>OZ010714.1:8897881-9439685 GCA_963932345.1 Ophion ventricosus | reverse complement strand
GGAGAGCGCAAGAGAGAACGATCGAACTGACACTACGGCAGCAGCGTTTCTGGTGTGTGCTGCATGTAAACGTGTATATATATATGTAGGCGCAAAAGAGGAGAGAACCAAAATGAGGACAAAGAGAAAATGACAAAGAATCAGGCGAGAAGGGGACTGCAGCAGCAGCAGCAGGAGAGCCAGTCGATTGGATTGGAAAGGCGAATGCTGCGAATAGAGTACACTAGTAGTAGAAGCCGTAGAGAAAAAACGCTCGCTTGCTCGCTCTCTCTCTCTCTCTCTCTCTCTCTTCTCTCTCTCTTCTCTCTCTCTTACTCTCTCGTCTCTCTGTCTCTCTCTCTCTCTCTCTCTCTCTCTCTCTTCTCTCTCTCTCTCTCTCTCTCTCTCTCTCTCTCTCTCTCTCTCTCCTCTCTCTCTCTTCTCTCTCTCTCTCCCTCCCTTTTCCTCTGCAGGCTCACGAAAACTTCTTGATTCGCATTTTTGTTTCCGACGATTACATTTTTTTAAATTATTCTCATTCAGAACTATTCCGTCACTATTTCCTAATTCTATTATTATTGTCATTGTTTTCAATAGTTTCGTCAATGTCACTTATTATTATTAGGATTGTTATTAACATGTTTATTGTTTATTATTTATTATTTATTATTAATATTATTGAGAAAAAGTAATTTAAAAAAATTATCATATTTTTAATTTTATTACTATTAATAAAAAATCTTTTTTCGTCTAGTAGTATTTATTTCCACTTGTACACCCTTGCGGGCTTTTAGGATCACCCATCTGTTCCTCTTTTGACAATAAGTTCTCTTTTTACAATGTTGTCTGTTATTTATATTTCTCCTCCACTTTTCCTTCTAGACGTCCCTCTCTGTCTCCTCCCTCCCTCTTTTTTCCCGATCTTGTAGAATTCCCTGACCACCACGCACAGATCCTCCACTATTTACTTTCCTTTTAGAGCTCTGCTCCATCCCGCTGCTATTTCTCCTTCCTGTTGTTCCACCCATCGCTGATAATTCCTTTTCACCTCTTGGTCCATTTGTGTCATTACCTCCACGCATTCCCCTATGTGCGTCAGTGTTTTCTTCTTCCTCGTCTTTTTTCGTCTATTAATTACCATTATTTAAAAATATTATTATTACAATTGTTTTGAAAGTTAGGTAAATATACAGAAGTCGGTTTCTAGCTGAAAATCGGTTGAACATTTTTTTACGGTTAATATCGAGATAGAGAATGTGTAAAGACCTAAACCAGGGCGGGGGGGGGGCCGGGGGTGGGTTAGAATACTGGTGTGGGCCCGGAGCACCTCGGATGTGCGTGTGGAATCGTGGGATGCGTGCGATACTGGTGTAGATGTGCCCACACCGGTATCACACGCACATCCGAGATGCCCCACGCCCACACCAGTATTCCACCCCCGCCCCTGCCCCTGACTTGAATTAAATCTTCACATTCTCCATCTCGATATTAACCGTAAAAAAATGTTCGACCGATTTTCAGTTGAAGCCTCACTTCAACGTACAATCAAAACCGGTTATAACGACATTGAAAGGACCATGCACTACCGACGTTATAGCCGATTCGACGTTGTAAGCAATATCGTTATAAGCGGTTTCGACTATGTTACCAAAAATGACTAGTATCGAAAACGTTACTATGAATACAAAATATTTTTCAAATTATTATCTAGTAGTAATAGTTTTATTTGCCATACCCTTTCGGGTTTTTACACGGTACCCCCCCTTCCCATACACATATTTTTCCCGTATGAGCTTATAATACAACGAAATAAAATTTCTTGTCTACATTTTTTGCTTTGAATTATTATTATCTAGTTCATCAAATTGATTATTGTTGAAAAATATTTTTGGATCTAATATTATTAATACAAAGAAATGTTTTGAATTATTCTTATCGACAATGTTATTAGTTTTTTTTCTCGATTGTTATTTTTATTATTATCATAGAATAATAACGCTGGAAGGTATCGTACTATTATGATTGTTATTGTTGTTTTTATAATAAAGCATAATTAATATTATTAATTTATTAATTATTATTGCAAATGGTGTTATATTTTTATTTTCCTATGTACCAACATATACCCTTGCGGGTTTTTCACGTATTGCTCTTCCTAATTGAACCCTTTCCTATCACTTCCTACCCGCAATTTGCTGATCTAACCTAACTTCCGTTGCGTCCACAGCCGTCTTGAGCTACACTATGTCGCATTTGCCGAGGGTACGGGGAAACTGTGGAAAACCCGTACCGATATAGACAGCCCTATATTCTTCTGATTCTCTGGTGCACAGAGGTTTTATTCAATTATCTACACCACAGTATCAGAAGTATTGACGGCTCACTGGTTGATCCGCAAGTCGGTGCACGGCTAAGCGGTCACCGCTCTGAATATTGGATATGCACGATGCTGCTTAACTCGAAGTACCGCCGAAGCCTTACCGCCGCCTACCACTCATATCATTGTTATTATCGTTATTTCCATTGTCACTGAGATTTTCACTTTATTTTCTGTTACCTTGTCTTTACTATTGTATTGTGCTGCCTTACGGTTTCATACGGATATTATACATCTAACGCTCCATGAATCAATTTCTGTCTCTCTCTCTCTCTCTCTCTCTCTCTCTCTCTCTCTCTCTCTCCCCTCGCTTTCTTTCTTTTTCACACTTCTTTAAGTTTATCAGTATCTTTTATATATTTTTTTCTCCGTGTTTCCACCGTGTTTTTTCTCCGTATAAAGGCGTTTCAGAATTCGTGCAGAAATGCGTGTCCGAGCGGCTCTGATATATATATATTTATATATAACGAAAGCATTATCATTATTATTGGCGTACATTATATATACGTGGGTGAACGGGAAAACGTTATTTGTATTCTCACCTCTCTCTCTCTCCCTCTACCTCTCTTATACTTCCCGGCTCCCTCTTGCACCGTCTTTCGTGTTCGCTCAGAAGGAACCTTTCTAGGTCGCTCTCGATCGCTCTAGTCCTGTCAAGTTCAGGACACTGTGCCTCGAGACTATGAGAGCAAGAGCAAGAGAGAGAGAGAGAGAGAGAGAGAGAGAGAAAGAGCGCTGTTGCTAATGCTACGTCGCGAATAAAAACCCTTGAATTGAAAAAGAGACGGAGACTGTGAAAGATCCTATGGCTCTTGCAGGGATACAAGTACGTAGTGTCCCCTCGAGGTGGAAAAAAAAAAAACAAAAAATGGCGCGTTCGATCACTAAATCCTCCATCTCGCTAATCTCATGCGCGAGGCCCATTCCTTACGAATTTCTTATCAAAAATGTGAAAAAAAGCCTATAATAAGTACAATAGAGCCCCATTGTCGCTACCAGAATCAATGAAGAAAAATCATAACCATGATGAACGATGGAGTAGTAGTAGGTAGATGGTAGAGAAATGCGGGGAAGTTCGCTTATGGAACTGTAATGAGAATCGATAGGACGAGAGATCGAGAACTAATACGGTAGAAAAAAGAGAAAGAGAGAGAGAGAGAGATATATGGAAGAATGTATCCGTTTCTCTCTCGCGTTGCAACAAGCTGAGAAAACGCGCGATGTTGATGGCGATGCGGAGGTAGAGAGAGGTAAAGAGAGAGAGAGAGAGAGAAGAGAGAGAGAGAGAGAGAGAGAGAGAGAGAGGAAGAGAGAGAGAAAGAGAAAGAGACAGAGAGAGGGAAGGAGGAGAGAGATAGAGAGACCAGCTCGCACCGGAGCAAGCGGCGTAAATGCAAGGCCGACATGAGTCAGGAGAGAAGGAACAGTAAAATTATGGAGAATGTGCATATAGTACGTACCCATGTACATGTGTATATATATGTGTGTGCGTGTGCCTCTCTCTCTCTCTCTCTCTCTCTCTCTCTCTCTCTCTCTCTCTTTCCCTCTCTCTCTCTCTCTCTCTCTCTCTCTCTCTCTCTCTCTCTCTCTCCATATATATATATATACACGCGAAAAAGTAGCGAACACTACGGCAAGACAGCAACATCGCGGGGCATCGGGCTCTCTGGCCTAGATTCGAGCCCAGAAGACCTGCTTTCTAGGCAGCATTTCTCTTTATCATCGCGAACGGACCATACACTCTCATCCTGCGCTGCCGCCGCTCTACCCTATACGTACACGTTTATATTTGAGCAGCGCTGATCAAAATACATGTAGTGACTTTCGGCCAAAATCGCTAGTTCCACCTGATCCTGGACCTTGTTAGTTTCGGTGGTTTTACGTTTCGTCTTTGTTATTTTTCATTGTTTTATTCCACTCGGTACGATAATGGACCTTTTACGCACGCTTCACGTGCGCAACACCTCCATTTTCACACCGCGTACAATAAAATTTCGTATAATACTCGACGAAAAAAAAAAAAACGTTTTCTAATCTCGTGCGATTGCAACACTCGTTAGAAAAAGCTTTTTCGTCCACGTGTCATAATATACTATTGCTTCCGTATTAACTGGAGTTGGGGTCTAGGGAGAAAAGAAAACTGGCTGGGGAAATTTTGCTTCGTCTGTTGCGACGTTGAACAGCTGATGGAAAATATCGCAAATACGCGGTTTCTGAAGTGTTTTATTGTTTCATCGGATGTGAAAAATGAAAAAAAAAAAAAAAAAAAAAAAAAAACAAATCAGCGTTCAAGATCATAGTTGGTGGTTTTGTCTTTTCGTTTTTTTTTCCGTCCGCTCAGGGATTGGGCTACTGTAGGTATATCGGGCAAGGTTTTTTTTTTTTCATTAATTTGCTTCGCATTTGCCACAACGGACGAATTTTCGTGATCGATATTCACACTTATATGGATTATTACACTTGCTGCACACATTTTCACCGTTAAACTTTCCATTAGCTTTCGAGTACGTGTAGGTCTTTCTCTTCCCCACCCATTCTCCACCCTAAGACCCTGCCTCTCTTTCTCTTTCAGAAAGCGTGTGCCCGTGTGCTTGTGTGAGGCTCGCGCGCGAGCACTCCGGGGCCTTGTTAAACTCGTTCTCTCCGGTTCCGCTTTAACGGTACAATAACTCCCTCTTCGATATATATATATATACATACATATATATATATATATATATATATATATATATATATATATATATATATATGTATATCGATGTGTGTAAATATATAATACTAGATATTTTGGATATATAAATATGATATAGTCCATTTATCTTTGAATTAACAATGCAATGTATTTTAATAATTCAATGTACAATCAATATAAGTACATTGTATTATAATAAATAAAATAACGTATCTTTATTCTTATTTCATATAGATGAAGATTAAAGATTCTATCTCTACTTGAATCGTAATAGAATTGTGTATGATTATTAATGATGTATCTATGAATATTATAAATAAATATGAATATTATAGATTGTGTTTTGTAAATGAATTTTACGTTTTGTAAAAACGTAAATATGAATATAATAGATTGTGTGTTGTAAATAATTTGTTCTTCTAATTAAAACGATATAATGCATTATTATTATTATTATTTAATGTGTATATAAACATAATAGCGTAATATTTTTTGTAGAAAAATATATGTGTATAAATATATACAATTAATAACCTTGAAGTTAGCATCCTTGGATCTCAAGGGAAATTGATTTAATTAATTGCTAAAAAATTTCTTTCTGCCAATTCAGACCATAAAAGTCACTTCAAAGTTTTCGTGTATTCTCATTAAGGGCATGTACAAGGTCAACATAACCTCACAAATTTTCCAACCCAGTCTTCTCATAAATGGTTAAGGTTTTTGAGGAAAAACAAAGCATCAGGCTCTGGAGAATATCCTGACACAGAGCTTCATGATTTTCTTTTGCCCAAAAAATGATTAATCTTTGAGAAATCTCGATTCGAAAATTTTAGCTATCTCTCTCGCACTCGTATGTCACGTGGTACACCTTCTACTTCGCCTTAAAGATACGGCGTTGGCAACGCAACGAAAATCCTTTTTTTTTATTTTTTCATTTCTTTATTTCTGTGACTATCTAAACTCATCTTCTGCCGTTTTAGATTACCAATTCCTAAAAAGGATATCCAAAAATATTTCAGTGGTATTTGTAGCCTGAATGTGAAAAAAAAAAAATTGGACAATACACTGAGAGAATTAAATGTTAAAAATTACCGTGCAGTAACGGTAACCAGATGACAACCCTGAAACTTCGCTTATTATTACTGAGTAAAACACAGATTTTCACGAAAATAAAATAAAATTTCTTCTTCAGATAGAAAATTTTACCAGATTTTCTAGTAAATTTTGATGTGTAACAAAATACGCAAAATTTAAATTTAAAAAATATATAATATCAGCGAAATTTTACTGTGCATTTTATTATTTTATGCCTTTTAAAAATGTATATAAAAAAGTATCGGCTTTATAACAGTTATTTTAAGATTTATTATAAAATTTAATGAGTGTTATAGGAAAATGTATTGTGCTCTCGGTAAAAATTATCGTGCGCGCTACCCTTCTTGTATAGTCAAATTTTAGCTACGTATTTGAAATTTTCTGTAACGTGAGTTAAAACAAAACTTGTCGCATACGAATTATTATGCTTTTCTCACTTGTCACCACATTGAAATATATCACGGTCATTTTTACCGTGAAATTCACGACAAAAATTACTTTTTAATTCTCTCCGTGTACGAAGAAGAAAATCATTTCTTTGCATTCCAACGATGCAAACTTCAATAACATTTAGACATTTACGATCCTGATCTGCAAAAAAAATGGTTTCGTATTATAATAATAATGAAGAAATGTAAAATAAAAACGTTGCACTCCAATGATGCGAAATTCAATGCGTTTATAATTGACTTATAGTAAGACTATGTATTAGTATTATTGAACGATGTGTGTGGACATTATTGCATCGTATGATAGTAATGCAAACTTATAAAATCTCCTATGCACCTTTTTAATCCATTCATTTTATTTGTTTTATTTTCTTTTTTTTTTTGTATTTTCGCCCGTTACTTCATTATTGCATGCATTTTTTTACTCCTTTTTTCTCGACTGTTCCGGTGTCCCGTATATGTTGTACCGGAACTGTTGGGATGACCTTGACAAAGAAACGATCGAAACGTACGAGCTGTACTTCGTTACGACACCGATTCCGCTACAGTGGACGCATCAATGAAAAACCTACATTCAATAGTACTCGTGACGGAAAATTGTACTCGCGCCTCTCACGGAGGCAAATTTGTCGGTGACTTTGGCCTCCTGTGGGACCTCCCCCTGCCATACAAGTGAGTGCCTCATTGGTATCAAGCTTCGCATATATTCCTGAGCTCCCATAGAGAGCGCGAAAAAAAAAAAAACAAAAAGGCAACGTTCAGTCTCGTACACATTGCACTACTGTACACAGGGCTGTACATTCGTGATAAAGAAGACACGAAAACTTCACATGGCGCGCGGTAATTAATCCTCGAAAGTGGGACTGTGCGCGCGCGTGTTCGAAATACCATTGTTTATGATGCCGGCTCTCATCCGGTTTTCATATTTTGCACCGTTGTGGAAAAGGTTTGTCGTTTCTTTCTTTTTTTTTTTGCAGGTGATGAAAACTGCATTCTCGTTTTAACGAGAGACCATGAAATAATGTTTTTTTAAATATTTGATTTATTAATTTTCTTTATGTTATTTAGTTATTAGGAAAAAATGATTTACTACGTTTTAAATTTGATTTATTAACTTTTTAAATTTTTTATTTATTTATTTTTTTAATTTCTGCGGTTGCTTTTTGCGTGCGGTGTTTTTGAGAATGTGATTGTAACAGTATTTCGATATTTTGATAATTTTTCACGATATTGGTTCTCCTCACGAGTGTGTGTGTGTGTGTGTGTGTGTGTGTGGGCGTGTCGAAAAAAAAACGTCAACTCTTACCCTTTCGAACAAAAATATAATGAATAAAAAAAAATGTTAAAGTATGCCGAGTTTAAACTTTTAACTCAAGTCTAGGTGGCAACGCTCGATAATTTTTGTCCTTCATTCGAATTACTCGAAATATTGACTCTTTATGTTCGAACTTGAATCATTTTTTTTGTTTAAGGCCTTAGGCCTCTCTAGAATTTTTCAAAAATCGATTTTTTTTTGTTAAAAATGTACCTTAGTATCTATAAAATTATATTCCAAAAGATTGTGGGTGTGAAAAGTCTCTAAGTACTCGATTGTCGAATTCTAGCGCAAGCCCTCTTGATTCATGTCGTGACTTTCTACTAACTTTAAACGCGTTTATCTCAAAACTACATTTTTCAAGTCGGCCCGACTCATAACTCAAACAAATTTCAACCGATTCACTTGACATTATAACTGTATATTTAGAATTACATTTTCTGAGGCACTACGTAGGATTTTTTAAAATTATATTGCATAATTCCTTTTTTATAAACAATTTTCTGACGATTTTCTTATGGCATTTTATACTTTTTGTTTTAGAAATGCGCCATTTTGACAAGAAACAATATATCAAAAAAATCCTACGTACTTCTATAGCTATTCTTATATATAATCGAAAAAAACTTTAGTGTCTCATCATAACTCAAAAATTATAGGAGCTATTGGTCCGGCCGTTGACCTTCCAGAAATAAAGGCGTCATCGAAAAAATGCTGCACAGTCGCCATTTTGACATTATTTTATGGTTTCACTGAAAAAAAATCACAAAATGGGCTCTTTTTTGCCTCTAGAGTGGCCTAAGGCTTTAATCTCGATATAATTATTTGTACAGGAATTACAGCTATTTGAGAAATGACGTTTTATTTTACATAGAAATCCATACATTGACATATGAATTTTTTCGTAAATTTTCAAAAATGATAAACCTTTTTCCGCATGAATAGACATATATATTGTATTCTGCTTGTTCCTTTTTTCCGTGTTTTTCTTCATTCCTTTTTTAACGACAATGAGACCGCTGTGTACAGAAAGAGAAAGAGATAGAGAGTGGCCCTCACATATCTACAGCCAAGTCTAGTAATTGCAAAAACAAAGTCTAGAAAAAAAAAAAAAATTACGCGCGCACACATATGTGAAGTTTCGCCGAAACACAGGACACGAATTTACGAGTACGATGCATCGAGACTGTATATACTCGATCGCGACTATACAACTGGGTCAGTACAAACCGGACGCGAGAGATCGAACGAGCATACTCTTTCGCGTCTCTCGATCCTCCTTAGGTGCGAATCAGGTACGAGTTATCCTCTCTCACGTGTATACACGAGTAAGAGTACAATCTGTTGTAAAAATTTCAAAAAATTTCCAATTTAGGACAATTTTGTGAAAGGTTAGATCGTCAACTGCGCTACGTCTAACCGCCCCGCTACGATTTACCCTTTTTTTTCTTCTTTTGCGCCTGTTGTTTTTTTTTTTTTTTTTTTTTTTTTTTCAAATTGTTTTACGAAACGGTGAAGACGTGTCTCAAAATCTAGTCGTCCGATTCACTTCAAATTCGGACATAGCATACCTTGTAACATTTTCTCTCGTATGATGGAATGATTTTTTTTTTCACATGTATATCTATTTTTGTTAATAACAAATAATTGAAGCTTTCCTCTACAACTTGGCATTTGCGTAATTTTCATAATTTAAAAAAAACCGGTCGTACGAAACTTTTATTGTTATACCAATAAGTATACTTTTCGATTTTTCAATTCAAATGGGCCTAATTGCCGGAATCACCTACACCGATCGGCCATGCAGCAACGGTGAAATTTTCTTTGAATTTATTTCTTCCTCGTTTATCTATATTTTCGAATTTGAACAAAACTCAAAAGTGGCATAATCCTGTATTAATTGTGTCTAAAATCCAAACCTCATCATCTCGATAATCTCATAGTAAAAAAAAATATTGAAGATCGCCTTGTTTTTTTTTTTTTTTGTTGGAACTTTGATGAATGGAGAGGCTCCGCTTGAGAATTATGGGGTCTAGGACAATTAAGAAAGGAAATTTGTTTACATTTTCATTTTTAATTATCTACAATTTTTCTAGATGTATTTTTTTTATTTTTGAAAATAAAAATAAAAAAATGAAAATGAAAAAAAATGAAAAAAAATTCTGAAAAAATTGTTGTTAATTACAAATGAATATGTAAACAAATTTCCTTTCTCAATATATTGTCCTAGACCCCATAATTCCCAAGTGGAGCCTCTCCACTCATCAAAGCTCCAACCAAAAATGGTAAAAAAAAATGTAAAAAAAAATCTGTAAAAATTCTAGCCACTCCAGTGTGAACCCATGCAACTTTTTACCCTCCTGACATTTCCCCTGAAACCCTATAGTTCTTCGATGACGCCTCTTTTTCTGAAACATGTTTTTTTTTTAGCTGAAAATGCAATACTGGGGCGAAAAAAAATCGTACGAGACTTTATAAAGAACAAAAATGTAGGTTTCGATGTCCTTTTTAAGTTTACCATGGAAAAAACCGAGGAAAAAGTTTTCTACAAACTTTGCACTTAATTTTCGACGGCCTTAAAATAGCCGAAAAATGGCCACGTTCAAAAGTGCGCACCGGGGCGAAAAAGAATCGTAGAGAATTTTCGAAAAAAGCAAAATAAAGGTAAACTTGTCCTCTTTAAAACGCCACTTGGAAAATTCAATTATCTTTATTTTTGAGGCGGCTACGTAAATTTTAGTGCGGTAAGAAATTTCGACTAATGCGTACTTTTTTTTGTCCAGTACCGTATATATAGGAAAAAAATGGGTAAAAAAAGGATTTGTACACCGCGTGTTTTTCAAATTGTCCGAAGAAAAATAAAATGCTTTAGCATTTTATTTTACTTCGAAAAAAAAATGCTTTAGCATTTTATTTTACTTCGAAAAAAAATGCTAAAGTATTTTATTTATTTTTTGCAGGATAACGCGGTGTACAAATACTTTTATTACCCACTATATATATAATTATAAAAAAAAAACTTCAATCCACATGCTAGTGCAGGATTGATAAATCAACATACCGCAAAGAGCATAAGAATAGAAAAGGGAACGCAGAAATGGAAAAATATTATGGTCTTGAAGTTCGCATCGTTGGAAATCAACGAAAAATGCTTTCTCATATTTTTATTTCCTCGTTTAAATTATTTTACGAATGATTTTTTTGCAGATAAAAATTATAGATCTCTAAATAAGTGATTAAAAAAATAATTGATGAATTTTCTCAACGAAGATGAGCCATAAGAAATTCGAGCAATTGAAAAATAATAATTTTCGTTACATTCCAACGATGCAAACTTCAATCTCATAAAATATTGGGAGATAAAGAAGCTCAGAGGGAGAACTAAGGAATTATCGGCAAGGATAAGGTGCAAGAATATAGCGAAAAAAAAGGGAATAAGGGATATAGCTGCCGAATTTTCAAGAGAGGAGAGGAAAGTTTGGAACACATTTGTGGCTGTGAGGCGGTGGAGGTAGAAATCAGAGCGGAAGTAGTCGAAAAACTAGAAGTGCTGGAATACAATTGGGGGGGGCGAGAACTACGGCAAAAAAAAGAGGAACTGGTTGGGAATAATCCTGTCAAAGAGTTATGTGCGTATGTAAATGAATTCGCGGCATCGGTGAAGCATGTAGCGCAAAGAGAAGGAAATTTCAGTGTATAAAATGTGAAAACGGAGACGCTTGTAGGCAATGTGTAAGAGCAAATTTAAAGGATAATATATGAGGTAGGGGAGAGGGGGGACTATGCGTGAACACCCTTAAAGGTTATACCCTGGAAATAACTCTATTACTACTACTTTAATCCACTTGAACGATTTGAATTTACAATTCTCTCAATATTTGATCTTTTCAATATCAAAACAATATATAGTTACATATATATATATAGTTATGGACGTTTGTATTCGAACGAGATCTGCGTTGCGGTTATGGACCTCATCGTGAAGGCGTTCGCGGCATGTGGCTCATTCACGATTAAGTATTGGATGAAATCATGCACGTGACCTACCGTAATTCTCGCGGTGCGTCTCTCTCTCTCTGTCTTTTAACGCCACGAATATGTACGTGCATAACTTTATATATATTAGGGCTTTGTCTCTCTCGATACCTAGCATACGTATACATTCGTCCACACGCGTGTGACTCTCGCGACTACACATACGAGTTCGTGCTTTTAAAACGCGAACGCGGGAATCGAGTGTGCACAACACTGACCCCGATTCCTCCCAGCGTCCTCACTTGCCATCCGAAAAATGTAACTTGTAAATAATTCATGAATTTAAACGCGCGGCGACGATATCGCGAAGCGGAGACTCTGGATAGGAAATTTGAAGAAAAAAAAAAAAAAAGGATTGTTGCAACGAGCGCCACCTACGTTTTGGTTATTCGGGAAGAATGGCAATGATAACGATTATTATTGTGCGTTGAAGAGCCCGCGATGTTTAACGGCTCGCGCACGCAAGCGATACATCGATATTCCCGCGTCGCGAGTTTGCCTCTCACTCGTCAAATCAAAACAAGATCCAGCACGTTGCCTGTCAAACGTGCCAAGACGACTCTATCTTTCTCTCTCTCTCTCTCTCTCTCTCTCTCTTTCTCTCTCGCTGGGCGAGTTGGACGACTACATCGGAGAAATCTTTAATTTACGACGCTTTTCGTTAAATATTATGACAACGCCGTTTCGTAAAAAAAAAACGGGTAAAAACGGGTAAAAAAAATTAAGATGCCTTACCTTACCATGACCTGAGCCACGAGTGACTCGATGTTTGAGATTCCAGGACGTCGTCGACGTTCACCGCTCCGGTATACAGCCCCGTAGTTTTAATCACGAGAATCACACGCGTCTGTACGAATTCGTACAAAGCCGCGAATTAATTCCTTCTCTCTCTCTCTCTCTCTCTCTCTATCTTCCACGATACTTCGTTCCGCGGGGGCGCGCGAGATTTCGTCGGTAGCCGAAACGCTTATTTTTTTCGCGCGATTACACAGCACACGTTGGGCTAATTCTACTCGAGACGAGTCTCACTCGATTGTTCGCGGCGATAATTCGCGTATGTTCGTCGAGCAAAACGTTCCGTCTCACAATCGCGACACGCAAAAACACGTGAATTGATTTTCGTTTTTTTTTTTTCCAATTTTTCTTCCGTTTCGCGCCAAACTGTCAGTTTTGACCGAGAAGACGAAGGACGTCGTGTCGTTATTATTGCAGGAAAGTTGCGATCTTTGCGAGATCCCCTGTTCGTGTGTTTTTTTTTTATTTGTGTTTATTGTTGAGAATATAAACAAAAAAAAAGCAAATGACACGCACGTACACGCACAACACACACGCACACACATGCACAGGCACGCGACAAGGGGCAGCACACACGGCGCGTGTGGGGCTCAACCCCGTGATGGCGGCTAACAACAGTGCGGAGGAGGCGCTGCTGACTACGAGCTCACCGTGTCGTCGTTGTCTCCCCGTCAACGTGAGAGAGCCTTCGACGAGACTTTGCGGCTCGCGGTATACAAGGGAACGCGGGGACTTTGCCGTGTTTGGAGCAGCGCGCGCGCGGCGCGGCGTTTATTCGCCTTCGCGTATACGTGTGTTTGGGGGCACACCGTGCAGCGTTTGCGGACAGTGGCGCAAAGCGATTAAGCGATTTTGTTGTGGACCCTGATTCTCTTCGAGGCTCGCTCTCCGTCTCCCTCCTGCTCTCTTCTCTCTTTCTCTCTCTTTCTCTCTATCTATCTTCCCCTCCCTTTTCCGGCTTTCCACTTCTCCCGCGCCAGCGCGCGCGCGCGCTCTCTCTCGGCTCCTTTTCGACATCGGGACGCGCGGTTGCGCTACGCGATGAACGACGCGGCGAACGGAAACCGACGATCCTTATCCCCACCGCGGTTGCCAATTGGCTGACGCGTACGAGTCTCCATCTGGCGAGAAGAACACGGAAGCTTCCTGAGCGACCATAACGTTCAGGCCCGTATCGTGAGATTGAAAAGAAAATGCTTGGGCTATGGGGGCCAACACGATCAGTGACGCGTTTTAGTTTACTTCACGGTCCGTGTATCCAGGTTTGGGCACTCCTGTATGCTTCGCATAGGACCTCGTGAGACCCTTATTGAAGCCATTTAAGTTCCAAAACTGGCCACAAAATTTAGAGCGCTGCAATCGGAGCGACCGATTTGTGCGACAGAGAGCGATATACCAGCGCATGTGTATTGTCTTCACATTAATGTGGTGTAGTAAGAGGTTAATACGTGCTATATAATTAGTCGAACAAGAAAACTAAAAGCTTAAACCGAAAATACGAGCGATAAGCCATTAGTTAATGGTACTCATCAACTTTGAGATGGATAGGCTTAAGTCTTGCTCCACCAAATTATATTTTTCTGATTACAGAAGGAAAGTACTGCTTTCGAAATTAACGCGTGGATAGATATGAAAAAATTATATTAAAAAAAAAATGTTGAAAGTGAGGGGAATTATAAAAATGAATAATTTAGTTTGCATTTTTTGGTGATTCGTTTATTCCTTTGATATTTTATAATCTGAACATTTTCTTCCTACATCTATTGTTAATAGAATTATCCATTTATTACTGGCGTTACTGCCTTCACTTATTTAACCAGCAACACTTCATCTTCCAGCACCTTGAATAACGACACGCGCTCGGCTGCACACGAGTATCCGCTTTTGCATCCCTATATGATGCACATTTCAGGCATCGCAAAATTGTCACTTTTCAATTTTTTTTTAATGACAATCTACATGTATCCATTGATTCATAACATGAATTATACATAAATATGATTGTCGATCTCGTGACGCAACGAGGTTATATAGAATGTCCCCGTAAACACAATATAAACCACTGCTATAATAAGCAAATCGGTCGTCCCGATACTAGCGAAGTGGCAGAATTTTGAACCAAATTGGCTTCACTAAGAGTCACAAGATCTTGGCCGGAGATCTTTACTTACAGACATTGGCGTAGTCAGGGGGACTGGGGTGGGCCCACCCCCCTCCAGAAAGCCTGGTGGCCCACAAAAAAAAACGATCCATGCCCACCGTAAGCTTCGACAAGTATTCGATGCGATTCTGCAGCAGTTTTCTTCAAATGGTAACAGAAAATTAATGCTGTCCGCAAATCGTAATTTTCAGGCACAAAATTCGACATGTTCAACACTAGAACAAACTATGTTGGGATATGAAACTTGTATTGTCGTGGGTTAAAAATCTTTGTCAGATGTCAACAAAGCAAATGGCGCCAATGACGCGACTTGACGGTAACTACATTGACAGCTAGGGCCATCTATGAGCAAATTCCGGTTTCATATTTACAGACCTTGTATATACGTTATTTTCGATTTTCGTCCTCCCTATAATACGTCGAATTCTCAATTTTGTTTTAATCTTGATGTATTTCCTGGTCCATTTTTTATTCATATAGCTCTTTAGATTATTTTTCTTACTCCCTCCATATCTTCGTCTGTTACCCTTTGCCATATTGCCCCCACTCCTACCTTCTCCATGGCTCCCTTAATTTCCAATCCGCAATTGGATGGGTTTGTATTCAGTAAAAAAAATCTTAATAATTGATATGTCAGCCTTAGAAGTTGGAGCGATGGCCATCAAAAACATACCTCATTTTGAAAATTATCAAATAAATACTGACAATTTAAGAAAGCGTATGAAACAAGTGTACTGCTTTAATTTTTATAAACTTTTCCAAGTGGCAATATTACTCCCAGTGAGCTCCGCTGGTGTTGTAAGAGAAGTTTTTCTGCAAAAGCTTCAGGAACGATTCTCTTATTTGTCAATGCTAAAGAATGGAATTGTTAAAAAAAAAATGCTGGTTGAAAAAGTGTCGGGCCGATGTGCAGAAATAAATAGAAAACTAAGACTCATTTAATTCAGTATCTACTGAAAGTGAAGTTTAAAGACTGGTAATTGGATTAAGGTATTACTGGATGTATCGTCGGGCAACAAGTTAATTAAAAATGGGCGAATCGTGGATTTACACGTCTAGATCATGTCTTACATGTTTAGCCTTACAAATAGCTAATTTAATGATAAATTAACACTCAGAAATGTTAATTTTTCACTTTTAATAATAATTGAAGTTAAATTTGACGATATTGGCGTACGCTTGACTGAGTGTTTTGTCAGTGACTGTACATCTGTTTCAACTGTCCAACAACAAAAAATTCTCAATTTTTAAATTTAATTGATACTTTCAGATCATCTTGTTATTATTAACAATTACCCAAAAACTCAATATATATTGAGTTTTCCAATGATTGCTATTAATTCATCGTTAAAAAAGACGATACTCCTCATTATTTTGATTAATTTCTCGATAATTACTCAGTCGATTCATTTGAAAATTAGCATAATCAATCGTTTGATCCTAAGTCTTGATGATAAAATATTTTACGAATGTACGGCGATTTAGTTCCATTCGTTTTGCAACCATTAGCGTCTGCAGAAGCTGTTTTCCCATGAGCGACCGCGTTAAATTCATATGTTTATAACTACTAAATTATTTAGTGAAAAATTCTAAAATAATTCATGTATTAGTATTCTATCAAGAACTATTATTCCTCAAATTTTCAAGAATTTTGGCTATTTTTCAATATTCATCTAGTACACAGCTTAAAGAACGATGAAAAAACAGTTAATTAATTTTTAAGGCCTTAGGCCACTCTAGAGGCCAAAAAGGGCATATTTTGTGATTTTTTTTCCAGTGAAACCATAAAATAAATCGGAATTACAACATAGGGGTTTTTATTATACACGTAATTGACTATACAAAATTATTTTTTCACAGTGATACATGTCAAAATGGCGAATGTGCAGCATTTTTCCGATGACGCCTTTATTTCTGGAAGGTCAACGGCCGGACCAACAGCTCCTACAATGTTTGAGTTATGATGAGACACTAAAGTTTTTTCGATTATATATAAGAATAGCTGTAGAAGTACGTAGGATTTTTTTGATATATCGTTTTTTGTAAAAATGGCGCATTTATAAAACAAAAAATATAAAATGCCATGAGAAAATCGTCAGAAAATTGTTTATAAAAAGGAACTATGCTATATAATAAAAAAAAATTCTACGTAGTGCCTCAGAAAATTTAATTCTAAATATACAGTTAAAATTTCAAGTGAATCGGTTGAAATTTGCTTGAGTTATGAGTCCGGCCGCGTTGAAAAACGTAGTTTTGAGATAAGCGCGTTTAAAGATAGTAGAAAGTCACGATATGAATCAAGAGGGATTGCGCTAGAATTCGAAAATCGAGTACTTAGAGATTTTTCACACCCATAATCTTTTGGGCAAATAATACCCGATGTGAAATGATCGGTATGTATGAAAATCGGTAATCTATGTTAGGAAAATATAAGGCTCGCTGTACCCTACGTTTCGCAGCACTTGACTCACTGTACCCATGTATCTGACACATTGTACCCCACCCGTGGGGCACAATGAGCCAATCCACAAATTTTTTTCGAACTCATTATTTTAGGATTTTTAATCTTTTTTTGCAAAAATCATAGTAGCTTTATTGTACGCCCAAGGTCTACAAAATCGATTACGACCGTTTTTTTTCTAATACTCCTACTTTGGTAAGAGTAAAAATTTGATAGAAAAAACTGACACATTGTGCCCCACGTTAGCCTAATATATAAAATTTATTTAAAAAAAAAAACAAATTGTGATCAAAACTAGCTTTTGTCAGGCCCATCCTAGGCCTTTGCCCAAAAAAAAATACTGCGTACGCCAATGCTTGCAAATGGCCCAAAAATATACAAATTTTATTGCGTGATTAACATTTTTGGTTTCTAATTCGCAAAGCGCCCGATGTAGGCCTCAGAGGCCTCGATTGCTCAACGAGGGAAAAAAAAAGAGCCTCGAGGGCACCTACGCAGCCAACGCCGCTACTGGGCCACACTCCCTCGGCTGCCGCTCCCCACTCCCTCGCTCGCGAGCTGCGCAGCAGCTCGAAAAGCGTCCACTGCGCCGCGTCTCCCCACGCGAGCGCCACGGTTTCCGTTCATCCCGGCGTACGCCGCGCAGAGGCTGCACGATCGTTAACGCGTAGCATCACGGCCATTGTGCAAAAAGAACCCACGACGCTCGGATAGTGCAAGCCGAGGACCGGACCAGCCGGACGCGTAGTTTTTCCTTTAAGAATTTTCCTCTTGTGATATTTAGACTGTGCCAAGGTAGGTGAGTACCTCTTTAAAAAAACACACACACACACACGAGACGCTTGCGTTAAAAACCACGATTTATGAAATTTCAATATCCGGGCTATGGTGTGCGTAGAGTGGCTATTTAGTTTTGTGGAAAATTGAGGTCGCGGCGTAAGCGTCCCCACTCCCCACCATTACAGTGAAGTTTCTCCGCGATAGTGAACCACCATCGAATCAAACGAGTATACGTTCTTTACGCATCTTTGTTGGTTATTTTTTTTCTTTTTTTTTCTTCAATCGATGTCATTTCGTTACGCGATAGCGTCGGTTTTTTCCGCCTCGCGTCCTCGAGCTTTTCTCGTCCGCCGCCATTTTGTTTCTCAACGTGCCCGCTACGTCGGCCATTGTGTACGTGTCCTCCGGCTTGTGATCTCACGCAGCGTAGTAATACAACTCGTAATAGTCTGAACTCGCGATTCTCGTCAACCGCGCAAAGACGCATAGATTTTTTTCCCCACGAACTTATACGCGTAAGTGCCGAAGAATCTCGAAATATCCACGACCTCCCCTCCCCCGCTCTATGTCGTTTGATATTTCGTACTGTAGGAAGACACCCTCCCCTCCCTTTGGTTTCGCGTGCCTTGGAGCATCCACGCGCTGCATTGTTTGTTCAACCGTGCACAAATCTTTGTCGAAAAAAAATACAAAAACGACTTTATTTTGTACGAAGGAAAATAACGTTTTTCAAAATGGCTCCTTCCATGGGCCTGGAAAAATCCTGACGCAACGTGCGTTTTGTCGATGCATCTGCGCAGTGATGCTCAGCCGCGCGGACTCTTTGGTACGCCCGTCTCACGGCTTCGTATTTTGTAATCACGGAGCATTGCAAGAATAAACGTGTACGTGTAACGCGTACATTCAAGGCCTAGCATAGTTAAAATCGAACGTGTACGAAGCTCTTTGCAGGGTCCTCAACCCGTTGGATATTTTTTTAAAGGTTTTTTTTTTTCGCCCCGCGTTGTCCCCTTTTTCAGGGAGCTTGCGGCCGCCGCCGTTGCCGCTGCTGGCTGTCTGTGCGCGCCCTCTAACGGCGAGCTTCGGGCGTTGCTCGCTCACGCGCAACGCAACGGCGCGGCATCGCGCCATTGTCGAAGTGGGCAGTGCTCGAGGCGCACACGGCGTGTGGCAACTGCCGAGTTTTTTTTCCCCTCCCAGCAGACAAGACGCGTGAAACGGTTTATCAATTATTTTCGTGTTTTATTTTGTTTCCTCGCACACTCGCAAGTTTTACATCCCCCGCTACGTTGTGATATTGACGGTTTTTTTTTTTTCACGGTTTGTTTTCGTACTGCACGGGTGAGTGTTACTCTCAACATTACTAAATTTATCGCGTTTCGAGTGTTTGAAAAAAAAGAAAGAAAAAAAAACGGGCGTTCGGAAATTCCGTACGGTCGAATTCTTATTTATTTTTATTCCGAATTGCGGGAATTCACTGCGTCGTTACAACGAAACAACTTGACGAGCGACAATCGTGGCTTCCCCCGCCCCCTTCCCCTCTCGTTCCTGGTGAAAGTGGACGTTTGAGATCGCACGCAAATTAGTCCAAACGACCTCTCTTCGGAAAGCGAAAAAGCGTAGACTTTTGTCGCATTAATTTATATCTCGCGCACTCGAATTTTCGATGTCTTCCAGATTCAATGATTAAGGACTTTTGTCGTCATTTTTTTTTTCTTCCGCCATCTTGTCCGGGCGCGACTCGGCAACCCGCCATGTTGAGTGCCCCCGATGTCGCGGTTTCCAGTCGTGTTCGTGTGTCGACCGGTTGCGAGCGACGCTTGGCCCGGCCGCGGGTTGCCGAAGGGGGGGGGGGGGGGGGGGGGCAAAAGAGCGAGAGAGAAACAAACAACGGGCAACTGTCGAGTTTCTCGTCTCGGGTGGGGCAACGCGAACGAGACGGCTTACAAAAGAGAGCGTCTCGCACGGGGATGGGGAGCGTCGTGGACTAAGTCCGAAAAAAAATTTAACCATTTTTTTTTACCCCATAACAATTCGTTCTCCAATTGCGGGAATTAAAAAACAAAGCGTTGGCAATCTTACTCGACGCAATTTCCTTCTGATGAGATAAATAAATTATGCAATTCGTTTCACGACACAACTCCCCCTCCCCCAGGTGGTTTTGCAGTTTATCGCTGATCCAGGGAAATCCCCCCCCCCCCCCCCCAATAATTCAGCGTCGCGACGGTAAACCACGACCACCACCCTCGTTGCCTCCGTGATCAATCTTTGCGCGGTTGCGCGTCCGCTTCTCGCTCGATCGATTGCTTTCGTATGACGAGTCGCTTTCCCTGTAAATTCGTTCACCGCCTCATCACCCCCCGCCCTACTGCATTGTGTTTGAATTTGAAGTAATAATTTCTTCGTCTAATTTTCCCGTTGAGTTTTTTGATTTTTCATTTGTTTGATATTTCAATGTGCATTGTTTTTCAATTTTTTTAATAAACCGAACGGGGGGGGCCCGGAACGGGCTCGTGTTCGTCCCTGCTGCCCACGGAGTTTCTCTCGGAGTTGCGCGCACCTAGCTTGCGCAGCAAAAACCTCTTCTCTCCGCGTACTTTCTTTTTCTCTGTTGCCTTCTCTCTCTCTCTCTCTCTTGCGCGCGCGCGCGCGCTACCGCCGCCGACTAACCGTTCGCTCTAGAGCGAGCGCATGCGCGGTGCTCGCCGCGTCCTCCCGCATCATCCCCACTCCGCGTCTCGTTACAGTGAGACGCCGCGAGGCTTTCTCTCTCTCGCTCTCGAGATTTTGTACCGTTAGGACACGCACAAAGGAAAAAGGCCAGACGATCCGCGCGACGCGGTTTGCATCGTACCCAGCCATTTTGGAAGCTTCGTCGCATCGTTCAGGAGCTTTTCATTACGCTCTCCGCATCGCGTCAACGTTCCTTTAAAGCAAAAGAAAAAAATTTAACGCACCAAGTTGCGACGTAAACGCGGCTTGATATTTATCGCGCATTTTGATTCTCGCGCGCGTGAACATCCCCCCCCCTCCTCTTGCCTCTTCGATTCGCTTGAGGCGAAGGCAACGGAAAAATTAAAAAAAAAAAAAGCACAGGAAGTCTCGGGGAAACCAAATAAATGAGTAACCGTGGGATAGTTGCGACTCTGACGAGGAAAAAGTCGAGCACAGTCGCGTCGTCGTTCACCCCCGCCGCTCACGCGACACCATCGCCCAGATGTACGAATTAACGAAACGAATACCAAGCACGAAGACATAACGATAAAAATTTTTTTTTTTAATTAAAAAAAAACGTCCTCGAAAATAATCGCTCAACGACTTATCGTGTTCTTATTTTTTTTTTCCATTTCATCTCGAATCCGTTGCACAACACGAAAAAAAAAAACGACAACAACAGAAACGAGGGAAGGAATAAAAGATGGAGGACGACCAGCAGTTCTGCCTAAGGTGGAACAATCATCAGAGTACGCTCATCCAAAACTTCGACACACTCCTAGAGAGCGGCACGTTGGTCGACTGCACCCTGGCAGCGGAGGGGAAGTACCTAAAGGCCCACAAAGTAGTCCTCTCCGCGTGCAGTCCGTACTTTGAGGTAAGAAATCATTTTTGCACGAATACGTTGTTTATCACTTGTTTACATAATACACGTTTGTATGTACATTATTTATGGGAAATATTTTGGACCCGGTATATCCATGTAATCTCGACTGCCAGCCCTTCTGGCTGGCTTGAAAACGTTCAGTCTTTGAAATGACCTTTGTATCGAATATGCTTACTTCCAAAGGTCGTTTTGAAGACTGGGGTGAAAATTGTGTTGAATATGAGGACAATCGACTGAGAACCGAATCTGAAATTACTTCAAATTTACCTTTCCCCAGATATATATATATGTATAGGTGCAATAGTTTTCCATTCACGATCGAGCGTGTTCGGCCATCTTGCCAGACTCTCTTTTCCCGATTCTTCCTACGACTCCCCGTGGTCAGCTCGCCGGCGAGTTATATTGTGAAATAATGATGATAATAACGAATGTGCCTTATTTACGATATGTCGGCTCATAACGGTGAAAGTTTCCGCAAACGAGGACGAATTCCCAGCGGACGTTTTCAAATCCATTGTCACGATTGCCTCGGGCTTGTTTGTTTTCTTTTTGTCTCGGGAATTTTTCTGAAATATATCGCGGGCTCGCGAAAGTATTGGCCAAAAATTACGCCCGCCATGTTTTTTTGAGGCTTGGGGACGACAATTGTTTCATTGAACGATCGGATGATTCGCGATCTTTACGCAGTTGAGTTTCGGTAGAGTTGTACATTTGAGTGGGCGTAACTGAACGAGGTCCTTCCTCAATAAAGTGAAGATTTGAAACGCATTTTTTTTTTCCAATTTTGTTACTCAAGGGCTCTTGTCGTTGGCGACGTCACTCCTCTCATTGTTGAAGCAGAGTCTGCCTAGCAACGAGTTCAGTCTCAATCGATGACACTGTACTTCGCACTATTCCAATATTTGCAACGAAAAAAAAAAATCAAATGTGATTGTTGACAATATGGAGTTCTGTGGTAGTCTCTACGACCCACGCGAAAAGAAATCCAGTGCGTCTCTCGCGCCTTTCGTCTGTCCTGGCTCGCCTCTTTTCTCCTTGGTACAGGTTTACTTCTTCGTCTAGTCGCCTGGGTACGAGTTAGATCAATACCGAACGGAGAGACAGGGAGGGAGAGAGAGAGCAAGAGCGGGTAAAGCGATCGAGCGGCGGAGAGATAGGGAGATAGACAGAGAAAGCTTGCAGGAGGAAGAGAGAAGGGTCACGCTGAAACAAGATGGCAGACGCGGTGTTCGGTTGGCCGAGAACAGACGGGCGAAAGGGGCAGGGGGAGAGGGGGGGAGCAGCACGGCCGACAGAATGAATCCCTCCGTCCCTCCCTCCTCTTGAGTTTCCCCTGATCAATACAGGGAAAGCAAGATGGCCGATTTCCAGGGCACTCGTGCCCAGGGATTTTTGCCTTTAGATATACACGGCCGAGGGGAGGGGAGAGCCGATGCGGCCGTTTCCACCACTCAAGCGTGATTCAACTTGCTAATGTGGACATATTACATACGTACAATGTGTACACGTAGACTTTTTATATTCAGCTGACAAAAGTTAAACTCGTTCACGTCAATGCAATTTGTATTTAAAATTTACTTGAGAAAAAGACGAAAAAAAAAAAATAGTCTAGAAATAATTCAAACGCTTGATCGTATCTTGGGTTTTCCGAAGAGTTTCCTCGTCACTCCCGACGTAAACCGGAAACGAGAAGAACAAGGAGAGATTAAAAATAATGTTTGCAATTGAAAATTAATCTCATGTACGCTTTTTTTCTTCTGATTGCAGGGCCTTCTCAGCGAACACTATGACAAGCACCCTGTCTTTATATTAAAGGACGTTAAGTTTAAAGAACTGAAAGCCATGATGGACTACATGTACAGGGGAGAAGTGAATATCTCCCAGGACCAATTGGCAGCCCTCCTAAAAGCGGCCGAGTCGTTGCAAATAAAGGGCCTCTCGGAGAGCAAAACGGGGGGCAACAATAACGGCAGCAAAACGGACTCAGCCTCGTCGTCGTCGAGGCAACAACAGAAAGTGGTTGCGGCGCAGCCTACGGCACCGTCGTTGGACATTCCACACGCGTCTTCCGGTCTCACAATAGAAAAGAACAATAAAGTTCCTAGGCAGAGTATGGCACAGAGCTCGGTCGGCGATCTACCAGAAGACTCGGCAAGTCCTCAACTACCCAAGGGGCTCTCCTCCAGGTAAAAATTGTCCTCCGAAAAAAAAGGCGATGTGTAAAAATTAATAAAATCGCACTGTCGAAGTTAACAAGGATGTATGGGAGTTGGGCGGATACGCTAAGATCGCGATGAATATCGGATGCATTATTGGCTAATTTATGTATGAGAGAAACTTCGGAATTTTTTTAAAAATCGTTCGCTACATAATTCTAATTTAATTATAACATACTGAAATTTTACTCGTTTTCACAAAAATCCTTACGAAATTGAAGTTTGTATTGGAATGCAATTATTTTTTAATTGCTAGAATTTCTTTTGGGAAATCTTAGCTACTAAAATCCCTTAGAATATTTTTCGCGTTGCCTCATTTAGAGATATGCGTGTGCCAAAAATACGTGGAGAATGGAAAAATTAAGTGATTGAAAATATAAGAAAAGAACTTTTGTTGCATTCCAAAAATGCGAACTTTAGTGCCATAACGTCCTTGAACGACTTGAGAATTAAGACAGTCGCGAAACGGCATCAGTTTCGAAGGTTTTGCTTTGATCAAATTTGAATATTAACAAATACAAGGTGAAACGCTCGGGGAAAGAATAAAATTTTAATGCGGAATTTATTGTATCTCTCATACATCTTTAACTGTAAGAAAGAGAGAGAGAGAGAGAGTTGAAGAGCGGTGAAGTAACCTCTTTTGTTTTTCCTCTCGACTTGGTCCAACACAGGGAAGGCTCGCAAAGTCCGACATCGAGAAAGAGAAAGAGATTCAGAAGAAGAAGCGTCGGGGACGACAACTCGATCGAGAATCACGATGCCTCGAACTCGAGCGATATGCCGCAACAAATGAGCGTACCCTCACTCGGTATCGCACCAGTTGCAGACGAAAAGACTCACACCGATCAGACCGATCCCCTCGGCAGATCCGCGCTTATGCAACAGCTGACCAAACCCGCCGAGGACATGTTACACGTGAGTTGCTCAGCGACAGTTATTACCTCGCGTTGCTTCCGTTCGGTGACTGATGTCGACAGTTCCATCAGTTCGCAAATGAAACAAACCCAAACAACGATATTCTCTTCGATATCGTTCAAATTCTTTAGCGCTGATTCTGGTCACGAAAATTAACATTTGTTTTTTGGTCGACCTCTTAGGGACAGACTGAATTGGCAAATGAAAATTTGGACGATGTTGCAAAAGAAGTTTAATAAAGATCAAGAAAAAGAACACTTTTTTTTAAAGGGAAGAATATGTTCTTATGTTTAATAAAAGAAAATCAAATATTTCTGTTTGGGTTGATTTGAGTTTTTCTTCTTTTAAATAGAAAAAAAAAGATGTTTTTTCAAGTGTTTTTATTCCTCTCATCCTGGCCTTTCTTTGGCTCGTCGATGAAAAATTAAAAAACATTTGTTTTCCTTCTCGATAAATTGCTGGCCTCGTCAGAATGGAAGCAACGCTTCGTTACGAAACATTAAAAAAATGTCCCGTTCATTAAAGAAAAGAAGAAAAAGAATATTCCATAGTTTTAACGCGTTCCTGAAGTAATCCGTTTGTAATTTTTGTATTTTTTTTTTTCTTTCCTTTTTTCGCCGGAAAATTCGATAGTTACCACTCGAAAAACCTGAGCCTACCGAAAGCCTGATCGAGCCAAAGTCCGAGTACCTGGAGGATAATGAGGAGAGCGTCGAAGATCTGACGCTCGACGACGATATGAACGACCTCAATGAAATGGAACAAGACAACAACAGAGCCGGCCCGTCCCACGATCCCTCCCAACATCCCGGTAAGTCGAACACACGTTTTTTTTTCCGTAATCATCGATTCACTATTTTTTAAATCGTTATCAATCGCGATTCGCGGTGGAATGATTTTCGGCTCGCTCGGGAATTGCGAGAAACTAAAAAGTAAAAATAAAAGGACAAGTAAACGTAAAATATCAAGAGAGAGAGGGAGAGGGAAAGAGTACACACGCGCGCGGTGGGGCGTTCGGACAAACGTATGGAAATATACCCAGAGAGAGAGAAAAGAAAAAAAGAAAAAAAAAGAGACTATATGAGTGTGGCATTTTCCTCCGTATCTGATTTCCCGTTTGTTTTCGTAGTTTAAAAGGGTCGCGTACTAATTCGGCCGGACACACTAGAGCTTGGGTTTCCTCGTTGCAGGTGGGGGGTCGATCTCGCGGTATCGCGGCACGAGTTCCGGCGTAACGATTGCCGCCGTCGCCGGCACGGTTGCCCGCGGCGACGACGACCACGCGCGATGGGCGTCCCATTTCCTCGATTATCGTAATAAAAAGACCACGAACACGAGACGTCCACGTCCGGACGTTGACGTAGGCGCGTTGCTTAAATCTCTCGCCAACAAGCAGGGCCGAAAGTATAGCTTAGACTCGGTTAAAATGTCGCTGGAGGCGATATTGCAGCAGGGCGTTAGCACCACCCACGCATCCGAGATGTACGGTATCAACCGTTCGACCCTACAGTTTTATCTGAAAAAATTGAACGTCGTCAGACGAAGATGGAGACAACCCGTGACCCTCGTACCTCAAGGACAATCCTGAATCTTCAGGAACCGGAAGACACGCACAGAGAGATAAAGAAAAAGAGAGAGAGAGAAAGATGGAATTAAACGATAAACAAGTTATTCGTCATTAGAAAAGAAAAGCCTTTGTATCGAGTTTATCAGTTTTCAATTGCTGCAAATGGTAATTTCATTCAGTCCCGATTCATTTCTTGGAAAGACCGCAGTCAAAAAAAGACAAACGAAAATCAGTACTTATTTTTCGAGGCGCGTTAAAAAATTCTTAAGTACCAACGATAAATACCACATAATATTGCCAAAACTGCTTCTCTCTTTCAAGGAAGTCCCAAACTCTTCGGCGTAATTCTTTTTCTCTCTCTCTCTGGTAAAACGTTCCGGGCTCGCGCAACAAACTGACACCGCTTCAGTATTCGTTCGTATTCTTAAATCCCTAGTCAATTAGTTCGCCGGTCAAATCTTCTGTATAAACTAGGCTTTGTTGTTAACAAACAATAAAAAAACAAGCAGTACTTTTCGTTATTCGTTTAAGAGGAGCTCTACGAAGAGCCTCTCCTCTCCGATCGCGCAAGTGTGTACTCAAACCTCTCGTGTTATTTGCGAAATATTGTGTCCCATAGCGAATAAACCCTTTTGGTCGTATTTATTCTGAAAATAAGAGAAAAAAAAAACAATGCGTCTCGTTACATCGCATTCCGAGCGCGAGCCCGAAAAAAAAATCATTACCGACAAATTAAATCATTCTTTTATATTTTCAATTTATTATTCTTGTAAACCAGATAGATAATAAAAATAATAAATAATCAATAGACTTGACAAATGCCAAATGGAATGAATATGTGTATATATATATATATATTTCGCCAACGTCTAATAGAAGTTGGCAGCCATATGCTCGTCTTCTTTCGCTCGTTGGTAGAACAAACTTCGGGCACTAATCCTACTGTCTAGTCTTAAATTTAACTGACTCTTCAGTGCGGAAACGGCTCGAGACAGTTGAACCCTCGAGTTTTCGGTCACATCAGGAGTTATTTTCAAAATCAAATCTCTTAAAAAACTGTACGATTTTTTTTAAGAGAAATAACGAAGCTGCGTTTTTTTCAAGCTCATAAGTTTAATATTGACGCAGAATAGTCTTGAAACCATCGATTTTTTTTTAATAAGCCGAGTCGGAATGCTAAATCAAAACGATTTGATTTTCGTTTTCAAAGTATCGGTTTGGTCCGGAAGTGGATTTTCATTTTTTTTTAACTCCAGGCTCACACCCGGCCGAAATTAGAATACTGCAATAATTATTCGGTAGATAATTATTGCACTATTCCAATTCCGCCCTGATGCCAGGCTAATCGATCAGGAGCTTCGCCATAGAAATAGTATTAAAAAAAAAACAATATTAGCGCCGTAAAAAGTGACCCTGCACTCGAAGGTTCGGCATTGCGAATCAACGATTCGAAACGCAAACATTTCGAAAGCTGAGATTTTGCGATAAAATATTTTTTTTTGTTTTCTTAACCGTTTATAATAAATATCTCTATGGTTACGAACGATTTTCTCATCCGCGCACGCTTCCGTTCTCTGTTCGTCGTTGCTTCATTTATCGGCGGGGAACAACGACAGGTCTTGCGGCGTGGCACGTTACCGGCGACCGAAGTAACGCGGGCGGCGTCGTTGGCTCGGTAGCGGGTGCCCCGGGTGCCACGGACGAGGTGTTTCTAGCTGCCCAGGAGGCCGCCCAGGCCCATCGCGACTCTCAAGGTAGGCTCATCCTCGTCAATTATCAATCGCCTATGGCCCCCGTAACAATAGGCACTGCGCGAAATTTGACCTAAACTTCAAACGAAGAGAACGAAAATTCGACGTAATTCAATTAAAAAGAAAAAAAAAAACACGAATATCTTTTTTGCCACAAGAATAAATCGCTAACGAAATAATCGTGTGATCAATTAAAAATGCTGCTCTCGCCGCTTCCGGTCACGCTCGTATCTCAATGAGTGCTCGTAAGAAACAAACGTTCTCTAAGTTCTCAAATTAAATTATGATTCTCGCAATGATAAAAACGAGGAATTTTCGTGGAATCGAAAAATAAAAAAATGGCTCTCATTGGGCGTAGAGCGCCCGTTCTCCGCGAAAACCAGCAGCTATTCAAAATCCATCGCTCACATGTGTGTGTCCGGGTCGTGTGTGTGTCGATAAGAGGCACCTTTTTTTTTTCTCTCTTTTACCGACCTCGGATCCTCAAGTGCCAATTGCGCAGGTGGGTCTAGGCTCTATATATTTATAAATATACATTATATATTGCGAATAAACGAATATTATTCGAACGCTGGCAAACAACGTGGCGCAAATACGAGACACATGAAAAGATCTCTCGGTTTATACGTTCAAGCGTAGCACGGTCTCTGAAAGCAAAACAAAAAAAAAGCATACACACACAGACACACAAGCACACTCGCAAAATCCAAAGGAAAGAAAAAAAAAGCGACCATTACGAAGCTCGATATCCGTAGAATATTTTTCTTCCTGTTTTTAGCCGTTCAATGCCCCATGACCAATTGCATTTTGTTCTCTGATATCTCTATATACACGTATAAACACGAAACGGTATTTGCTTCCTTGTTACTGCCTTGAGGAGGCAACGCGACGGCGAGGCTTTCGGTGAATATCCCATGTTGCGCAAACTCCGAAGGACGTACTATACGCGACTTCGAATTCCTATTTAATTCTATTTTTATTTTGATATATACATCTCCAAGTAAATTCGAGTATTCGTGAATCGTTTGGGGAAAAAAGAATAGATACATAAATTAGAATGTTATTTGATTTTCAAACGTTGTCGGGTCTCGTGTGAGAGAGACCAATGTTCGCAATTTTACCCGCAAGCCTCGCAGCGCGTATGTCTCGGCCTCTCTCTCCCACGTGAGGTGTGAACATCGCGCGATCGCAACGAGCGCACGGATCGTCGTCCATAGCCACCGAGTGTGACTAGAAGCAGAAAGAGAATGATGAAAAAGAAAGAAAAAAAAAGCAGAGTAGCGATAGAGCACCCTCGTTGTGACCTCGGAATTGAAGAACGGATCCCGCGCGATCCTCGCGGAAGTTACGAGCGTAACATTTCGATTAATTCGTTACGTCCATAAGATACCCTCGATGGGGTCTGTAGAACCGTGCGAGATACAGACAGGAGAATTCGCCCGGTGACGCGTTCCCACGTAGAGAGAGAATAAAAAAAAGGAAAGGAACGAGAGAAAAGTAGACCCGCTGGCCTTGAGCTTTGCCGGGAACTTGCGAAGCGCCAGGCCAGAGGGGAAAGACTCTTTGAGTCAGCAGAGGGGACGACGGAGGTACGGGATCCTCTCGTCTCTCTACGACGCATAATCGATTTCCGGTGCGCTCTCAAATATTTAGCTGAGCTAGGAAGATTATCGGGGCGCACCCGCATCGTTTATTTTCTCGCGTTCTACGAATATTTGACTCGTGAGATTTTCAAAAATGAAAGATAGAAATTCTCGCGACATTAGAACGCGTGCGTTAGTAAAAGAAACCTTTAGTCACGTATTTACATTATATTTACGTATATATTATTGTCTTATATTAATAACTGCACAATATATAACAATATATAATATTTTGTTATATATGTATGATTTTCATTTAATATACGACAATACGTTTTATACGAAATATAACAATTAGATTTCTATGAGCGTGAAAAGAGGAAGGTACAGGGAAAAGAGAGACACTCACCCACGATAAGAGAAAATCTCCCGCGCCGGTGACCCAGATTACGACGAAGCGAGCGCGTCGAACGACGTGGCGACAAGGCTCCAGAGGCCAATGAACCCTAACGGCAACTCCGTTTCACATTACATATGCGAAACGCAATACACGTACGTTGCGCAATTGTTATCGTCACTTGTGATAACACATTGCTTTTCTCGTTTTTCGACATCCCAATAATCGCATTTCGAGTAAAAAATTGCCTTGTAAATTAGACGGGATAGTGGCGTAGAGGAGAAAAGCTAACGTATTTCGAGAAAAAAAAAAAAAATAACTACGTACACGATATTCGCGAGATAGAGAGAGAGAGGAAGGGCGCAGCTGCTGCCGCTCTAACCTGCCACCTGCCACTCTCAAGCCGGTTCTCGCAGCTGTTCGTTATTAGCAGATGTTACCTTCGTAACTCTCTCGCGCATGGGAGACTGCGAATTTTAGTATCGCGTATGTTATGGGGGAAGATCCGAAGGAAAGAAGAAAAAAAAGAAACTGACGTATTCAGGCTAACGGGAGGATTTAGGCGATCGCCTTCCTCGAGCGATCCAACGTGGGAATAGTCAAGGTAACTCGGAGAGAGAGGCGGCGACCTCTCCGTCAATGCCAGCGTGAAATGCGATCGACTCGTCGAATCAATCAATTACGCGTATACGTATATAGGCATATTCACACACAAACACACATACACACATGCACACACGTTCGTACGTCCGACAAGTCAGGGCACATTCGAACACGTGTGAAAGAGTGAAGAAGAAAAAAAAGGAAAGCTTTCTGCCAGTAAGGTTTTTCCGAGGATGACGCGCGATGAGGCTCTCCCGGGACCTCGCTCTTCTTTCTCGAATCGCGCTCTCTACTGGCTTTCGTCCCTTTAGAATTTTCGTTTAAAGTTTTGTATCGGTTCGTCATGTGCGCGAAGAACAAAGGACCAGTTTCCGGACGACTTTTTGAGGGTTCACGAGAGAACCCTTATAATTTCGTCGCGTCCATACTTCTGGGTGGGGGGGGGGGGGGGGGGGGGGGTGCAGACCAGCGCGCTTTTTTTTGGGACTGGATAATTTCACACGAGAGGTACGAAATAATTGAGTTAAAAATCGTGACAATAAAAAAAGGGCATAATTATTACAGAATCATTAGGAATAATTACGCGGCTATATTATTGCGAATTTGTTACAAAAAAATCAATTGGATTTTTTTTTCAAATAATTACGAAATCATTGTGAAAGAAAAGAAAATAAGGGAAAGTATTGGAAAATGTTGGAAAATTATTACGAGACTAGACATTTTTTTGCAAAATATAACAATATTATAAGAAATCCGAAAAAAACCGCCAGATCAATCAACAGAATTTTTTCAATAGAGACTGAAAAAAAAAATATAACATAGAAAGCTCGAAGCCGCGACAGACTCGAATCTGTTGTGTGTGTACGTGTGGGTGTGTAGGTTGTGTGAGTATTCGGCCGTGTAGCAGTCTGGAAATGGCGGGGGCTCTCCTCGTCGCGAGTGCACCCTGCCGTGTCGTGTACACATCTTTTTAACGGGCTACAAATGTTCCCACGCTCGCGGCCATCTTAAAAGAAGAAAGAAACAAACGATTCGTTCGACAATCCGCGAAAGAAAGAAATTAGCGCGCTCGCTCGCTCGCATTGATGGCGATGGTCGTTTCGTTGTCACGATCAGAGACATGCTGTTACCTTGAAAAGAGCGTTTTTTTTTTTTATTATCTATTTCCGACAATCGCAGCTTTCGAAAACTCAACGCAGGGAGCGATCATGTTTTTGTTTAATCGCGATTCTCTCCCTCTCTCGGGCACTCTCTGTCGCTCGATTAAATTTGTGACGCGCGTCCTGCGCGACGATACTCGAACAAAAGGCAAAAATCGTCGAAAAAGAAAGAGAGTGGAAAACAAAATGTTCGATCAGCGAATCCTTTAGAGAACACATTGCGCCACGTTGCGTGCAGCGAAGTAGAGTTTGGAACGAGATTTAAAAAAAACGAGGAAAAACCAAACCAATCTCGATATAACGTGTTCGAAATATCTTTTCTTCTTCTTTTTTTTTTTAACATACATTTTTTTTTTTCGTGAAGAAAGCTCGTCGACGAAGGAGGCGGCCTTTTCTCTTTTCCACAAAGGGCGCGTCCTTCGTCGCACGTTGCGCGCACATTTGATTTCCTCCTCGAGTTTCCCCGCAAAGACAAGCAAAGAAAAAAAAAAGGAAAAAGAAAGAAAACAGAAGAATTATCACATGAGAATGAGAATCTCAAGCCCCCGAAACTTCCCACGTAGTCGTGTTCGTGTTTTTTTTTCTTTTTTTTTTCTATGTTGGTAGCCGATACATATTCATTTTGAACGTATACGCGTACACGTACACATATATACATGTGTATATATAAATAACACACGTTTATACGTATATGTGCTATATACGTACGTGCCACGTGTGTATGTTCAAGCACTAGATGATAAAAGGAGGATACTCTTGGATAATCGTGACCAGTCACGAGAAATCACACGCTAAGCAATATCCGTTCACACACCAGGGAAGAAATACGTAAATTTTCCTTTTCTTCGAATAAAAGGGGATCGTGAATTTGGCAAAAAAAAAAAAATATGCCTGGTCGATTGTGCCTTTTGGGGAGATCCTAAATTTTCCCGCAACGCCTTCACCTTCTGTTTCATTGATCTTTTCTCTTTTGCACGACGGGAAGAGATTCCTCTCGTCCCTGCCCATTGAGTTCCCCATTATATACAGACACGATCGAGTCCATGCAATTATTCGCAAATTCATCGCCACAGGGCCTCCTCCAAACTTAATTTTTGCCGCGACACGTGTGTCCTGCGTCGCGCTGTTGTGTGAACGGCATATCGCGAATACTTATCCATTACGTGGTGCCATTATTGTTTTTATTGATACACCTTTTTTTTTTGGATTCTTAATTTTTTTTTATATATCATTTATCTTTGTGTATTTTTTTTTTTAAATATTTTTTTTTCGTTTTACGTATCTCGTCTTGCATGTCACGCTTCCTTCGGTAGTGTAACTTTTACAAATCTTAACTCACAGAGGCACGCGCGTCTCGCAAGGGCACGAATTATAAGTTTACACACATAAAACGGCGTGCGTCCGTGTCGAAAACACACGCGCGCGCACGTACACACACGCTCAGTCACACAGCGAACACACACACACACACACGAACACACACACGGGTCTTTGAGTATGTGTATTATAATGGTTGGTGGTGGGTGAGCTATTGAAACCAAGGCAAGTACGAAAAACAAACAAGAGAAACAATTTTTAAGAAAGGAAAAAAGGAGAAAAAAAGAAGACAAGAGAAAATTGAAGGAAAAAAAAAAATGGGTCCCTATATTGTCCTACGAAGATGTGTTCCCCGTGATGAGTTCCCTTGTTCGAGTATGCACACGCGCGTGTCTCGTACCCATTTACACATTTACATATACGCATACATATATTTGTATATATACATATATATAATGTATGTATATGCATATGTATGTTTTATTTTTTTTGCTAACCCACGTGTACATAACTCGCTTCTTTGTTCGTAACGCATATACATAAAAAAAACTGTTTAATTAACCCAAATCACAGCTACCTATCTACATATATATTTAAATATAAATATATATATATAATATACATATATATATATTTATAGAATAATAATAATACCTGAAAATGATTTCATACGAGAGTTATCGTATACATATCTCCATGTGTATGTTGATAAGATGAAGGACAGAAAAAAGAGAAGGAAAAAAGAAACGAAAAAAAATGCATACATAATAATCACAGCCTGAGAATGGCGGGACGTCTCGTCGTATGTGTATCACGCATACCTTGACGATACAAATGTGTGTATTCTTTTTTTTTGGTTGTTGTCATTTAATGATAAAATTTCGAACATCTCGCTCTTTCTAATATTATATAATTCTCTACGTACGTTCTTCTTTATACATTTTTTTTTTTTCGTTTTTTTTTCTTTCTTCATCGTACATCTCGAACGATGTTTATAATGTGAACGGTGTTGTAAACAAAACAAGAAGAAAAAAAAAAAGAAAATGACAATTGTAATTTTCACCTGTTATGTCGCGCGTCTTTATGATTCGCACACACGCATATATTTTTGTTCTCTCATCATCACCGTAAATCACATGTTCTTGCGTTGCGACATCACAGTTACTTTGTTGTTGTTGTTGTTGTTGTTGTTGTTATTGATGATGATGTTTTTTTCTGGACGCGCGTATCGCGCGATTTTTCTCTGTCTTTTCTACCGCCCTCCCCCATCGACGATCAATCCCCAAAGTGTTTAGGACTGAAAGAAGATAAGAAGAGCACGAGTTGCGAGAATTGCTGCTCGTGAAGGACACTGGCGGAAGGACCACGCGAGCGGGGGCGGGCGAGAGAGAGTTTCAAGGACACGGACGAGCGATTTCTCGTTCGGGTCGGATCTTTCGCTTGCGATCCTGCGCGCGACGATTCCTTCCGCCGTTCAGAGAAGAAAGAAGAACGAAGAGAGAAGAGAACGTACAGCTTTGCACCCTCTTTTACTTTTTTTTTTTTTTTGCAAGCTGGACGAGTGAAGTGTTGGTTTTCGTTTTTGGCTCGATGAGCGCGCACGCGCGATTTGTAGTTTGCAAGTAACGCGCGTCGCGACCGAGATCACAGTGTTTTTGCCTTTTTGGCCGAATAAGAAGATCGAAGACGAGCGGAGCTGGTGGGCGGGACTTAGCGAGGTCGACGACTTGCCGGAGACCTCATAGTCCTCTCGGGGACTATGAGCATAAAAGGTACAAAGAGGTAAAAAAAAAAAACAAAAAAAACGGTGAAAGGTATAAAACGGTTTAAAAAAATGGTACTTGAAGGTATGAAAAGGTGTAAAAATGATACTTGAAGGTATGAAAAGGTATTAAAATGGTAGTCGGAGGTATGATAAGGTATAAAAGGTACACAAAAGGTATGCATAGATGTAATAATTGTATAAAAATGGTACGAAAAGGTATGAAAGGTAACTAGGTATGAAAATGAAACTAGGAATGGTAACCAGGTATAAAAACAAGGTAACAAAGGTAACATCGTCGTTACAACGACTATATGTATTGTTTTTCGTATTATTTGCCACTACATTTGTGTTGCGCGATTGAACACAACTATACAACTCTCGCGCCTTGTATACAAATTATGCATTATTGTATTTTAACCGTATTTCAATGTTATCCAATATTCAATTTACCCTTGTCAAAAAATTGATGCCCGACGTGTTTCCGTGGCCCCTCTCTTCAGGGATAGTATTCTCCGTTCTACAATTTGCCCAACATTTCGCAAATGTGCAAATCGACTCGGTCCTGTCTCTCGGAGTTCTCGTGAGGACCTTTGGTAAGAAGGACGAACGTGCTCGGCTCTGAGGACGTTACCACGAGATCGTTGCCGCATTCGCAGATTGTTGGGTCGCATTTTCCGTCTCGAAATAATCTCAATCCACTTGACCTTTATTAACTTTTATCGGTCCGTTGAAAAACGAATCGACTTTTTGTTGTTGTTGTTGTCGTTGCCTTTACGAAAATTCTGCCGTTGCAAATGTCTCGTCGTTACTTCGTTTATTCATATCTATGTATTACTGTTTATTCATATATCCTTGACTTGCTCTTCACACGATTCACATTTTCAGCAACGTTTTCTTATTCGTCAGCATTTCTCGCTTGGCAATACCGATTTTATTGGATTTGTATTTTATTTTTTTTTTTTGCGACTCGAGTATACCCGCGTCAAAAGACTGGCGTTGCAAAAATTTCCCCCTCGAATTGCGACGAGATTCTTTGGTCAGCGGGTATCGAGCTCTCGAAAATTTCGGTAAAACGGTCTTGCGAAATGATTTTTTCGATGTTTTTTTTAATTATTTTTTATTAACGATGGCCAGGTATCGTCGAGGCGCTGAATAAATTCGTTGAAACGCGCGTTTCGTTACCGCGATCGCGAAGGATATCGCCGTAGCAGCGATTTCTGTTACTGCTGAATCGTAATATTCCGATCGGTAAGGATTCGCGTGATTTGCTGATTTATTTGTTCGAAGGTGATTCATCGGAAACGACAACATTGCAGGAACGACTGATATTGTCATTTTTTTCTTCTCGAAATTTCATCGATGGATTTTGCTCTTTGAACGACAAATCAATTATTTGTCGATTTCTTAATTAAAAGACCCATTTCCAATACCTCATTTTTCTTTCAATTTAGATCTATTTTATTATTGTCTATATCGTCAACGTTTACCGGACAATTTTTTTTTTTTCTTCAATTGTCCGCGAGGTTATTGCGTTGACGAAATTCGAGTCAGTGAGTGATGAATAAAATAATCTCGTGTGAAACGAGAAGTTCACCCTCGTTCTTGGTCGCCTCGGCGAAGTCGCGACCTTTTGAAGCACTTGGTCGGGGCACCGAACGGAAAAAGGAGCGGAACGAAGACGAAGATGACGACAACCCAGCCTCGCAAAGGACGCCGCACTGTTTTTTTTTCGCAAGCTCAGAATTTTTCTGGCTTGCGAGAATTCGGTGTGAGCGATGCTTGTGCGCGACGTGAGATCGAGTAACGGCGCACATCCCAATGGTAACGTATTGGTAAAAAGAAGGTACACTCGTGAAAGGTTGAAAGAAAAATTTGCTTCGCAATTCTTCAATTTTCTGTTTTTTTTTCTCCTTTGAGACACTGATGAAATTTCCATCGTTGATAAATCACGATTTATGTTCTCTCTGCATATTTGTAACCATCCACGTTTTCCCCCTCGTACGTGAATTTTCCCTTTGACTATTTTTTTTAAATTTCAGCCGCAATAATTTTGTCTCCACTGATCAACGGTGTTTGTTCGCTTCTCTGTTCATTTGTTGGTTTTTTTTTCTTTTCTTTTTCTTTCGTGAATTCTGGATTTTCACTGTTCTGTTGGATACATTTTTTATCCGAGGATCTTTTACGGGGAAAATCGCGAATTACGGAGAAAAAAAAACAAAAGAAAAATCGACGAATTCCACGTGACTTTTGATAATCGTTGATTAATTCGTTACCGAATCGATCGATGATTATTATTGTCTTTTTTTTCGTATATGATGGTTTTGTTTTCTTCTAGGAAATTGCAATATTGTTCCAGCAACTTTATATAATTTATATATATATATACACATATACATATATGTATTGATGACTTATCCTTGCAGCATTGCCAAAAAAAATTGTATTGTACGTTTTTTTTAAATTTCGACTACCTTCAATTATTTTTACAGATTCCTCAGGCCTTTTTTTTTTAATTTTTAATATTTTCTTAATTCGAGGCTCTGCGAAGTTTCGAGTGTCACGAATATTCGAAAATAATACCGATTTGAACGATCGGGAAATATTTTCGCGAGTTCGTTCGCCCGGCTACGCGATACTCGTTGGCAGTATCGCAATTTTGTCGTCGCGGCTACACGACGAGTGACAAGATTAAAACAGTGTGCAACCGGAATCATTCGCTCCGACCGCAAAATCGTCATTTAAACATTTTCTTTTGGGCTTGCGGCCGGACGCGTTCCACGAAGAGAAAAAAAAATGGTAAAACAAAATGGAGACCAGTGGTTTAAAAAATGTTAACGGTAAAGGTAAAACTGGTAAATCGCGAGAGTGTTCCGAATATTGTAAAAAGAACGTAAGTATTTAATCCTGCGCGTTGTATCGGCGCGCAGGGTGACCTTGACTATTTTCCATAGCTCGTAATCGTTCCTCGGCAAGAATGGTGGTAGTTAAATAACGGTTCAATTTGATTGGTTAAATTTATCGATCGATCTGGCGTGTTTCCGGTTGGCTCGGAATTTCCGATACAATCGGGGACACCCTCTTGACAGCAGATATTTAATTTCGGGAGTGAATAATTTTTCCATCCGCGAGAGAAAAAACGAAATCTCAGCTGCCATTCTTGACGCGACGGAATAAAAAAATATTTCCAATATTATGTGTTCGTCGAGTAATATCTACATATATATATATATATATCGTGCCTTGCCAATATTTTTCCAGCAACGTACCCTCCTCCTCCTCCTCATTTTCCGACCTTGGAGAAAGAAATCAGGCTCACCCATTCGAGAAATATGCCCCAGTGCCACCCCCGCCATTTTATTTTGTTTCCCTTGAGTTAATTATTTTCAGCTTACGTGTGGGCTCTTCCTTCTCAACGTCGGCGTCGTTGATCTTTCTCGTTCGCGTGTGTGTGTCTGTCTGCCAGAGAGCTATGGGGGTGCGAACGTGTGGGCGAGCTTTTTCCTAGGACACCTCGAAGCATTAGAACAAAATGACTGGATAGGCAGGTAGGATGATTAAGGTATGGGAAAACTAATTTAAAAAAACTGTCGAATCGTCGTTTTCTCACGGAGACCTCGAGTATGTGGGATTCCCAAGGCGCCTGGGTCTGTCCAGCATTCTCAAAGTCCCCGCGAGGATATCGACCACGATTCCGATACCCACCCCCTACCCTCCGATTTGCTCTAGCTCCTCTGGCGTTCTCGAGAAACGTTCGGCTGCGGGTCTCGCACGGACGTTTCTCGAAGACGATCGGCAAAGATCCTCTCGGAGACTCCTCTCAGAATAATCGAAGTCTCGCCGCGCTCGCACGAATGAACGACGAGCGAATGTACGGGGTGTGAAACGTGTGTGTCTGTGTGTGGGGGTGTCTGTCTCGCTAATAAAAACGAGTTCATCTCGACTCGTATATTCGCTAAATCGTCATGTTGGCTCGGCGAAAACTGTTCAATTTTGGCCACGGAGCGAAGTCAGCGCGAAGAGGTCGAAAGGATATCGAAGCACCTTTTTGTTATCGGACTCAAGAAATCTCAACCGCAGCACTCAACGTCGCACGGACTTTTCAATGAGACAAATCATGCCAATTTCGTTACTGGACATTTTATTTTAATTTTTCTACGACGTCCGTAAATTCTCGCGCTAAACGTTGTTACGTCGAGAGTGTGTCCTGAGTCACGACCACGAAGTACGCGCACTTTTTATTCATTTTTCGACTTACTTTTTTTTTCCGTGCCTTCAAACACGTTTGTTTTATTTTTCAATTCTCTCTTTTTATTGCTGAATAATTCTCGCATCGTACGTGACGCAGAGCACACCCGTGAAAAAAATGCTAAATTTCGAGATCCTTGAAAGGAAAAAAAAAACAATTGAAAGAGTTTTGTATAGATTTTCGTCAACGCTTGTCCTCGGTGAGAGGCGCGGTGCTCGGTTTTTCGCTCGCACTTTTCGCACAAGTATGAGACTTTGCACAAAGTGTGCTTGCATTTGTTTACCGGCATCGCTCTTTTTTTTCTTTTCTTAATCACTCAATCGCATTTTTTTTCAATCACGAATCCTTCACGGACTATAATTTATTATTGTTATTGTCATCGTTATTATTACTGTTATTGTTATTTGTGTCAGCGAACATGTAAACTCGTAAAATTGAAACATTGTTAAAATAAGGAAAAACGTTTGTTATTGTTTTTTGCATATTTTTTTTTTTTCCAACGACTCGGCGATACGTCAAACGTAGCCGGCGCGGACACAGTATGTGTTTTATTTTATGTCGAACGAATAAAAAAATTGTCAAATCGCCAAGACGCCAAAGAGAAAAAGAAGAAAAGCAAGTGAATTTCATTCGGTATGCTCGAGTGTTGACTCGTGTTCTACCCCTGTTTCGAAAGAATACATTTTTGGGCTTTTTTTTTTTATGTACGAAAATCGAAAAATTGCGAAAAATGGTAGAAAGTTTTTTCCGAGTTTATGAGAGTTTTGAAAACTGTCATGGTTCGAGTTATGAGGAAAAGACGAAACGTGGAAGAAGTACGTTTGCAAAAAAATGTCCATTGCAATAAGCAATAAAAAAATTTCATTTTATTGACTTGAAAATTAAAGTATCGCAAATACCTATGCATCGATACAGATGACCGGTAGATTTTGTTTTTTAAATTTCATTGTATCCAATAGAAGGAAACAAAAACGCCGAAAATTTAGAAATTTACTTTTGCAGAGATTTTTTCTGATGTGTATAGATCAAATGACAAACTGGCGAACGTCGTCAGTTGAGTTTGCCAAAGATATATATATATATATATATATATATATATATATATATATATATATATATAAACGCATATACAGCTTTTCGTCATCATCGGAGGGTCCATAATGTCCCGAGGAAGGACATCCTCTCGGTCCCGTACAGGGCCTCCGCGTTGATCTTCCATCCTCGCTGAAACGTTGCACACACACATACAAGAATAGAGAGGGAGAAGGTGTACACGCTTGTCAAGATCTTAGCAGCTTGCGAGCAGCTCCGAGTCGGAAATTAATTGATCCTAATTTTCGAAAACTAAACAATAGCGCAAAAATCATCCTTTTCTGGAGAAACAAAAATAACTAAAAATAGTATGAAAACATTAAAAAATTTGAGTTGATCAAGAGTAAAAAATATTTTCAAATATTTGAGTATAAGAAAAATTAAAAAATAATCAAGGATACATTTTTTTTTCAAGTATGGTAACATTTGTCAAAAGTGTACAATATATTTGGAAAAAAGTCTCGAAGCTGCTCGCATGACGCTTTTCCTCATCGATTTAACGATTCTCGTGGGAGAAACTGAAGAAAGTAAATGAGAAAAAAAAAACCTACATCGGAATCGACGAAGCTCCAGGAGAATTCAACGTCGTTCGCTTCCTCGCGTGTGTTGCGAGCTCCACGTTTCTCTTCTATCAATGAAAATGAATAAATAAAGACAGAAATATGAGAATAATCCATTTCGTATACTTGATTCAATTTCGAATCCCTTCCCGCTTTCAGGAGGCAGCTTTGTAACACGGACGTGTGGAGCGCAGATTTGCCAATTGACTCGGAGAGAAGTTCAAAAAAAAAAAATGTTCAATCAATTGAAATAAAAAAAAAGGCGTTGATTTCTCTCAGATAAATAACGAGAAACTTGCGCGCCCTTCTCTCCTCGCGCAATCGGCGAATTTCCCCGATACTGTCGTCTTTACTAACTCCGAAAAACAAAGAGGGTTTCTCGAGACGTTTTACATCAGTCGGGGGATCGAGCCGATCGTTCGCGAATTGAGAATAAAAATAAACAAAAAAAAACTTAAAACAGGAAGGCATAATTTCGTTTTGTAACGAGGAAAATCGACAAAGGCTATTTTTTTTTTAAGTCGATCCTCCGCTGGTGGCAAACGTCATCGACGGTGCGTCAAGGGTTGTCTGTCATGTCCTCTGTAATCCGCTTTTTTTTATCTATCGTTTTTTTTAAATTTATTTAACTATCGAGGTAGCACGAAAACGTTAAAAATCAAAGATCTGAATGAATTTTTTTTTTTAATTCTTTTATCTGAGGGAGTACTTTCGGGTTTGGCAAAATTAACGACCACAATTGGCAAAATTGACAACCACGATTAAGGCGATCGCTCGGTCTAAGGAGAGAATGAGAAAATAAAAATTCGAGGGAAAAAAAAACAAATTGACAATTTGAATCGAAGAATAACTTGCGGCATGGTCAACGAGAAAGTACTTCCCGGTAATTGACGAGACTATCGAGTACACCTCCTTCTGCCTGGTACCGTTTTTTTTTTTTTTTTTTCTTCTAGAGTCACAATTTTTCGACCGATCGGTAAAAGAGAAGAAGAAAAAGATCCATAATTTTTGTTCTTATTTAATTGAGAATGGTGTATTGTGTCGCGGTTGGTCGCGGGGGTGATCTTTTTCGCCGTGGATGCTTGCAGCTGGTGATTGGTACGGGATGACGAGTTTTAACGGGATCGGGCCGAGCAACGCGAGCTTGACCGGCGGATGCGGCGGCGGAAGTAGCGGCGTTGGATTCGATCGTCGCGCGATTCTACCTGCCTCACACGCGATGCCCGATTATCGTCGACTCACCTGTCCAAGCTGCGGACGAAGTTACAAATATCGCGGTGGTTTGCTAAGACACGTTGCCGAATGTTTCGCCGATGACGAAGACACTAACGTCGATCCTCAGCCAGGATCGGCCAATCCTAATAGACCGCTCACCGCCAAGGATATCCGGGTTCTTTACAAATTCTGGAAAACTTAGAACGTCCTTTCCAATGCAAGAATAAAAACAAGAGCAAACAATTATTTATGGAAACAAAAATATTCAGGTCCTACCTCTCACACATTGACGCAACGTGCTTGTAGTTAAAATCTTGGGGAAACAATGTTGATTGTCCGATCGAGACACTTTAGTATAATTAAGTAATAGATTGTCCGGTCAAGGCAATCCTGGAATTGGCAGTTTGTATTTTTTCCCATGAGATTCGAGGACCGATTTGATTTAATCGAATTAATGCTGAACAAAAATCAGCCTAATATTGAATAATTATTGATAAACAAAGCTCACCTCGTATTCTGATAATTTTACAATTATTTGACAGTTGTCTCGCGTCATTTTCACAGACGATGAACGTATTCGAAAATCAATTCGAAACAATTTAGATTAAATTGTTAAAGAAATTATAATTACGTTCATTAAAGAATTGTAATTAAATTGATTAGAAAAAAGTGAAATTAAATCGATTGCAAAAATTAAAAATGAATTAATTACATTTTTTATATTAAATTGTTTGAAAAATAGAAATTTAATTAACAATCTAAAATAAATTGACTCAAAAAATCAATTCAAGAGTTGAAAAAATATATTTTTTTTTCGTCCTGGGTGCTCTCTCATTCCTCTCATCGGGGATAGTTTTTCTCGATACTCAGTTCTCTACTAGACTAACTCTTACAGTAATAACGCTTTGCCCAACTTCCTATATGGGAGTACGGAGTATTCTTCGATACGAATTAAATCGAGCGCGCTACAATATCGAGGGACAGATACGATTGTCACGATACTCGAGCTCTTCAGGATTTTTGTTTTTTTTTTAACTCTCGTCGTCCCTTTGGCTACTCGATCGCACACGGACGTGCGCGATCATAATCGGTTTACAAAGCGTTGCCGCAAATGTGTGTGTGTGTGTGTGTGTGTTTGTGTGTGTGTGCGTGCGTAACACTGTACAAGGCAGCGTTCTTACGAGACTTTCGACGTACGAGCGCGCTGAATGTAATGTGCGAATGTGATATATGGGGATTATTTATACGTTGGGTTCTGTCTAAATGTTACAGGTGTAAATAGTGACGAAAAAAGAAGCAAAGAACACAAAAAATCACAGCAAAGATTAGCCAAACTAATGAGACAGTTAATTTTTTTTCTATTTTTTTTTTCTTTTTTGGGACAGCATGTAAATAACAGCCTGAATAATGAGGGATTTCGCACCAGAATCGCTCGAGACTAAAAATAAAACGGAAAACGAAACAACAAAAAGACAATCTTTCAGAGCCTTTCAATTTAACTCGTTGCTCGATTTTTCTTTGTTGTCACAATCTATTGTGCAGTCTCGAGATGAAAATTCGTGCGAAGTCGACAAAATGTCTTTTTGCGTTGTCGCCCATCGCTTTCGAGGTTTACGGAGGAGGCAAAAAATTCGAGGAAAAATAAGAGAATGAAACGAATAAAAGGGGAAAAAAAAAGAAATTGCGAAAAATCGATCCGCTAGAGTTCTTTTATCCGAAGCAACGAAACCCCTTGCGGCTTTCTCTCCACTGGCAAATTTCGGAACGTGCGATTAAGTTTTGCCGTTTTTTTTGTTTCTTCAAGTTTCCTTTCTTTTTTTTTTTTTTAACGTTCCCGGTGGTTCCTTTGGTCGTTTCTTCGGGGGGGGTTTTTTCGAACACGATGACGAGCCCGGGGGCGACACGTGTGTAAAAAGATTTTCCTCCCTGTGTGTTCGCAGCTAGTCCGGCTTTGGATGCGGGCAATTCGTCGGTTGGTGGTTTGAGATTTCGTTGCGTGATGTGCGGACGGGGCTACAGATCGCGATCCTCATTGACACGTCACTCGAGATACGAGTGCGGCGGCCTCGGCTCACGTTACACCTTTACCTGCACACTGTGCGGCAAATACTTCTGCCGCCCGGATCATCTCAAGCAGCACATTCTGAACATACACGGCGCGACGCTAGCGAAATGAAAGAAAAAAAAAATATATATATATATATATATATATATATATATATTTAAAAAAGAATATAAAATGAGGGATTTAGTCGTCGATTTTTTTCGATGTCAGGTAAACGAGAGGCAATTTATGGGGGGTTATTAAAATTATTGATGAAGGGTCCGCGAACTACCTGCGGATAAGAATGATCTCGCGGTGAACGTGGACGTCTGTTGATCTACTGGTTGGCCGAAGATTTACGAGAAAGCGTTTGATAATCGGGAGGATCGCGTTTTATTTTAGCTCATAGGTTTGTTAAGGGCTCTGAAAGACCCTTTTTTGGTGATATTTTTCGAGTCGAAATATAAGTTCTTTAATTTTTAGAAACATTTTCCTTTTGTTTTTTCCTTCAATGCGATATAAGAATGGGACCAGACCCAACGGAGTTCAGCGAGACATGTTTGTTTTTATTTTTTCAGTCAATTCAGCCGCGCAACATCCGAATGATATTTGAGTGAGGATTTTTGGAGCGAGAAAAACGTAATTCGTTCCAAATGTGTTGAGTCAATTTGGAGTGAGATCAGATCGAAGAAAATTAATATTCTGCATCTGATGGTTCTAACGTTGAGACACATTTATATTTGTAGAGTTGAAGGAATCACGAATCTCGATGTTGAAAGTCGACTAACGTTGCCAAAGTAGCTCGAGCAAAACGAGGGAGAAGATAGTTCGTCTCTTATATTGTCGAGTTTTTTTTTTGTTTGTGAAATTATCACGTTCCTGAATGATTCAAAAATTAGAAAAAATTTCACGCAAAATTCGAATTTTTTCGCTTAATTTACAGAATTTTGTAAAATCTCAAAAAATTCTTATCCTTATATTTATTATACTCTAATTCTTAAAATAGTCTTTTTAAATTATCAGAAAATTATTAAATTTATTTTAAAATTATTAAATTTCTCGTGAAGAGTTATACATTTTTTGTAAAACGATCAAAATATTTTTTAGATAGTGTAGGCACCCTTTCGCCCACGTTCACCCTCGTTCAAGCGTTCTCTCTGTCTCTCTTCCGCTTGTGCAACAAGGTTTTATTTTTCCGAAACTCGAGCACCACCCACAATTCATCTAATATTAAATTCATTTATTCGTTCACTCGAACTGTCATTTTAATATTTATTCGTGGGCTTCCCGAATGATTTTTTTTTCGTCTTTGCTCCAAACACGCTCCGAGCTCCTATCGTGTTATCGAGTGAAGGGGTGTAATAGAGAGATTGAGAGCGAGGGATGGTCGAGGCCATCCACAAACGATACTGCCAAACAAAAAAAAAAAAAAACGGAACGAGTCGACAGAAACGCCAAATGACAATTATTCCTATTCCTTAGTGCAATTATACGTACATTTATTCTCATTAATATTCGCACAACTGTCGCGCTCGTCGAGCAAGGAATTGCGAAAGTCTTCGATTGGGACCCTGTTAAAGTTTTATATTTTCGGGGATATATGATATATGATATATATATATATATATATATATATATATATATATATATATATATATATATATTCACGAGTCGTTGATGAAATATATTGATATCTGTATACTTTCTGTACATTTTATATGACGTTGATCGGACAATAAAGAAATATCGTTGAAATAATTCACCGAATTAATATATTTATAAATCGTGCTGACCAATGAATAAAGAATTTAAACAAAATAGGCTACATATTCTGGAGTTCCTTTTGAAAAAAATATGTATATAATTCTTGTAGTAAAATGTCGATTCGGAACCGAAAACGAGTTTCAGTTTTATTCCCTTTTATTTTTCTCGAGATTACAGCAATTACTTCGAACCTTCCGCGATGTTTATCGCCTTCTCTTTCGTCGCAACGATGGTTTACGTGGTCTCGTCTCGACGGAAGAATGAAAAAGGCTCCCGTAGGGCTTGTTAGGTACGCACGCAATTGTAACGTTGATTTGAAACAAGCACCAATAATTATATCAATAATTTGAGACGTTAAACTTTTCGGACAGCGTTAAAAAAACATCGCGGATAAAACGTTGGCAAATGGAGAGGCGTTTTTAAAATTATTTTTCTCTGATATGAATCATTTCACAGTAGGCGCAAAAATTATGCTTGGTAGAACACACCATCGAACGCTATTTTCATGTATTATTCCAGATTTTTAGACCATAGGGTTACAAAAATAAATGGGCGAGGGGGCAGTTCGATGTGACGGACGGACTTGACGAAATTACAACCCCAGTGGCTACGGAACCCTAAGAGGGAGGGTTGAGCGCCTCGCCGATTAATGTTGAACGATACTGATCTTTTCACCTATAGATGCGTTCATTAAAACTTCGACTGCGAAGTTTCCGTAAGTTCCATTACATCGTGAGAGAGAAAAAAGAAATTAAAATCTAGACGATTCAACGCAGCTTTTTAGGAAGAATCGCGAATTGAGAAAGAATTTTGTTGCCATTGAGCGCAGGCTCATATTCCAGCGAGAGATATCAAAAGCGGCTAAGTTCACGATTTTTCGTAACAATCTGTGCTAAATACATTTAAATATTTATTTCATAAAAAACTGGACTGAGTTATATTTTTATATTTTTATCATATGAAACTGTGCTAAATGAATTTTAAAAATTTGTACAAGAAACTGTGCTAAATTAAATTAGAAAAAAAAATGTTCATAAGAAACTGTGCTGCATAATATTTTAATACTTTTTTCACAAGAAACTGTGCTAAGTTGGATTTTATTTTTTTTTAAGATAAGAAACTGCTAAATTATTTTTTTTTTCATAAGTAACTGTGCTAGATTTTAATACTTTTTCTCACAAGAAACTTTGCTCAAACGGATATATATATTTTTTTAAATCAGAAACTGCTAAGTTGGGTTTTAATCATTTCTTTTCACAAGAAACTGTGCCATATTAGATGACTTGTTTTTTTTTAACTGCTACATCAGGTCACATTTTATCGGACGTATCTACGTCTGAAAAAAAAATCAGTGCACCTTAACATTGATTGGTGAAAAGTTTGGCCGTTGAAAATAAATGAAGGAGGTACGATCGTGCGGTATAGAAGTTAGGGCACTCGAAGAGATCATCCGTACGAAGATCGTAAATTTTTTTGGCGCCGCCGCAGCCTCGCACACACCTCCGTGATACACCCCGACTGACAAGTATTTTCTTTTTCTTATCTCGTTTCAGGGATGTCGTACGTCGAGTATCGTTTGTCGATCGGTGGCCATCGTTGCTCGGAGTGCGGCAAGGTTTACAAAAATACGTCGTCTTTGAACAGACACGCGAAATGGGGCTGCGGCAAGCTCAAATGCGTTTGCCCCTACTGCGGTAAATATTATTCGCGAACGGACAATCTTTCGGAGCACGTCGCGAGGATGCACACGCGAAGATCACAGCCCTCCTCCTCGTTCGAGCAGGATCTCACGTTCGATCCGTCCACGCTCTGATATACGAAGATATCAAATATTTTGTGCGCCGACATCGATTTTCTTCTCCTCTCTCTCCTCTCTCTCTCTTTATCTTCCTCGATCTTTTCACTGCACGACCAATGTAGAGAGCTGCGAAAAAAAAAACAAATATGCTAAATTATTTTTGTTCTTTCCGCAACCTTTCGCAATTACAAAGATTGGGAGAAATTTTCGTGTCGTTTGGCTGTCCATTTTGTCTGTCTTCGAGAAAATTCTTCGACGAGAATATTTCCGCGGATTCGCTCGTCAGATCCGCGAAATTGCGAGCAAAAAAAAATCAAACGATCACGATGCATCGATCACGGCGAGATTCACGATCGGAGTTCGAATGCTCGTGTGATGCTTTTTTTTGGGAAAAATTTCGTGTCATTCGGGGAATAACATTACGAAAAGGTGACTTCTCCCGGCGCCGGTACTCTCCTTCGCCTCGAATGACATTAATAATACGATCGCAAAGATTACGATTGCTTTTGGCTACGTCCTGTCGTTGCACTTGTCACGCAAGCAAACCCCGAATCTTCGTACTCTTGTCCACGTGGCGCACAGGGGATGAGTTTCTTTAATTATTCGCTATAACTGCAGTAGCATTGATTGGAATTCACGTATTTATTACTCTTTTTTTATTATACGGTCGGAGCTCAAATGAGTGAATATACAACTTCATTGAAGGTCGCTTTACTGAGAACAGTCTTTTGCTTACGTCGTATAATTTAAGTTTATGGAATGTTGGCTTGATTGACAAACATTCGTCGCACCCGTCTTACTAGAGATCACAACCCCGTTGAGGTCGATCAGATAATGTAATATTTATAACATTTAATTAAATAATATCATTTGCAAAAAATTAATGAGCTTTTATTTTATTTTTGTATTTTTATTTATCAATTAATTTTTTTTGTTCTCATCTTTCGTATTATTTATTTTAATTTTAAAGGCTTTTTTTTTTTTTTTAATATCAGCTATTTTTGCGAGACTGAACGAAACCGCAATATTTTATCATGAACCTGTCACCTGTACGATGGAATAATTCATAAAAGTATGATTTTTTAAATTAAATTTTCAATTTTCCATGAGTTGATTTAATTCAATTTGAAAAAACTTAAAATTTCGTTGTTTTTTTTTTTGCGGGAGATACATATTTCTTTACGATATGTTCGACATCGGCAAATCATAAAAATACACTTTTCAATTAAATCGGTAAAATTAACGCTAAAAAAGCATGACAAAAGCGGACTATCGAAAGTTGTTGTTCGAACAAACCGTACAAATCCTCAAAAGCTCTGTCGAAATATTTTTTTTACACATATTAAGACTTAGAGTTCGTAAAAATAATGATTTTTCATGAGTTCTGACGGCAATAAAAGTCAGCGAGATATTTATTGCATCGTATAATCGTCGCATCACACCGATCAACGATTCATCCGTCATATGGCCAAAAATTGAAATAAACATACTTTTGACAAATTTCAGCTAGCAAAAAATAATCTACTCAAGTTGGCGAAAAATCGATCCCACATCGATTTAAGAAAAAGGATTGCGATGTGCACAGTTCACACGCATTTCGATGTGCGTATACATAAAATATATAGAGATCGAATATTTTTATATAAATATATGTCGGCGAAATCACCTTCGGATAAATGTATGCATGTATCCAAAGGTTGTTTATTTCACTTTATTTGAAAATCTATTCAAAATTGATATAACATTCATTGCTAAAAATAATAAATAAAAAATAAATTATATAAATTTATTTTAAAAAACACCTCCAGATAAATAGAAGCATTTATCTAAAGGTCATTTATTTGAATTTATTTAAAATCTATTCCAAATTGATATGAAATATATTTTAGAAAATTATTAAATATAAAATAAGTTGTTTAAATTTATTTACAAATCACCTTCAGATAAATTTATTTAAATACGATCATATAAATGTAAATAAGACCATTTATCTAAAGGTTATTTATCGAAACTTTATCTAATATCTATCCAAAATTGATTAAATATTTATTTTCAACAATTAATAAATTAAAAGTAAGTTATCCTCGTTTTTGTTTTAATCACCTTCAGATAAATGTAAGCACTTATCTAAAGATGATTTTGACGGAACATTGTGTTTTCCGTAATGTTGAGTCGACAAATCGACCGTTCCCCAATCATAAACAAGTTCATGACGGCTCTACAAACGCACATTTATCTCTCTTATGTTCGAAGAATATAAAAAAAAAAACAGCATGTGAATGATAAAGCCGTACGAACGTTGTTGCAGAATTCGCGATCGGTGATGAGTTGTATCGTGCGGGAGCGGGGCCCGACTCGAGGCGTCGTTACACCTGTCGTTACTGCCTGAAGACGTTCACGCAGATCGGTCATCTTCGCAGTCACGTTGGGACCTCGTGTTACTGGAATCCTCAATCAAAGTGTCGCCGGATACCGAAGAATCGTCCACACTCGTGCGCCCAGTGTGGCACCAGCTACACCAAGCGCTCTCATCTCATATATCACATACGTCACGAGTGCGGGAGGACCTTCAAGTGTTTTCGTTGCGACAAGACCTTCCTCCACGGTAGCAGCCTACGAAGGCATCAGTCGAGATGCGGTCTCGTCGCGCTGGAGTAGAAAAATGCAAACGAGAAACGCACAACTAAATGAGATCGCGTAGCCGAGGATTACAGAAGAAGAGAGATAGAGAGAAGCTTCAATTTTTTTGACACTACGGGATCGAGCTTCGAAATGATTTTCCAGGACCAGTCCGTATTATTTGTAGAAAATGCTCGTACTTTACTGATAAACTGATTCAACAGGACACCGGAAGTTTAGCGATTCATTTCTCCAAGTCTCGTTGATAGCGTTTAGAAAAGGAAAAAAATAAATAAAATCGCGGTTCCAGCTTAATCGTTGTGCATTTCTCACTCGGCGTCTCGTGATTGCAGGTTCGAGGACAGGGCTCGCTCCCCGTACGTCCGGAATTTTCACTCGCCTCGCGAGGAGCTACCCCGTCAAAGCGATTAACGAGCCGGGCCCGCGCATCAGACGCACTTTCGCCTGCTGCAACTGTGACGTCAGCTTCGGAACTAAAGCCTCGCTCACTTATCACATGAGGCACAATTGCGGCAAGATACGACAGTGCGGCTATTGTGGCAACACGTATAAACGTTTGCAGGACATGAAGCTCCATTTTAGACGACAGCATCAATCGTTACCATTCCAGGTCACCATGTATCCGAGCTCTTCGCGACCGGTCAAATTACACTACATGGAATAACGGTTTTTTCTCTTCGTTTACGCGGGCTCGGCCGGACGATTTTGGGCCGTCCCGTATTCTCGTCGTGCTCGGAATGAAAAATCGGGCTGCCGAGGCACGGCTTCGTCAGTTTGTATCGAGGTTTTTATACGTTATGCGCAATAAAACGGAATGTACTGCGAGATCGAATGCTGTGCATGGACTCCGATTCCGTAATTGTTGTTTTTGTTTTGTATTATTTTTACGCCGGAGATCAAGCTACTTCGGAGTATTTGAATTTTTTCAGATTGCGGAAAAAAGCAAAAAGACAAGTGAAGAAGTAACTGTCTTTGTTTCTCTCGTTGGGGAAAATTATCGCCGAACACGTGCGACGCGTTCTTTTTATCGTTGTGGGGAGAAATATATGTAGACGACGAAGAAAATAACCAATTTTGATCATTTTTTTTAAAGACCAAAACGTTTTACATTCATGAAACCTTGTGTACAATTTATTACATAATTAAACTATTTAAATAATTTTTGTTCATTAAAAGCCATTGCAAAATGGCGACGTTGTGGTGTGGTCTTCCAGGAAGATTTCGACGGCAGTTGTCCGTTTGTGGGAAATCCAACGACTTCAATATTTATTGGAAAAAGATGAGCTAAGAATTTTTTGTATTTGAACATCCAAATGCTGAACTTATACCTAAGAAACATTTAAGAGTGTGAAAAAAATTGATATTTTACACATTTTTGTGGTTTTTTGTAATAAAAAAGTACCTTCTAAAAGTAATATTCCTAAACAAGTAGGTATACGTTCAAGGTAATATTGTTATTGAGTTATATGTACAATTTTGGTACGTTCGGTCAACTCGTTTTAAGGTTGTTTCCCACAAACTTAAAAAATGTAGTTTTGATAAAAAGGTGTTTCAAGTTTCGAACTACGAAAGCTCAATGATTTCAGTAACTTACAGCCGATTCTTGAGATGTTTGACTAACATTTTAAGTGAAAAAAAAATCCGATTCGTTGATGCCGCTACATGTATTTTTCCCCTTAAGATTTCTGTGCAGTCGTAAGAACCGCAGGATTGTATTTTTATTTTTAATGCCCCATACAGCCTTGAGGGCTCGAAACGATCCCATATCGTTAACAAACAAATCTAAAGAATCCCGAACAAACTTAAATAAAAGATAAACGATGTCTCTCTTTCTCTCTCGATGCATTTTAAATTCTCGTGCGTCAGGAAATTCTCTGCAACTTATAACGCGCTCTTTTTTTTTCGTAAAAAAAGTGCGGTCGTTAAAAAAACAATTACATATTATTTATTTTCTTTGAATGTTTCTCCCTTCACTTTTACCCGAAATTTGTTACTGCACCGTTCCCAAGTGCTCGCGATTAAAGATTCGCCATGACACGCCACAATAAAAATCCCGATGCTCTCTTCTCTCTGCTTTTAGCAGTAACCAGACAAGCGCCGAGTCGTCACCGTTCCGGGCCGATCGTTTACACGGACGGGAGCGGACGTTGCTTCGCGCAGCCGCGATACTCGTTCCCCTCGAGGGCCGATCTGCATCGGGGCGCGAGAAGATCCGCAAGGGCCCGATACGAGACGCATCATCAGGTCACGAATCGCGGACATTGCGGAGAAACCGGGAACGCCGGTATTCCCGTGATTAATAATTATTCCGGTGCGAGGATTCCTTATCCAGAGGCAGCCTCGAGTAGCGGCCAAAAGTTTCACTGTCCCCGGTGCAATCGCGGCTACAAGAGAATTTCGGACATGAAGACACACTGCCAATTTCAGTGCGGCAAGGAGCCTCGCTATCAGTGCCCTTATTGCGCAAAAAAAGCCAAGTTTTCCTCCAACATGTACGTTCACGTTCGGAAGATGCACAAGGACGAGAAGCTCCTGATAATCGATCTGAACAAACCGATATCGCGAAAGCGTTATGTCTCATGAGTCGCGATTGTCAAAGTGTAGCGACGAGAACTTTTACGGAAAGTACGTACCGATCGGACATTTTCGGGAATTTAAACCTCGAACGAAAGATAATTCTGTATAGAGTTTTCACAATTTACTTGCTGTCTTTGTCGGATTTTCTAATCAGTTCCACATAATTGAGAAAAACAATCAAACGATCAGGAGGCATCGATCACCGACGAGATTCATCATCGGAGTTTATTGGCGTAGCCAGCATCTTTTTCTAGGGGGCAGGAGGGGCCGGCCTGAGAAAAAATAACATGGTTCACAATCTGTTTATAAATCATTTTTTATTCATATAATTATTCGTTAATCCAGTTAGCAGTCTTCAAACTTTACTTTCAGTAGGTATTCAATAAAATAAGTTTTAATTTTTATTTTTTTTCGTGCAAATTGGCCCAACACTTTTTCAGCTGGATTTTTTTTAACAATGTTATTCTCCATGTTCATCAGTGACATATGAGAGAATCGTTTCTGGAGCATTGTGCTTCTAAGCCACTATTGGTGCTTGGAAAAATTGATATACGTTAAGGCAGTACGCCTTTTCAATGTGCTTTCTTAAATTTTCAGCATTTATTTCATCATTTTTAAATTGAAGTATATTTTTCTTCACCATCGCTTCAAGTTCTAGGGCTGATGTATCAATTGTTAAGATTTTTCTATAATTATTGATAAAATCCTCTCCGTTCTTCGTATTTAATTTAAAAAATGGATCAGCTGCATGAAGCTAATGGTAGATACTCAAATCAACATTTTAGATTTACAATAATATTATTTACTACTTCGTAGTAAATGTCGATCTTCCATTGTTCTTCTGGTTTAGCGCTTTTCCTCACAGTTAACTTAATTGCGAAATGTGAATGTCTATTCAATTTACATAATGACAGCTACTTTTTATACAAATTATGAAATTACGACGACGAATATTGTTGAAGTTTCATTAAATTATTTCTTAAAGCTTGCTTGGGTGAAACTTGAAACAAATTAATCGATTGTTTGACTTCAATTATTTTGCGTCGATTTTTTCTGAGGGGGAGTGCCCACCCCAGCCCTCCTGGCTACGCCAATGTCAGAGTTTGATCCTTGTGCAAAGCTTTCTGGGAAAAACTTCGCGTCAGTCGGAAAATAACTTTACGAACGGGGTTGGGGGCGGTTGCTGCTTCTGGCTCCGGCATTCTTTTTCGCCTCGAATGACAAAAATAATACGATTGCGATAAGCTACATCCTGTCGTTGCGCGTATCACGCAGGTATACTCCGAATCTTCGTACTCGGGATCCACTCGACGGGGAGCGAGTCTCTTCGCGCTATTCGCCGTAGGCCCAGTAGCCCCGGTCATGGTTCACGATACTCTAAGTTGCTACGGGCTCGAAGTCGATTTCCGGAACTCGCGGAAGTGGCGAAGAGAACAAAAAAAAACATACATTTAAATTTACGGTATAATGTTGATGGAGACACGTAACGACGCACGGGTGTAAATGACGAATGAAACGACGCATCGTTCAGATAAATAAAAATCACATGTCTATTGCATAACTCGATTGAAAGAGCGAGAGAAATAGGAATCGTAACCAAGTCCCCATTTAAATCCAATCGTAACCAAGTCCCCATTTAAATCCAGTTAGAAATCCCGGTGTGGGTGTGTGTGTGTGTGTGTGTGTGTTCGCGTGTGTGTGTGTGTGTGTGGGCGGGTGTTTCAGTGTGTGATCTCATGATAAAGCAAACAATCCCAAACAACCGCTCGATAGAAGCGACTGACGAATATATTTACTTTTTCAGGGTACGAATGTTACGTGCTAGGCGGTCGGAACAGGCGGAGATACCATGTCGAATCCAGAAGCTCGATCGCCAAAACTTTTCCTTGCGCCAATTGCACGAGCGTGTTCAAACAGCGAAGAAGCCTCATGACGCACGTTCGATACGAGTGCGGCCAGCCACCGAGATTCAAGTGTCCTTACTGCGACATGGTTTCCAAGAAAACGTCAAACGTCACGAAACACATAAGAAGAAAACATGACGGAAAAGTTCCTTACATTCAGAAACTATATAATCCGAATTATGTCACAGCCTGATGCGCCTACGCCGCGACATTCATTATTTTCCCAGCCAATAAAGAACATTTCTATCAATACACAGTTGCGGAGAACTGTAACTTCTGCCATTGACAATAAAGAATGCGCGGCAACATTTTCTGTCACGGATATGCCTTTTATTTTTGTCAAACCGGAAGTTCATTAAATGATTTCCAAGGGGAAGAAATTTTTGTTTGACAGAAAGAAATTATCGATTACGTAATTGCGGAGGAAAGTTTAGCTTCGTTGAGGATTATTTTCTTTTTTTCTAACGCAATCTTGAGTACGTGGACAATGGACCACGAGGACCTCGAATGTCCTTAAAATACACACACACATACCTGGATTGAAATGTGCCGGAGCAGTCTGACTTTTCAATAATTCCGAATGAACCGTTGTCAGTCAAGATCACGATTGTCACTCGCCAGTAGAATTATCTCAAACTGATCTTCCGCTTTACAGATAACTCGTGTTCCCTGAGGTCCGGTCATTTGATTTTTTCGTTTGCAGATCTCGTGGCTTTCGTTCGAGCGATGATGATGAGTTCAGGAGGTTCCTACTAACAAGACATTTCCGTATCCAAGTTGCAAAAGCTCGTACAGCCGAAAGCCCGATCTCACAAAGTATCGGATGTACGAGTGTGGACAATCGCCAACATTCAAATGTCCCTATTGCGATTTTCGTTCGAAGAAGACATTGAACGTGTCAACAAAGCACATAAGAAGAAAGGGCACAAGGGCTTTGTCGTTTACGCTCACAACATGTGCGCAGCGTTGTGCTCTTGGCGATGAGCGATGTAGCGTTTAATGTCCGTCCGATAAATAAAACGTCCGGAAGAGACAAGAGTTACAATACGTTCGTTTTTCTCCGCTAATAACAGAAGGGAATGACCGTCGTTGTCATTGCGGGGAAAAAAAAGTTTAACATTCGATCGTCACGGGACTAACGTGTAAAGAAAAGAAAACTGCGATAAAAAAAAAATCTTCTAAGGAATACAGAGGCGGAAGTTTCTCAATGTGCTCTCCGTTTTTTTTTGTTGTTTCTCCAGATACACTCTTCTCGGACGCTACCTTCATGGGCTACCATCGGCCATCGCGAGAACGCAAATTTCCCTGTCCCGGGTGCAACAGCGTTTACAATCTTAAGGGCACGCTTACCAGGCATCAGATGTACGAGTGCGGCCAATTGCCAAGATTCAAGTGCCCTTACTGCGACTATCGCGCCAAACAAAAGTCCAACACGAGGTCGCACATAAGGAGCCGGCATCCCGGTAACTCCGTATGCATCATAGATCTCGCACTCATGTCTTACCAGGAATACGGCGACGGGGATTATCGAAAACCCAAGATCGAGTGACTATAGGCGTTGCGAAATTATTAATCGAACGAACGGCGCAATTGAGGAAGTGTCGAGAAGTTTCTCAGTTGCACACGGGCAATTAAATCATCCTTTAATCGACCAGACGTTACCAATTCTCATGTTGAGTTTCTTCTATTATTATTATTATTATTATTATTATTATTAATTCGATTTATATTCAACACAACCGATGTTTATTTCTTGTATGGACAATGCTTTGGCAGGTATTTTTGTTTAGTATTTTTTATAATCTCGCGAAAAGAACTGGACTCTTCACACGCCCTCGTCGAGGGCTGATCAGATACAAGTGTCTGATGTAAATCGCGCAAACTACCGCGATTATAACATTGCGCACGATATTCCCGTCCGTTTTTTCAGATTATTGTCACTTCTGTATCTAGATAATAAAGTACGAGCGAGCTTAACGAAACGGAATAAATTCTATCACGTGGTATTATTTCGCGTTGAAACATCATCAGGATTCGACAAGAAAAAATGGCGAATTTTCATTGGACGGAAAGACTTCTGTGCACAATTGGCCCAGGTTTTGAAACGTTTGTAAGGTTCGAGCCAGTGAGAATATTCTTTCGTGCACTTGTCATCATTTTTTGATGTACGGCCTCGAATGATGATCCGTGCGTGAAAGAAGTTTAGGTGGATAGTTAACTGCTGATTTAAATTGTTGAGAGAAGGGACAAGAGTAGTTCCACACTTTCAATTCGTTTCACGATGACGTTGATGACGAAACGAATGAATTTTAAATCTCACCAAAGAACGCACCGAGTCTTTCGTCGAGTTTCGCAATAAATGTCAAACAACTCGTCTAAATATTGGACCCATTATCCACATGAAATCTGCCAATGTCCTAGCTCGTCCAAGAGACAAAAAGGAAGAAAAGTCGGGAGGACAACTTGGTGACGGATCGAATCATCGCATCAAGATTGTTTTTTCTTTTCTTTTTCTTTAGTTCTTTTTATAATTATTTCGCAAATTATTTTGACAAAGAGAAAACACCCTTTGGCAGTCGTGGAAACGACGGAGAGAGAGAACAAAATATGGTCTCATTCAACACGCTTTTCTCTGTTTTCCTCTATTTTTACAGGTGTGATGAACGCAATTGACACACTGCCTAAATATTCGAGGCGTCATCATGAAAGTATTTATACGCCGAGTGCCTTCGTTAATAATTCGAGCGAAGTATCGGGGGATGAGAACGTGCGTTACAGCTGCAGCGCGTGCCCGAGCGCGTTCAACAGGATCAAGAATCTTAATTATCACATGAGACACGAGTGCGGCAGAGCGCCGAGGTACGGTTGTCCCTATTGCGCTTATCGAGCAAAGCAAGTATCGAACGCGCGCTCGCACGTTCGTCGAAAACATCCGGAACAGCGTGTCTTCACGGTGGATCTGAAGAAATCTTTTTTCACGAACATTTCCGGGCGTTGACGAAGCGTTGACTGTAAACTGCTCTGATGTATCGTCAATAAAGACTCGCTGACGTCGCTTCAATTCAACCTCTCATTTGGAATATTCTCCGGAAAGACAAACTTTGCTGGAAAGTTGTAGTACATCGCGTTATTTTGTTGTTGTTGTTGTTGTTTGGGCTTGACCAACGACTCGCATATATTATCATAGAGGATTAGGACTTTGTGTAATTGCACGTCAACATTATTTTGTGGCCGAAGAACCCGAACGACGAGACGGCGCGTCGCATGGGGTTGATAACGAAATATTCGTTTCTAATGACTCGCACGATTTTCCTTTGTCTGATTGCAGATAGAATGTTGAGGTTCGACGGACACGTGGCTGGCACCGAGATCGAGTGGATCAATCGAAATCAGAGAAAAATCGACGTTTGCGTCAACAATCCGAACCCTTTGAGATTTCCGTGCGACAATTGCAACAGCGTTTTCAGCCGAAAACACAATCTTCAGTATCATTTGAAATTCGAATGTGGACAATTGCCGAGATTCAATTGTCCGTACTGCACTTACAGAACTAGGCACGCCTCGAACGTTCGCGCCCACGTGAGGCGCATACATCCAGGCCGTTTCGTTTACGTCGTCGATGTATGCAAACCCAATGTTCTGGGATCTTACAACACTTGATTATTCCACCTCGAGTCGCACTCGTTGCTTGATATTTATATCGTTGTTTATTCGTTACCTTTGTTTCGTTGCTGATACACTTTATCACTTCACTGATTATTATACGTTGAGTGAATAAATGCGAGCAAATTGTTTCGTTTCTCGTTGGACGAGGGTGTTTGGCCTGTGATTCTTCTGCGAACGTGCAGTCGCGCTCAATGACGAGGGATCGATTGGGAGGAAGGGGAGGGATTCGAGTCACTCAATGAGTTTGCCTTGATGTTCCAGATCTTCCGTGTTCCATCACGAAGCAAAATGGATGTGTACACGTAGATCTTTCCATCTGCTGCGAGAAAAACGGCAAATTTTCCTGACTCGTTGTTTCTCGGAGATTGCATGCGGCAAAATAAACGCTGAACCTTTTCGTAAATTCTAGTTGAGTCTGAAGAGTTTTATCGTACGAGAAATTCTCTTCAAAGGTTCTCGCTTGTGAGACTTTGAAGAAAGAAAAAAAGAAATCCACTCGCAGAGACAGAACGCGAGACTAGTAATTTTGTATGCATATCGAAACGACCTTAATCCACCATCCTGTTCTTACAAAGACGTTTTCATCTGATGTTTGCAGGCTACGGTCAACTGGCTGCAAGGGTTTTTCCTTCTCTCGCAATTCCAAGCGGAAGACTGCGGACACGTGAATTTGCTCGTTTCCCGGCCAGAAAAAATTGTCCATGTCCTCGCTGTCCGTGCACCTTCGTTTGGGAGCGCACACTAAAAAGACACCTTCGCGACGAGTGCGGCGTTGCGCCCCGTTACAAATGTCCCTACTGCCCGTACAGGGGCAAATGGAAGGCCAACGTGACGAGGCACAACAGCAGACATCATAAGAGCCAGAGAAATTACGTTTTAACAATAGACTAGGAGAAATACTTCGACATTATTTTTATTTCTTTACACCTAACTCACCACCGTGTATTTAAATAAAAAACGAAAACACATCAGTGCACCTGTTATTCCATTGTTCTTCATAAATGTCAACATGTCTCGAAGAGATGAAAAAACAAATTGTCCAACGCTCACTCGATCGTAATTTCGATAATTCTAGATGAAGGCGCCGACTGTACACTGTGGATGGGAGCAACGAGAAGAAATCCAAAGTTTCAAGATCAGTCCCCGGACATGATTTACAAATGTCCGAACGCAAACTGTACGAGCGCATTCAGTTGGAAGGGCAATTTGAGCAGGCATCTTCGCTATCACTGTGGCATAGAGCCTCGCTTCATGTGTCCTTATTGCAATTACCGTTGCAAGGTCAAGGCCGACGTGGCCAAACACATTCGCCGCATGCACGCCAACTCCGGAGTCTTTGTTCTCGACGTACTGAAGCCCTGGGAAGCTGTGGAAACGAGCACGACTTCGTGGTAGTGATGTGACATTGTACCGATAAGGGGACACGATTGATAAGCTAAGTGATGGGACAGTGGGAACAGTGACAATTTCTAAGAGACAGTCTTGTTGGCTGATCATTCAGAGTTCGTTTGGGTTTTGTTTGGATGCTGAATCATCCTTGAAGTTTCCATCGCAACTGCCCCCCAGGACAATCAGCATTTCAACAATTCACACTTGATCTTAATGACAATAATCGTGTATCGATGACGAGATATTAAAATTGTTGGACAGATCTTTTTCGGATAATTTTTTACAGATTTTTCTCTCTCCGCGAGTCTAGATGTAGAGTTCGGCTCGTTTCGTTGTCTCTGTGGCGACATAGAACATCCCCGAACACAAAACGAGGATCAAGAGAGGAATTAAATTGTACTCCTAATATCCGGGAATTTTGGAGGAATGTTTCAGACGGTTGTTGAGTGACGTCGCTCGAGGCACCTGATAGCTGAGGCACGCGTGTGGTCAACAGCCTTTATTGCATCTACCAATGCAAGGTTAAGAGCGATGTACGTAAGCACATTGTGTCAAAGTGTCAATAAAAACGTGTGTTAAAGGATCATCACAGTGTAGAATTTTCGAAAAATCAATTTTTTTTGCATGGTTCGATAGTATAGACGGTTATAAACATGCTGTTCATTTTTTCGGGCAAAATTCGAATAATTTCGGTCGCTACAGCGTTTCTTAGAGAAAATGATTCGAGCAGCGGTGTGCGACCTGGCGCGGACTCGAAACCTTAAACCTAAAACCTTAAACATTTTTCTCGAAATATCGGTCAAAACGGTGTACACTCTCAAAAGAAGAGTTTTCAAGCTATCCGTCTCAAATTTTGACACAACATCCTTCACGCCATTCTTTATCTTGCTATGGAGCGTTTTTTTTAAATCTTCATATCTTGTTTAAGGGGTTACCCCCACTTGCGATTTTGAAAAAATCGATTTTTTTTAATGCATTTTTTTGAAATATAAATATCTGAGAATATGTCCTGAAAATTTCAAGTCGATCCGAACAAAATTGACTGAGGTATGAGCGTTGAAAGAGAAGAATCCGTTCTGTAAACGACCGGCTAGTCTGCCGTCTGGCGCGCTCGACCCTCCCTCCGACCTTCAATGCATTGTTCGATGAAAAGGGTCGTATACCTGGCATTCACAACGTTCATATAATAGACTGGAATTTATAAAAACGTATTTTCGTTGTCTGTTATGGTCTAAACTCGTCAGTGTACCTCGAAAGTTCGACTATATAAGACGTATATTCCGCCGTTCATAATATTATAAGCGCAGTTTTTATTCATTTTACATTCAAAAATGGATCGAAAAAAAGGTTCGCGACAAACAAGAAGCAGTGATAATTTACGGAAATCTCGACCAAAAAAAAGGAAGGGTGTTTTTAACCCCAACCTGGCCGAAACGGAAACTGAAAGTTTCAGCACGTCTGCGAAGAAACTGAAAAATAATATTGATATGACTGTGAATCAAAGTCCTAATATTGAATATCGGATTTTGAACTTTTGGGTTGTGTTTGCTGCTATTTCAAATTTAGTGAAGTGCAAAACGTGTAATGGAAATATTACATTTGAAACGGCAAGTGCAAGAGGACTAGGCTTCAGAATCGTTGTGAAATGTGACTCATGTGCAGATAATTTGATACCATCTTCTCCTTTTTTGGAACATTCGTATGAAATAAATCGTCGATTTATATTCACCATGCGAGTTCTCGGCATAGGATTGGCTGGAGCACAAAAATTTTGCGGACTTATGGACATGCCAAGGTTTCTTACCGAGACTACATATTCAATAATTTTGAAAAGTATTTATGAGTCTGTGAAAACATGTGCAGATGTAATATTTAAAAAAGCCGTACGAGAAGAAATTGAAGATACACCTAATGCAGAAGGCTATGCAACTCCTCAATTAACAGTTTCCGGAGATGGATCCTGGAGGAAGCGAGGATATACGTCGTTGTTCGGAGTCACGTCAGTCATAGGCTACTACAGTGGAAAAGTACTTGATCTTGTGGTAAAAAGTGCGTATTGTAAAATGTGTGAATCGTGGAAACATAAGCTAAATGATGCGGAATACGAAGAATGGTACGAAACACACGAAGATAACTGCAGTGCAAATCACGAAGGCTCCTCGGGAAAAATGGAGGTGGACTCCATTATCGAAATCTTCAAGCGTTCAATAGAAAAATATAATGTCCTGTACCGTTACTATATTGGAGACGGAGATTCGAAAACGTACACTGGGCTAGTAAATTCTCATCCTTATGACGACGTAGAAGTTATAAAAAAAGAATGCATCGGTCACGTCCAAAAGCGTATGGGATCCCGCCTTCGTAATTTAGTAAAAAAAAACAAAAAGCTTGGTGGTAAAGGACAGCTGACAGGAAAATTTATTGAAAAGCTCACTGTGTACTATGGACTTGCTATTCGACGCCATTCTGCTTCTGTTCACGATATGCATGAGGCAATATGGGCGACCTTCGATCATTACAGTTCAACCGATGCAAATCCACACCATGAGAGATGTCCAACCGGTGAAGAATCGTGGTGTTCGTATCAACGAGCTCAGGCGAGAAACGAGGCTTTCCAACACGATTACAAACCACTTCCATCAAATGTATTGGATGCCATCAGACCTATATACAACGATCTGAGTAAGGAAACTTTACTCGAAAGATGCGTCGGTGGCTTCAATCAAAATAACAACGAAAGCTTCAACCAACTTATTTGGAAAATCTGCCCAAAAATCGTCTCGAGTGGAGCAATCGCTGTAAATTTAGCAGCTTATATTGCCGTTGGACTATTCAACGAAGGTTCAAAATCATTATTATTTTATTTGAACTCAATCGGAGTGAGCTGTGGACACAACGCGCACGAATACGCTGATAAAATGGACGAAGCACGGATTGCACTGACAGAGAGACGTGCGGCCGAGAGCACTCGTGAAGGAAGAATGTTACGAAGGCAACACGAAATTTCCGTTTTGCTAGCGGCATCGTCGGCGGAAGAACTTCTGTATGGGCCCGGAATAGATGACTCTATGTAAGTTTACAAAAAAAAATATTTTCTTCGTGTAAACTGAAATTGAAACTTTAAACGCGTTTTTCTCAAAATGGCATTTCTGAAGTCGGTGACCAAGTTTACTCGAACACTAATGAACCGATCTTCTTGAAATTTTGCAGGCTTATTTAATACATAAAAATGTAGTCTTTAATCGTTCGATTTTTTTTTTCGAAAAAAAATGGCCGTTTTATAGTAAAAAAACGGCCGTTTTTTTCCGTTAAAATCGAACCATTAACTTTGACTGTCCGCCATTTTGTGAAAAATCAATATTTTTTAAAATCCTTCGATTAAAGACTAGTTTATACTTATATTTGACTAAATCCATCCGCATTTTTTTTTCAGATGATCCACTTCGCCGCAATGTTGGTCACCGCACACCGTGTATATAAAAACATTATTTCATTGACGGCCATTTGCCACTAAACAATGTAATATTTTTTAATAAAAAAATTACTGAAAGTTCTTCAAGATGTGTTCTTTAAGATGGTATATTGATCGATTAAAAAAGTTTTGTAGTTTTCTTTAAAAAAATTCATGAAAAAGGCCTTTTTTTGCGCTACAAGTGGGGGTAACGCCTTAACGAAAAACTGTCGAAAACATAGGCTAAATTCGATACTTTTTTTTTAAAGGCCGCTATTTTGTCAATTTTGGTAAAAAAAAACCTCCGTGGCAAGATAGCGGCTTTCATACTGATTAATAATCTTTATACAAATTTTGTTTCAGATAATATTCCCGGCCACAACCGTGTACACCGTGAGGACTTCTTTTTTTCGAAGACATTTTCATCTGTTTACGAAAATGTAAAAGAAAATTAAAATAAACGTTTGAAATTTATTTTCTGTTCTTCATGAGTGTTTTGATTTGACATTAAAAAATCAGACAGATTAGCGTATTTTAACCATCGAAAAAAAATTCGCGAAAATCAGCTATTTTTCGACCCGTTACACCGTGATGATTCCTTAATAAAAGCGTTATTTTGTAATACCGGAAGAAGGCGAAGGAAAACAAGAGAAACATCTCTCGTTCGTTTTTGAGAGAATTTTCATAGGGAGCGGATCGGGGTTGTTCAAGGACAACTTTTTCGTAATTACACTTTGTACTCGCGTATTCTTTACACTCGATGCTTTTATATTTTGCAGATTCCAAATTTCCCTCGAGCATAGACGGGTCGGGGAGATACGTTTGTACGAACGGTGATTGCTCGAGGAGCTTCAGTAACAAGAGCAATCTAACGAGGCACCTGACGTACGAATGCGGCGTTCTGCCCCGCTTCAAGTGCCCTTATTGCCAGTATCGCTTCAAAGCCAAGTGGAACGCGATGTTGCACACGAGGAGAAAACACAAGAATCAGATCACTTACGTCGTTGATATGGGCCAATAGATCTTGTACCGTGTTCACGAATATGCTTGTATTTTTTTCACCTTGGACATTGAAAGACGTTGAAAGTCTAGGCCTTGAAGAATTTTTATTATTCGACCATTGCAGCCACAAGTGTAAAGCTTTCAGTCGAGGCACTCATCAAAAGGATGGATTGACGCATTGGAATTGTAACGAGCGTTTGCAAATTTCAGGAACGGTCGCAAACTTTCCTAGTTGTTTTTCCTTCAGGCCTTCGATTCCGATAGCCTAGGCTGGAATCAATTGCGACTTGTCCAATTATCACACAAGTGCATGCGCGACTGTAAGAGTATGCTCGATAAATGCGAAATTCAACGCGCAGTCCCTTTCGCCTTTGGCTCCGATGACATCGACACATCTGGATATTTGTCTGAGATTTTTGTCTCTATACTCGTGCTCGATTTTGTGTTACAGTGCGTATTCCAGCGACCAGAAGACGAAGATCAAAAATGTTCTGCTGTCCGAATTGTCCGAGCGGTTTCACGCGGCAGGCGAATCTCAGGCGTCACATACGTTACGGTTGCGGTCAGGGGCCGAGATTCCAGTGTCCCTATTGCACGATGCAATCCAAAGAGGCCTCGAACGTGTATAGGCACATTAGGACAAAGCATCGCGGGATGCGGGTTTATCTCATCGATCTGGAAACTAACAAACACTTCTATGCACGAAAAAATTGAACAACGTGAACAATTGTGCTGTAATTGCCAATTTCATTGGATCGAGATAAAAGACGTTTGCCTTGAAAAAAAAACAAAACTGTGATACAGTCGAGCCATGTGGTCTTGAAGGCATTGTCGAGAGTTACAACCTTCCGTCACGCAGTCCTCGCGAGCTTGCCACCTCGACTAACGATCCGTCTTTATTTTTTTCAGCCTTCCTACAACATCGTCTAGAATAGAAAAGACGGAACATTCGCAGCGATGATCATCAAGACTTACAGACATTCGTATCAACGATTGGGATTGCAATTGCAGTCAAATATGAGCCTGGCCATTTCGCTTGAAAACCATTTCGTCCTAGAACTATTCAAGTTCAACATGTGCTTGCAGCTTGAACGCGAAGTTGAGTCAAAGACATCCCCCCCCCCCCCCCCTAGAATTCAGTTTTCAATCCAGAGCAGTCTTCAGGAGTCCAAATTCAATCAAACGGGTTGACGTAACGACGTTGGATCGTCGTACCATACTCGAGTGGGATAATCGCCTGTCATATTCGTTGAACATTTAGTCTTGGCCTAGGCACTTGAGGAAAATTGACGACGGAGTAATGCCGGTATAGTGAATTAGAGTTAAAGATGGTTCGCGCATGCTTTTTACCAATCCAAAGTGCCATTCGATCGGAATTTCAGTAGGTTGCAGTAGAAATATAAAAATAAAAAAAATCAACCACATTGGGCACAACTACTAATGTTGACTCCTAATGCCATTAGTGCTGGAAATTCACGAAGAAGGGTATTTAAAGTGGAATGGAAATTGTATGTTCGACGTAGCCTCTGTTTAAGCAACGGCACCCCAACGCATGAATCCCGTAACGATAAAGACAGCAGGCAAAAAGAATACAGAATGGAGGAGACGTTCGTCGCGTCGGGCATTCGCCCTCGACACGAAATAAAAATAAGACTGCTCAAAGTGTTTTCGTTTGTGTGTAATGTTTTGTAAAATCGAATCTGGATCAAACCGAAATCTGATCGAGGAATGATGTGTTGTGTGCTTTGCAGGTTCCAAATTCGGCTATATACCACACTACCTTGACTTCTGCCGAAGAAAGTTCTTTAAGAGGCGCGACGTACAGTATAACTCGAGCACCGGCAAGTTCCATTGTCCAACGTGTAATAACGGATACGGGAGGCGGGACACGATGCTGGGACACTATCGTTACGAGTGTGGAAAAGCGCCCCGCTTCAAGTGTCCCTATTGCCCGATGTGCAGTAAGAAAACTTCGAACATATATCAACACGTGAGAACGGTACATCCGAGCGATCCGGTCTCGCTGGTCAGGCTATACTGATTTATAAATCGTAGCAGGAGCGAAAATTATAACGACAGAAAAGCGCCGCTACAAATGTCCGTAGATAAGATTTTTTTTAACGCTACGACTCTCCCACATCAGTATTGTTTCTTTTTCTGTTTTTGTCTCAGAGAAGTTTCCTCTCCTCACTCCCCTCATTGAATAAAAACACCAAGAGATAACAACAACAAAAACAAAGCTGCTCGAATCCGTCGTTTCCACTTTTTTTTCCCTTCGCGGTTTTCACCGCGACGATCCACATTCGTATCAATTATACTCACTCGGTCTCTCTTTTGCGTTGTATTGATTTCAGAAATTTGGAACAACGGACAACAGTCGACTCATCGACTCCAACAAATAGTGGGCAGGCACCCGAGCATGGGAAAATGCGATGATAACGGAGGTTTGCCGGCGAGCAACGGACCGAAGTTTAAGTGTCCAAAGTGCGACAAGGTTTTCTCACAAAACTATTCTATGTATCGTCACTACAGATACGAGTGCGACACACTGCCGCGTTATCAGTGCCCTTATTGTTCACACATAAGCAAGTGGACCCACGCTATCTATAATCACGTAAGGAAGTTACATCCGGGCAGTCAGGTTACCGTTAATCGGCTCTACTGAGCAAAAATTACGCTGCGACGTCATTCGGTCTCAACGTTTTTCTTCGTACATGCCTTCAAGGAGCGACGCGATTCTCGCTTCTTCTCCCAACACTCTCGACCGCCCTGTATACGCTTTCACCATTGCAATAAACAACAAGTGGTCATTTCGGTAGTTTTATACGAAAAGTACCGTTCGTTCGGCCCTGTCTTCAAACTTACGTCTCATCCTAGCGCGCACCTTGTGGACAGAATAGTCGTTTTTTTTACTCGCAGGAAATTGACCGGTTTGTCAAGCTTCGTTTTAGCGAAGTACCCAACTATTTTTCCTACACGTGTGTGCGCGCGTGTGTGTGTGTGTGTGTGCATATGGACATACTCCAGGTTGGTCATTAGAAATTAACTCAGGAACTCCTAGATACTGATTGTAGACGAAAAAGAGAAAAAAATTGAAGTGTCAGGAGTCGTCGCAGTCCTTTTGTAAGTGGAGACATAATTTCAAGTTCAATTTCATTCTTTGAACGAGAATCCCGAGTATTTAATTTCTAGTGGATGACTCGCGTATATATGTGTTCATTTATGTCGTCGCGGAATGACAAATCGTCCCAGAGTGTAAGACTGAAACCGAGTCTTCGTACAATAATAAACACGTGCACGTGAGTCTTCATTAATTTTGCTTCGACCGAGAAATAAAAGACTCCAAAGCCCCGTTGAATCAATGTTAATACATATGGATTTTTTTTCTTAATCGCATGTGGTGCTTTGTGTTGATGTTTTCTGTACTCGTACACTGTACATTCGTATAGATTGAGCTTTCGCCACGCCGCGCAACCACTGTCGTTCGTTCCCTTCGTTGTTCAACAAAGCCAAAGGGCCACCAAATGACTCGGGAGGTTTTCTTTCGCCTTGGAGAAGTTGATCGCTGAATGCCAAATGAATTTTTCCTAGCTCACGTGAAACATAGGACGAGGATTCTTGTTACTTTGTTTTTGCCGTGTACAGTGATACGCCTGCGAAGAAACACGCGCCAACGAGTTGTCATTTCCGCGAGCCCATAAGTGTCGATAAAAGTTCAATTATTCGTGGAGAAAGAGTGAAAAGCCGCGGCGACGTTCACGACGAATTTACGATCGAGTCACTTTGCCCGCCCGTCCCGTTGCAGCATTTTAATCTCGACCGAAGCTTTGAGGATTCGCGAGAATATATATTCCGCGAGATTATTGCTCAGATCCTTCGCCGTCGTGAGCTAACTCGACCTGTGCATTTTTTCCAGGTACCTACTCCACGAGCGAGCCGGACGGCTGGTTTCCCTGCCCGAGGTGTACTCACAGCTTTCGCTCGAAGGACGGCCTGTTTCGGCACTTCCGCTCGCACTGCAACCTCCACGAGACGAGATTTCGGTGCACCTACTGCGACTACGGTTCCAAGTACAGCTCGAACGTCTACAAACACGTTAGACGGGTACACAAGCAGATGTCTTGTTTCAAACCGGATAGAATTTATCTTCATTAGATTGCTGGAACGTTACGAACGACGAAATAAAAGTGAACGAAATCGGCACCAATGAAGAGAAATCAACGACACGAAGATCTCCATCGTTCGAAGATACCGTCAGTCCCTTAAATTGTATATAATCTTCTATATTTGTCTTTTTTTTGTTTCTTTCGCTTTGAAACAAATAAAAAAACGTTGATCCCGATAACACGACGAATTACTGGGCCGAGAAATCCAAAGTCTCCGAGTCAGACTCATAGAATATATATTTTTTCACACTGAAGGATAAAGAACAAGTGTAAAATTAGAAAACGGTTTACGGGCACGACCTTTGCTGTGTTACACGAAAGTATTGTTTTTTTAGCTTTGATATTCAAGCACCGTCACCCTCGCAAAGAGATGTAACGCTTGTCCATTGTCCAATCGCTTGTGTCTCACACACACACGAATCCGTTTACCGGAAAGCTCAGACTACCAAAAATTCGTTCATATCCAATAACGCTGCAATTGAACGAGACCTTAATTCCATTGATACTTCCTTTATCGTCGGTAATATCGGTTTTGCTTTTCTTTTTTGTTCGAGAATCGAAATACTTTTTCAGCCCAAATCGTGCAATCGCCGTCCCGAAGATACCATACCTCGCAAGAAAACGACTCACCAAGATCTCTCAATCACCGACTGTGCCTTTGAGAGACCTGGAGAGAGATTGACAGAGAAATTGGATAAGAGAAAAGAGAAACCGAAAGAGATATAGAGAGACGCGTAAAGACCTGCCGATTACAAGACTAACCCATACAATCTTGGAATTTTCAGCTCTCGCGTCGACCACGAAGCAACAACAGTACTCGCCCCTGTCCGAGCGATCGAAAAAACAATTCTTCTGTCCACGATGTAGCAGCGGCTTCACTATGGAATCCAACATGATGACGCACTATCGCCATCTGTGCGGACACGAGCCAAGATTCGGGTGTCCTTATTGCGACAAGAGAGACAAGAAAGCTTACAACATATACAGACACGTGGCCCGATGGCATCCGGGTTTCAAGAATTACACCCTCAAGCTTCACTGAGAGAGTCGCGCGTGTTACTGACACACACACACACACGCTCCAATGTAAGAATAAATCCCAGGATGACGCGACGTTCCAGCTTTTACTTTCACTTGGACACTCACCTAAAGGAGGGCTTGCTTGTTTTTTCATCAATCTTTACTTCTATTCTCCGAGGGCATTGAAAGACAAAAAATAGAATGTTCAATCTCTAAAACTATAAAAGGTCGCGGAACAAATATTTTAGAACTCGTAGCTCGTTACCGATATTTGTATCTTAAAAAATTGTTGTGCGTGCTCCACTTGTAAAATTTCAGGTCACTTGGTCAAAAAAACTTGCCGCGTATTCTTGATTTCTGGAAAAGAAAATCCAAACTTTTTATCGAGATAAACTTTGACCTGGCTAACATGATGTGTTTCTACTTGGCTGCAGCAAAATCAATATCGAATGCAGTTCGTTTATTCTTTTTCAATTTCGCTAACATCCATCTGATCGGTTTACAGCGAATAGGGGAAAATTGAAGGATTGCAGGTGGCATCGTCCGTAGCGTTGACGTCGAAGAAGACAGGCGGATAGGCGAATCGCATAAATTCTAACTCACACCTTGATCATCTTTGTCATTCGTGTTCTGCACGTGGGCCATTGTGTTTCTTCGAGTTTACAAAAAGACATCATCAATAGTCGTAGTTTCATCGTAATATTTGCTGATTTACACAGTACTTCCCTTTCCTGCCCTTCGCGTCAATTACTTAACTTCTAGTCCCAACTCCATAGCACAAAATCATTCGTGTCCTTGTAATATTCCCAACGATTGAAATTCTCTAGAAACCTGTCGGGTCACCTTACCTTCTTGAAAAAGTGTTAGCCAACACATTCTGATGTAGCCATCTTTTTAGAACAGTCATAAAATCTGTGGGGATTACTTGCCTTTTATTCAAACCTTGAATTTCGGCGAGGTTGGGAAACGCGCAATTCCGGAATTATTCGGCTGCACACTACAAAGGTACTGTAAAAAAATAGACAGTACAGAGCAAGGGTTAGCGATGTTCCTCCACGTCCGCGATTCCCGTCCGAGAATCTAGTTCGCACGAGGGCACAGGGAATACGTGGAAAACTCGTGTCGAACGGGTCACCATCACTTGGTCAGAATAGTCACATAGGGAATGTTTTTGGAAAAATGTCCGCTTACCAAGCGACGACTGGATGTGCGGGACATCCATTCGGCCTCGGGTCGTTTTGAAGATGCCTGAAAATAAATCTATCCGTTTGAACAAAATATCTAAACCTGTAATCAATTGATCAAACGATTCTCGTTCTGTCGTTATAAAACGCACACACATATATACATGTATATTTGAAACAGCTATCGGTGGTTGGCACATCAAAGAATCGTTCATCGCTTAAACGACAAAGAGATTATTCAGACTCTTCGATTATTCAGACATCCCTCGTCATTTGGTTCGTTTTTTCAGGTACGATGAGATTGGATAGTGCGATAATGGCAAAGATGACAAGAAGGCCGGGTCGTCCGCGGATGTTCAGTGAGGTTGCCGGCACGAGGCACGTGTGCCCAAGATGCTGCAGCTCGTTCAGCAACCGGGCTAACATGCTGTCACACTACAGGCATGAGTGCGGCCAAGAGCCGAGATTCCAGTGTCCCTATTGCGGCAAGAAGGACCGTAAATCCTCGAACGCGTACAGACACATACGAAACTATCACAAGGGCAGTCGACTGCAGGTCTACAAGCTCCAATGATCTATAACGTACGACGACGAGCCATACACGAGTATACGAAATTGTACTGTGGTATGCGTGTGTGTTGCATGTATGTGAGGTATGTTCGAACGAATATACGGGGTTTTGAATAAAGTGACGGGAAGAGTCCTCGATAACACTCGCGCTCTCTCTCTCTCTCACTCTCGAGATCTATCAACAACTACAAACAAAAGGAAGAAGAAAAGTAAAAAAAAAAAGAAAACGACGCTGGACAGGAAACGAGAAAACGCGTCCACGTTTGGGTATCTCAGCAAGCTTCTCTTTACTCGTGACTCTCTATCCTCGTCCCGGTCTTTCGTGACGAAAAAATATCGATGAATCTCGCGTCGTCGAATCTATACGCCGAGGTATCGTTGAGTTTGTTCGAACTGGTTCCTCGATCCCTCAAAGTTTTCAAGTACAACGATAACGAAACTTTCTCGTCACCCGCGGACATAACACCTGAGATTTAACGATTTCGTTAATTTAATTTCTTTCCATCTTCTTCGCTCTCTCTCGCTCTCTCCTTCTCCCTCTCTCTCTCTCTCTCTCTCTCTCTCTCGCTCTCTCTCTCCCTCCCCCTCTCTCTCTCTCTCTCTCTCTCTCTCTCTCTCTCTTCTCTCTTCCGTTTGCCTTCCTCCTCCTACGTTCTTTAGATTCGTTCGGTGTGTCCTTGCGTACGTTTTTTTCTTCCATAGCAACGAGAGCTCTCATTTATTTGTTCTAATTCCCGTTGTGTCTCCTGCCCTCAGGTCTCGGTCTTCCCTACGTGATGGAATTGATGAGAGCCCATATGGACTACGCGGGTAGCGAGGTAAAACGCGAGGACGATCCTTATTGGCAAACCGGAAGGATGGCCTATCACTGTCCCCGCTGCAACGCCGGTTACACCTACAAGAAGACCCTCAAGACTCACATGAAGTACGATTGCGGCAAGGAGCCGAGATTCAAGTGTCCTTACTGCAGTAAGAGGGACAAGTGCTCATCTAACATTTATAAACACGTTAGAATGAGACACGACGGACTTCCGGTCATCGTGCACAGGAACTATTAGTGTGAAAGCGGCGCTGGTGCGGACAATGACTCTTTTCTTTGACTCGCTCTCTCCTCGTGTTTACAGGAGGACACTAGTGTCGCGGACGTGATCTCTTCTACTCCTCTCATCTGTCCGATAGAGAAAAGAGTTAAAATCGACGATTTTTGATGATACGATCATTTTAATAAAGACGACAATAGGCGACGCAATGGTTCGTGTTTGGTGGCATGCGTACTTGTGTGTTCGGTCAATGCGTTCGACCTTTTTTTGTTTTCGTTTTTCGCACACACACGCACCTTTGTTCGTAGGTCTTTTGCGATAAGACGCATAAAGGCTGAGTCTCGAATCGAAGTAACCTACCGTTCGAAGACCAGCCATCCGATGAGGAAGAACCGGCGAAATATTATCGCCGAAACAATTAGGAAGTCGTATCGTAGGACAGCAATTATTGCTGTTTGATCGGAATGAGCGAATAATTCTCACGATTTCAAGACAGTCTTTTGTTTCTTGGCTTCGTTCGAATCGCGTCTTCGGTACCTATCGTTCGAGGAACAGTTTTCAATCCTCGTCCCATGTACATACTCACATACACACACACACAGTTTACACCCACGTGTAATTGAAAATCGTCCATTGGTTAACAAGGTGGATCATTAACGTTGGGGTAATTTTTTTCAGTTGTAAATCCGTCCGCTTGGACAGCAAACGTCATAACCAACTACATCTGTCCGAAATGCAACGCGGGTTTTCGAAGAATGTGGGACCTGATACGCCACAGATGTGGACAAACGCCGAGATACGCTTGTCCCTATTGTCCGAAAAAGGACAATTCGTCGTCGAACGTTTACAGACACATCAGACGATGGCATCCCAAATTACCCGTTGGCGTTAACAGAATGTTTTAGAGTGACCTTGCTCTCTCTCTCCTTTGATGTATCCAATAAAATGTTCACCCTCTTACCAGAATGGTTCTTTCTAAAAATTACACCTAGATTTGTCACCTAAAACCGTGTTGGGGATTATACACGCGGTCACTGTCGATTCAATGCCCTCAATAACTTATCATTGTTTCAGTTGGGCAAAGTCCCGAGCAATGTATTGCGATTGTGGAATTGGACTGAAGATATACGAACGCCACCGTCGATAGACAAACGAGAAGTTGCCCTTTGGCGCAATTAGTTCCTGACATTCAAATTGAAAACATCGAAATCACTGAATACGCTAACGATCATTTTTATTTTATTGGAAAAACTACCACACGTACACCAATGAACATCCCATGAAGGATTCAATTCTTTCGAGTGTTGTTCGATCAGTTGTTGGCCAACAGCCCAAAATGCGATACTTTCCAAAGTTACGAGTTTTTTAAATTGGGAAACGAAGTGTTTTAAGGGGTTACGTGGGTTTCGAAGCGAAAAAAAAGCATATTTTCTCTATTTTTTTAAAATATAATATATGAATTATTTCATTCAAAATGTTAAGCACATAAAAGAGCAACATTTCAACAATATTTAAAAAAAAATTCATCCACAAATTTGGGAAATTCAGCTGGTGGGATCTGGTTTCCGGAGACCCCTAAAAAAAAGTGTCCTCGTGGTGGTCAGGATAACTTATGATAACTTTATCCGAAATTAAAAAACAGTTTTTTTTCTATTAGTAGATAAGAATAGCTCGTAATTGAACGAAGGATTTTAAAAAAATTGAAATTTGAATTTTTGGCAGAGTTGTATGCAAAATAGTTCAATTTTTGGTACAATTTTCACTACGTATAGCCCTGTAAAATAGCTTGTAATCGAAAAAAAAACCTTCGTTTAATCAGTAGTCAATGCTATTTTGAAGAAGTGTGCAAAATTTTAATAAGATCGGTGCATTAGTTTTTGAGCAATCGTGTCCACCGACTTCAAAAATAGTGTTTTTGAAGTCGCTCCCGGCCGGTCTTTTCCAACGGGGGGAATTCCCAAAAGCTCTCTCGCTCCTAGACTTTTACTCCGATTGACTTAAAACTTTGGGAGAATATTCTAGACATATTGTACTATTAGATAATAAAATAAAAAAAATGGATTTGTCGAAATTTTCAAACCCACGTAACCCCTTAACGATCTCTTTCGTTCGTAGGAAGTTGCCATGTTGCCAAACATTGACACAAAATGATGATCAGATATTTGATGGGACCTTCTTCATCTACTCCTCCTTCTTCGGGCTTTAAATCGCATCAATGGGACGAAAATCACATGGTCCTGTTGCGACGTAAGCCTGAAGCATCAACGATGCTTGATCTTGCGACTTTTTCTACTGACATACTTCTTCTCCATTCTATTGAAAAGGGGCAGCGACCATGCACATTTTTTTGTCATCGACGAAAGAATTTGAAAAAAAAAAAAAAAACGTTGACAATACCCGACGAAATGTTCCCGTTGTAATTCTTGACAATTGTTTGATCGTGCTTGTTCCAGGCATGTTCTACGACGATGGTACTGAAGACATGGTACTGAAGGATACATCCGGTGGGTTGTACATCGATCGTCGTTGTAGCGTGAATGCGATGGGCACGGAATCGATGATGCTGGCACCAGCGCAGCCGCTGACTTACGGATGTCCCTACTGCCCTTATCAGGCTAGCTGGTCTTCCAATATTTACAGACACACGAGAAGGAGGCATCCGGGATTGCAGCAAAAAATTGTCAAGTTGTAGAGAACGAATTCTAAGAATCACTGGCGAATAAATGAGAAATTTTCATATCTGCCCATCACAAGCGCACATTGACGATATCCTTAGCGACGTATCCCCGTCACATTTTTCTTCATCGTTATCCCTGTAAAGAAAAACCATACGACGAAAAAAACCTTTTGATATTTTGCTACAAATTGTTCCTGACAAATGACGGTCGTGTTTGTTCTCGGCGGGTCCGCCGAGAGTGCTTGAGTGAGGGAGAAAGGTTGCAGCATCCGATACGAAAAATAGAATTTTCAGGCCATGATCGGTGGAAAGCCAAACTTTCGGATGTCCCGAAAAAAAAAACACCCTTGCCGGAAAAGCTTCAGCTGTTTCGGACGACGAACGCAGGACTTGATAAACGATAAATTTACCTATCTTTACACAGCTCAAGTCCACATCAACGAGCGTCTCTTGTCGCCCTCGACACCCTTTGTTTTTTTTTTGCCTTTTTTACCCTGGATTCGACCTTTGCGTCCTTGGCACGATAATATCTCGCGTTGATAAATTATCGTGACATTGAATAACACTCATACGAATATGTGTTAAATGACTGTTTTAGACACAGCGGGGATAGATTTGTACGCTACTCCAGGATCGTGGCGTTTGTTCGAATCGTCGTCGAACGAGCACTTCGTTCGTCGCAAAGGATTTAAACGATTCGAGTGCGTCAACTGTTCCCGTCGTTACAGCCAGAAGAAGGGCCTTGTTCAGCACATGAGATACTACTGTGGAAAACCACCGGGTTTCGCGTGTCCTTATTGCGATTATCGCTCAAAAAGCTCCTCGAACAGTTATACACACGTGCGAAAGATGCATCGAGATCGCGAGCTTAACGTTGTCAGGCTCTTCAGACACCAAATGACCGAATAGATGTCCATTTAAATATACTAAGTGATCGACCACAACCTCCGGGTCGCTGTACGATTTATTTTTGCCTCCACCGCAGTTTCTCTGTGTCCTCGTGTGAACGGCTGTGGGCAACATTCCGGGAAAATGACAACTATGGGGTGAATGGTGCGGTGGCTGTGTGATCGTAGAAGAACTTGGGAATTGAACAAAATACGAGATACTCGACATTGTCCTTTGTGTTTATCTTGTTGCCCAGTATCTTTGTATATCACTCGGCAGGATCACGAATAACGAGAGATTGAATTTATTTCGTGAAATTGTTTCAGATACATGGCAGCAGTTTGAAGACAAGGATTTTGGAGGTTTACTAGTCGAAAGATATCGTTTTCACCGTCACGGCCGAAGACACTACGAGTGCTTGAAGTGCAATCGTCGTTTCCCAAGAAAGAACAACGTAATTACGCATCTACGTCATCACTGTGGGCCAAGATGCTTCCCTTGTGGATCTTGTGAATATCGAGCTAGACATCTAACTATTTTGCAGAGACATCTTAGAGTTAAACACAAGCATAAGTGATTTTTTTCTACGGTGTTTTTTTTTTTTTACAATAAGAGAGCTCACGTCGAGTGCGTGAGCAATGTGACGGTTGCTCAAAAGTCATATCGATCATCATTATTTTTCAGTTTCCATTCAATGTCGATTTTTCTGTAATTCGGTTCCAATTAACGTCTCAGCAAGATGTTGAGCTTTCAATTTGTCGCCCGGAACTTTGCGTTATCCCTCGAATTATTTGGCAATTACTCCACTTAATTGACAAACGTCGACGTTAAACGAAAAAAAAATATTTGAATAATACTTTGTTCAAACGTGTCATGATATTCGTGCCTCATTCGTTAGGTACGGATTCGACTGTTGGAGTTCGCATACCAAGTAACGGGAAGCTTCGACGGGCACAGGGCGAACCAATGTACCTTTTGCCTCAAAATATATTTTTTATTATAGTACGCAAAAAGGAACGCGTTTTCGACGTCGCTTGTTTTTTTTTATCGTTGCGAATGTTGGTACAAAGAAAATTGTAATATAGCCTGACAAGTATCGATTGTAAATTGTTTCAGGTGGGCAAGTTGAATGCTTCAACCTCCAAGGAAATACGATTGATCCGCTCGCAGGGATATACGAGGAACGTCGTGCGTGGGCGAAAAAATTCGAGTGCCCGAATTGCTATCGTCGTTATAGCCAGAAAAAGGGACTGTCGGATCACCTGAGATTCTCCTGCGGGAAACCACCGAGTTTCGCTTGTCCTTACTGCGACTATCGCTCGTCCTACGCTTTCAATATCACCAAACACATTAAAAGGCGACATCCGGGGCACAGGGTCGAAGTAGTTCAACTTTTCGCATTGTAGGACGGATTCGAACACTTCATGGATTGTACATATCTTTAGATATATTTCTTCCCCCCTTCCCCCTCACGGGCTCTCACGATGCCCTTAACTTTTACGATTCGCCCGTAATTTCGTCCTCAAATATTCCTTTCAATTCCTTGATCATCGCGCTCGAAAAGGCCACGTTAATATTTTTTTCTCCAGCAGTGGCAAATTTTCAACGAATTTCACCGATCAAACCTTTTGTAAATTGTTTCTGCGTAAATGAAAAAAAAATGGATTATTCCTGTTTTGACAAATTGCCCACGTTGTTTGCGAATCTTCCAAAATATTGTGCGAAGAGCAAAAAAAAAAAAGTTTTCCGACGTTCGCGGGTTAACGTGTCTATCGTGTGATTAACGGACATCGATCGTCCTTGTTACAGATCGAAGGACAGCTTCGTATCGTGGCCACCGGCAGGAAAGGATGGACTCGTTCGTCGGGAAGTATCTCGATCACGGAATCGGTCCTAAACAGTTCGAGTGCCTGCAGTGCGCGCGTCGTTGCACACACAAGAGAGGAATGATCGAGCATATACGTTATGTTTGCGGCAAACCGCCCGGTTTCGCATGCCCTTATTGCCCCTATCGAGCCAATAACTCGTCCAACATATACTCGCATGTGAAAAAAATGCACAAGGGTCGTCAACCGGCATCCATTCGGCTCTACGACGAATTCATGAAATAGACTCGTTTTCGAAAAATCTCATCGTATTCTTCTTTTTATTCACACACTGCCGTATTTTACTTATCGATCAAAGGCCCTTATTACGATTTACAAATCGTAAGCTCGAACGGCAAAATTCATTATCTAGAAAAACAAAACAAAAAACCGGTGATCTTTCAGCCGACATTAATCTCTTCCTCTCTTTCCGTTCTAGCTGAACGCCATTTTTGGGTTCCGTAATTACATGACGATTTACGAATTAATACGATCTAGAATAAAAAATTCTGATTTTTTTTATTCTACAAATAAAGGTTTTCGAATAGATGTTATACGTACGTGCCTTCTGAGGCTGAGAAAATGATTTTCTTTTTATATTGAGGGTTGATAACGCTCATGGCGTATCGAGTATACACTCTCTTGGTAGAAAAAAAGATAATCAAGATGCATGAGCTGGGAATAAGGTGGATCGGAAAAATCGTTCATGATTATTCATTTGCGTTCTTACTTTTTGCCATTTTCGAACCGCATGATTGCGATAACAATTTTTTTTTCACGTACAAAGAAATCCCCGGTACTTCTGGTTTTTTTGCGGTGTGAAGTATCGTTTTTTGGGCGTTGATCTTCATCGCCGTTTACCTTTTAATGTCATCCCAAAGGCAAAGACTGATGTTATCGAGAGCAAAGAATGGCTAAGCGAGACCGTCCACGCTAATTGATGGCGCGATTTTGTTACAGACGAACTGTACAACAACTCGGAAGTGATTGGCCATTACATACGGTCGAAGCGCGGCGCCGGAGGATACGAGTGTCTCAAATGCCATCGTCGTTACGCCAGGAAGCGTGGCGTTATCGAGCACCTTCGATACGTCTGCGGTCAGGAGAAAAATTTTGCATGTCCTTACTGCGATTATCGCAATTTTCTCCGATACGAGGTTGCCCGTCATATCAGAAGAATACATCCTAGAAAAACGGTCAAAGTTTATTGTCGCCATCCCTTATAGTAAAGAATTGTTCTAGAAAAAAAAACCGTTTTCACAAAGCCACATCTCGTTGTTCTCTTCGAAAAAAAAACTCCGTTTTGTACTCACCGTTTTTTATTTGTCACCGGTGTAATCGGGCGTTTGTCAAAAGTTAATTGTTCCTTTTTCGCCATTATTAACGTTTGGTAATTGAATGATCGAGGCGGAATAACGGTTCGATGAAATTTTGGTGGCGTTAGTTGGACTGCTACGCTGATGAAACCCATCGACAATGTACACCTCTTTATGAAAGAAAAATATACGGCGGTTGTTCGGGGAAAGTTGTCGGGTTCTTTCAGCATTGCATCCAAGTATCGAACTCGAAATGTCCTCAGGCTTGTCCCAGTGAAACGCAAAGTCTTTTTGTTTTAGCCAGAAGTGTCAGAACTGCTCGAGTACGAATGGCAGTTGCTCCCTCACGGTGAACCGTGCGATAACTTGATCATTCCAACCATGGACAATCAGGCTCGAGTCTTCTAGTATTTCTTAACCCATCGACAATCCCACGGTGAATCTTCGCGCTGTACTCGCAATAAATTATTTTGTCCATCCTACGACCGCAAATTGATCGTTTTATTAAACCGATTGGTCATTCATTTCTGTTCCAGAAGATGCTGACGAGTTTGGCCCAAAGTTGGGGTCTGGTTTCATTTGTTGCAAGGCCGAAAGTGGAAAATTCGAGTGCACCATGTGTCATCGTCGCTATTCGTTGAAGAGAAACGTTATGAGACATGTTCGTTACGTTTGTGGGAAAGAACGAAAATTTTCCTGTCCGCATTGCGATTACCGCAGTTTCTTCCGTTATAGAATCAGCACACACATTATGAAGATACATCCGAGAAAATTTCGGCGTTGATTAAAGTTCCATTTTTTTTTAAATCGTTATATCTTTGCTTCGATACGTGTACTTCTTCAGACATTGACGTACCATTCTTCCGAACCTAATTACAGTAAGCTTACGGTCCGCAGATACCTTTGCCGTTTTTTTTTAACGTTTTTCTATTTTTATATTCGTACAAAAGATTGACAATTCATGTACGATCTGTTGTAGTTTGTGTACGATTAAAGACGACGCTTGCCTGAAGTTTGAAATCTTTTGTGTTGCGCGCAATGTTCATTTGTTTATTCCAGGAAGACTTTTTCCTGTCTTCCTGGTAGACTTCGTGTCTTGCGGGCTTGTCGGTCTGCAATCAATGCTGGAGAACACTAAAAATATCCGGCGGTTTTTCAGCCGGACGAAGACATCACCATAATCAGCGACAACTCAATGTCATCATAAAGCAAAAAAAGTTTTTCTTTTCCCAGCATGTTCCGTGCAAGAGACATTCGTTCAGTTTTACCATATTCGCACGTACAATTGCTGTCGGTGATCTTCGACCAAAGAATACCTGTTGTTCACCAAATTGGCGCAAAACACTTTACGAATGCCTCGATCGTTTCCACTTTCATTCACGGCGAGTGTGCTCTCCATCACCTTCATTGTCACTGTGAAGAGCCACCACATGTTGTCTTTTCTTATCGCGATACTACTCGCGAAACGTTTCTCACGCTGCAAGTGACCCAGTTGTTCTCGTTCTATCCTTCGCTGATCATTCTTAGCTTGATGAATAACCTTGGTCAAGTGACGAGAGTTTTGGAAAAAAAAACCAGTTTGCAGACCAACGGTGCTATCTAGCTGAAAGATATCGAATTGAAAACTAATTGAATACCTTTGAGCAACTGACCCTTAGCTTATCAACGTAAACGGGTAGGCAGGAAGAAAAATATCGACGATAATCATGTTGAGCGGTTTGTTCGTTAAAACAAATGTACATACTCGTCTATACATATGGCTACATATTTGCGGCTCCATTTTTTCATCTTCCGATGATCCTGGCAATATTTCTCAGAAAGCGCGAGCGACCTGGAAATGCCTTGCTCTCTTCTGACTTCCGCCCATTAACAAATATTTGCTTGAACATTGTTCCAGACAAGCACAGCGTTAATTTTCGATCAAGTGGAAGACCCGAAAGCCCATCCATCGCCGGTGAATACCTTGAACACGACAGTGGACGGAAGCGATACCAGTGCTTGAAGTGCCTTCATCGCTTCACCAGAAAGCACAATGTTGTACATCACGTGAGACACTACTGCGGACGTCCGCCGCGTTGGAATTGTCCATACTGCAATTACTGTTCGGTCTATAGACACCACATTCCAGGCCATATAAAACGACGACATCCCGCATCCGACATAAACGTGGTCCAACTTTACTAGTATCAATGTGACAGTCCAAATATGGCCAAGAGAAATTCAAATTTGTTGTACGAAGTGCGCGATCGCGTATTACAATTCTTTCGCGTTTTTTTTTTTTTTTCGAAATGTTTGGGGCGCTAAGTCCCGAGCCTTGATAATTGGGAACGGTCCCTCGCGACGATGGATTTCTTTTTCTGGTCTGTGCTTTCCCCAGGTCTTTCATTGATTTTCAAAACACCTCGGGTTTGTTAGTCGTCGGAGAAAAACAAAACCTCACTGCACTTGGATATTAAACCTATTGACGGACGTACCACTGTCAATTTTGCTCGTCTTTCACGTAATTTGGATTAACGACTCGTTAGACTTTGTTTTCACTATGATACGTGTTAATTGTCGCATGTTAATATCGTATCCTTTTTCCCTATGGCAAAGGACAGTTTACCTCACCGAGATATGTATCTCACGATATTTTACGCCTGATAAATTCAACGGACCATCTTATCAGAAGATAACATTATTTTCGCACATACGAAGCTTGCGCCTGGTAAAGAATGGCAATTACTTTTGAGTTTACGACCAAACGGTAGTCGGGAAGGGTTGTAATGACAGTGACACTTGTTGAACGAGGTTATTTAATAGGGTGAAACGATATACGCTTTGTAAACTAATTAATAAATATGTTTGTGCAGGCCTGTTATCGGTGAACAATATTTACTGGTTTTCTCAATCGGAACGTTAGACATTGTTAGGCCGAAAGGTTTCTATCCATTGGCCGTGTAGACAAGTTGGCGGATGTGTTCTCGTTTCCTGTACAAAGGGCCCGGACGTAACTAGCCAGGAATCAAAAAAATTGCTCACGAATTGCAACGAAGAGGAAAAATCTTATAAAGTTTAGCGCATTACGGTTTCCCATTACTGACAAAAATCATCATCATTTGTTTCAGAAGTCTGGCACACATGGTACGATCAAGAATCGGCATCGAGCGATCCCTTAGCCCCAGAATATGTGGAGCACAGTACCGGATCGAGAAGATTCGAGTGTGTCAGGTGTCAACGTCGTTACACGGTGAAGAAAGCCGTGCTCGACCATTACCGATACTATTGCGGAAAGCCCCATAATCGCGGATGTCCTCATTGCTCCTATCGAACGAAGTATCAGTCGAACATATTGAGGCACATAAAGACTCAGCATCCAGGGGCCATGATCAATCCGATAAAAACGGACAAAAACCGCTAGAACGGCTAAAGAACGCAAGGCATAAAATCCACGTACATTACGAATTTTCTTTATCGTAAATCCTCCAAAGCCTACACACACGTACCTAAAATATACGCATACTCGTTCGTTTAATGTTTCATTGTGTAAAATTCATTTGTGAAACATATAACTGTGACAAATGCTGATTCGAGTAGGGCCACTTTTCTACGTCGCAACGTTATTCTTTCTCATTGGTGTAAGAGCAGCACGCGGTGTTTTCTACTTGTTTATCCATTAAGGCCCATGGCTGGATAGGTGACTACTCTGATCAAAGTCATATGCATTCAGAGCCCGATCGAGAGAGAGAAAAAAAAAGAAATTTCTGATCGTTGATGTCTTGGCAATTGATGTTTTACAATGCAGCTTACGAGGAACTTGATCGGCTCTTGTTGCAGGTCAGCGTCACAATATATTTCACCTTCCCGGTAGCGGAAGAGGCATGATAGCCGGGATGTACCGGTCGATCGAGGACAGCCGGAAGAAGTTCGAGTGCCTCGGTTGCATGCGCCGATTTACCCAGAAGACGACGATCGTCGACCACGTGAGATACTATTGCGGCAAGCCACCCGGTTATGCGTGCTCGTACTGTCACTTTCGAGCCACGTACTCGTCGAGTGTCTACACCCACATGAGAAAATCACACTGGGGCTGCGAACCCAAAGTAATTAGGCTATTCGAGAAGGAAAGGGTTTAATAGACTGACTCTCATCATTCCACGAAAAGTACGACTCCATATTATTATGTAATTATGTTTTACCTTGTCCGTACTATTTATCGATCTCCTCTCACCTGACGATCGCAGTTCCCAATCGTGTAAATCTCGCATCCTCAGGGTCCCATGAAAAATGATCGTAACCAAACGTGAGGTGACGAGCGCACGTCGATGTCTCGTCAGTTGAGCTGATGTTGTCCTGAATCTTTGCTTGTTTCAGATCCTCTTGACTTGAAGTTTCTCGTACCGGTCGAGGGGCTCAATCGTTCAGCGGACGGAATGTACTTTTTGCATCATGACGGACGCAAGAGGTACGAGTGCCTGGGCTGCTGTCGTCGTTTCAGCCAACGCACCACCATCGTCGATCACGTTCGTTACGTTTGCGGCCGGGCACCCGGTTACGCGTGTCCTTACTGCAATCATCGAGCAACCTGCTCGTCGAATATTTACAAACACGTGAGACGACAGCATCCCCAAATGGAGGCTAAATCAATTCGTTTATTCGTCAAATCATAATGGGTGCTCGCACGCGTTTCTTCATAACTTTTTTCCCCACGTCCCGTTGACAAATAATCTTCGCTAGTGTTCGCTAGTCAAATTCGTGTTCAATTGAGAGGGCAATCCTCCGAGGCTCGTGAAATTAATACCAGGCTAGCAATGCTACATTTTTCGAATAGCGCACAGGTAACCGATGTAGCAACGCGATCCAGAGTTTTTCTTTTTTTATATTTTTTTTCGACGAGACACGACAAGATATACATTCCTCAGTTACGAGCGCGCAAGCGGAACGTTTATACTCGCTTGACGAACGTTGACGCGTCAACTTCTTAAGATACATCGGACGAGCGTTGGGTATTTCACTGGCAAACGAGTATCGCTCGTTGACGCGTTATAAATAACGTTGATTCGAACGAGACGTCAAAAATTGTATTCACAAGTACAAGCGAGATGACGATGTTCGCCAAGCCCAAGTGATTTTTTCTTCATGCATCAACGGACGTCGAGCAATTTATAATTATTTTTTTACGATAAAATATTTTAAAAAGAATTTATCCATGTTCTTGTTTTTCTTCTTCATCGTTCCGGCTGTTGTTTTTTTTTCGCCTCACGAAAAAATTCTCTATCCACGATCGTACCGTCACTGAGTTTCCGAGAATACACGATTAACCGCGTCAATTGGACGTTGCTTGTTTCAGATTCCAGCGACGAGGAAAAGTTCATTGTGACGGGTCACGTCACCGTCGCTTCCCCGTACGGAACGTATCGGCATCACGCGTCAGGACTTAAAAGATTCGAGTGCACCAAATGTGCGCATCGCTTTACCCAAAAGATGACGTGCATACGTCACATGCGTTACATATGCGGCAAGCCACCGGGCTACGGGTGTCCTTATTGCGATCACGTAGCCACTTACTCGTCGAATATTTATCAACACGTGAGACGACGACATCCCCGTAACAATGCGACCTTCGTTCGTCTACCGCAATATTAATCACGTTATGTTACGTCCGATTATACGCTACTCTTGCCGATCATCAGTCTTACTCTCCTCTCATTTATCCTCCAGAGAAGAGATCCAAAAGTGGCAGACTTTGCGCGACATCCCGTAGTTTGGATTTTTCGCACAATTACGCGCCTCTCCTGATAATTCGTTTTTTTTTCTTTCTCATTTCGTCGCACGAGCATCTCGCGAGGTATAGCTCATGTGACTCTCGAACATTGTTGCTGTTTCAGATGCACTCGACTACAAGTATCGCTTCCCCGAGGACATTGACGCCGACTCCGCGTCCTCCGGTGGCACGGCGCGTTACCAACAGGCCGTTAGCAAAAAAAGATTTCAGTGCACCAAGTGCCTTCATCGTTTCACGCAAAAGATTACATGCGTACGTCACATGCGTTACATATGCGGCAAGCCCCCCGGTTACGGCTGTCCTTATTGCAATCACGTGGCAACCTGCTCCTCCAACATGTACAGGCACGTTAGAATGAGGCATAAGGGCCACGAGGTCAGGGTTGTCAAGTTTTATCCCGAATAAGATTCGCGTTTGCCACTCTCGGCCGACGAACACTCGCGTGATCAACGCGACTCGAACGCCCTTTGCGGAATAATGTGCACCGGTCGGCACGAAGGTAACGGAGTTCACGAAAGAGGAAAGTAAAATAAAAATATTGTGGGTCGGTAGCGGTAGATCGAAGCTCGCACAAGCTCAGGTTTTCTTCTTTTCGTACGCTTTAGCGTCGAGTGGATAAGTTTTTGATAAGTTACCAGTCTCTGTGTTTTTTTTAGCCTGATCCTGCGATCCGTAATTTCCGGTTACGCGATTTTATAGGCGGAAATTCGTTAGAGTTATCTGCACGAATATTGTATGAGAAAAAAAAAACTGTTGTACGTGGTAAGTCCGGTTGTGGTCGCAGTTATTCGATTTGTACGAAACAGCGCAAAACTTTTAACATTCGTTGTCTGCGAAATAAACTTGAGTTGCCGTATTTGATAATTTACTCGTTATTCGATCGAACGAAACAAAAATTGTCAACTGTCAACCGTCATAATGTAAACTTTATTTCGTACCGAGATGCGGAACGAAAGTGAAGAAGAACAAAAAAAAAACAGAAACGTCAGAGTATCATTGCAACGCGTCGTCCTGTTCTTCACGACTTTCGTTGGGACATCGCTAATGGCGGCTTGTTTGAAATTTCAGAAAATCGTATCGTACAAAGGAAAAGTCGCAGGGCCTATTCGTCAGAGAAGCATTATTACTGTCCACGGTGCAACCGTGGCTTCACGCTCAAGAGGAATCTAACTCGTCACTTGAATTACGACTGCGGAATGGCACCGAGATACAAGTGTCCCTACTGCGATAAATTGTCCAAGTTTACACAGAGCATCTACGCTCACGTGTCGCGGCATCATCCGGGCTTGAAGCGTCTCGTTCAACGTCTCTATTGAGAAATACCGTCGAGACGCATTTTCACATTCTTTTGAAGATACATTTTTGATGAATAATAAATGAGCAAAAAGAAAACCTCGAACACTGCAATTTTACGCACAGACCGACAAAAAAAAAAGACGAAAAACCAGCACTACGGTGGAAAATTGTGCAATGAGGGAAATAAATGTTTCGTACGGTTTTAGCTCGCTGTCGTCGGAGGCGATTCGCGCTTGTCGAATCAATTTGCGCGGGCCGTGCTAACGAAGTTCCTTCTCTTTCTTCTTGTTTTTCCAGTTAATCGTCGTAGAGGCCGCAGCCGCCAGAAGAAATACGTTTGCTTGAGATGCTCGCGAAGTTACGTTAACGAAAAAGATCTCAAGAGGCACGAGAAATACGAGTGCGGAAGAACGCCGAGATTCCAGTGTCCCTATTGCGATCACAGAGCTAAATATCGATCGACGATTTACAGCCACGTCAGATCGCGACATCCTCACATGGACGTTGCAACTCTGGATTTGGATACCGTGCAGGCGCCCGGTTATGCGATGACCCATTGAATGGGTACGCGCCCAGTGACATGGTCTCGGAAATCGATCGTAATTTTCGGAACATTAAACAAGCTATTTATTTTATTTTTCCATTGGTGTACACGTGAGATATCTGACGAAGCAAAAAAATATATATATATCGTTAGCTGGAAAAATTATATGGCAGACCATTCGATCCCTCATCCTTTCACGTGCTGCCAAGTAACGTTTTCTAAGTTTTCATATATTTTCTTCAATTTATATGGATATCTTCGTTATCGAGTACACAAATGTTAATGACCTACGAAAAATAAACTAAATTGCTTGTTGCGTCTCAACAGATTTTCAAAATTACCATCGATATTTGGAACGTCACTGTAGTTGGCCCCTTGCATAAACGTTCGATGTTCGAGAGCCCGGGGAATATCTGGGGAAAACTGAGGACAGTGTACCAGCTTGCCTGGCGCATTATTCCCACCGCGTTATACAGCTTATTTTTCTATGTTATCCCCCCCCGTTGAGAAAAATGCGTATCATCATTAAAACTGAAAACTCGGAGTCGTCGTGCTCGCTAATGTGTAATTGTTTCTTTGTTACTCTTCCGTGTTGCACTTTCTGCATCGTCGATTATTTGGTGTGAAAAGTACTAATGTCGGGAAAAAAAAAACGAAAACTCGTCAGAAAAGACGAAACTATTGTGTTTCTCGACGCGAATAAAATTAACAAGGGGCGGGGGGATGTCTTGTGATTTCAGAAATGTCCGAAATTCCGTGGTTCAATGGCACAACGAGTCTGTTAATCGGCAAGAGGGGGCGCGAATGGAACACGTCGACTCACAACATGCGAGGAAATTTCACCTGTAACAACTGCGGCAAGACGTACAAATGGTATCGCGGACTGCACAGACATTTGCAGTACGAATGCGGCAAATTACCACGTTTCAGTTGTCCCTATTGTATTTACATAAAGAAGCACAGATCCCAGGTTTACTCGCACATCAAGTCTCATCATCCGGCGAGTGCCGTTTACGCTCTCGACACCCAACAGGCATCCTGATGACGCTGTGCTGTTAAAGAATAAGGGATTTCGCAATAAAAATGACGAAACGAGAAGAATCACGTATCGCATACGATCCTTTAATTTTCAACGCATCGGTCGCGATCTACGAGACTATACAATTTTATTAATTATTTTTCATCAAGGTGTAAAATCAATTGCATTGACATCGCTTCTCCTTGACCTTGTCACCCGATTGGAGTGTCGATCGTTGGTACGGATGTACGCGTACATCACGAATACATGTTATATCGAGATTTGTGAACTAATAATAATAATAACACGAAACTGTTAGGGTGGTTATTAAAAGTGGAAGATTCCTCGAAAAAAAATTCTCTTCAAAAGCAGGCAGTACTTCCGGTTAATGTCCCGGTGTTAGTGTCCCATGCCTGAAGTGTTTGCAAAATGCCTCTTAGCTAATCGTGTACGAAAAATCATTCGGCCCTGATGATGAATCAGTGAAAGTATGATTCTCATTCAGCCAATTCCATATGAAAGTAAGCGTCATTAACTAACTCATTGCTCGATGCTTTCAGTGTTTGTTGATGTCGGATCATTCGTCGATGTTGGGCCCCTGAGACCCGGCGAGAGGAAACGACCACGTCACACAACTGGAAGATACGCGGAACAGGGAAAATATGATTGTCCTAATTGTGGAAAAACGTACAAGTGGCATCGAGGCTTGGTTCGTCATTTGGATTACGAGTGTGGCAAACCACCGGGTTTCAAGTGTCCGTATTGCGATTACGCCGGGAAGCACAGATCTCACGTTTACAAGCACATCAACGCTATTCATCCGTATCACGAGGTCTACGCTCTGGGCACGCGCAACAGCAATCCCGATGATTCCAACGCCGATCACTATTTCGAATAAACCTTAACACAATCGGTACCAGCCGTCGAGCGGTAACCTCTTCGTTTCTACGTCAACATCTCACTCTCTTTTGGAAAATCGTCCTTCGTGTTTCACTCATGTGTTTCGTATTGAAATAATAATGATTTTTTTGCTTGCTTGCGGAAAATAAAAGAAAAAAAAACGCCGATACTTCCTTTTACGTATACGTTGTCTCATTATTAGGCGCTCGTTGCGCGATTTAATTTTAACAATTATTTCACGATTTAATACGAATCGAACAAAGATCGAGGGAATAATCAGAGGCTATTGTGTGTGTTTCAGAGTTGGCCGATGGCTCGTCGGAAAGTACAGGAGCGGATTCATTTAGAAGAACTCGTTTTAATCGAGCTTCTTCAACGTGGAAGTCGAACAAGCCGGGAAAATACGATTGTCCAAATTGTGGCAATTCGTACAAGTGGTATCGGGCGCTTCACAGACACGTAGAGTACGAGTGCGGCAAGCCACCGCGTTTCAATTGCCCCTACTGCTCTTACGCGGGAAAGCACAGGTCCCACGTTTATTCGCACATCAGAGCGCTCCACGGTTCTCACGAGATATACGCCATTGACGCTGCAGCACCCACATCCCCGTCCTCGATCGTCAAAGTAGAAATGTAAATTGTGCGAAAGCATGCGTATCAACGTTCTATCGTCGATATCGCTCTTGCCAATTGGTAGGATCGGTATCGCGACGGCTTGAAATTTTTATTTAAAATAGAAAGCCGAGTGGTCTCAGCTGCGCTACTAATCGGCGGATCAAAACGATGCTAATGAGTTTTTCTGTGCTTTTTTTTTTTTAGAAATGACTGATGACAGTGGGAAAGGATGCACGATCGTTAGATAACGATCTAGAGGACACTTCCGTTCTCCCCATTGCCGTTAAAAACAATATTGTTGTCGCATCAGGAAGAAGGGTGCTCGGAATCTCTAAGCGCATACTTTGGGAATTCTTCGCGTTCTTCACTTTCCCTATTGGCTGATAAAACGAAGAATAAATCTGTCGACCAGTGTTATATTTGTTATATAATTCCATTGCTTTTTATTCGATAGCTTGAATATTGTAATTATATTGGTTTTGTTCGATGCTCGTCTTTCTTTAAACCGCTGCGTCCGTCGAGGGAATACAATGCGTGGCTTCATCTTTATCCTTATTTCTCAGCGGCTCCGTTGGCGAGCCTGGACGTCATTCGCAATTTGAGAAAAATTTAGGAACTTCTCACAGTCACGTATCGCGCGTTCCAAACGTTCGAAATTTGTATCCATTAATGATGATCCTGTAAATAAAGGTGAATCTGATTCAACAAATTCGCGACTGTACATGAAGAAAAAAACGGGAATCGCACGTCACCGCGATGTTTCAATCACGCTCTCACCATTGACAATGGCAATTTACCAAAAAATATTTTTTTAAATTCATTGTTCGATGTTTTATAGGATTCTATTTGAAAGCTGACGTTTTAAGGAAGTTAATGAAGCTTATAAGCATCTGCGTATCATTCTTAGTGATTGTAGATAATCAAGTGGGAACAAATAACTCTTCGGGACCAGTACGATTTGACAACTCTCGTTTGAAGTGTCTCTTTATCGATCACCGAGAGTTGGACTATTGTTGATTTTTCCATCATTCTGATTTATTCTCTCCTAACACCGGTATAGACGTCTTAGGACTTGATTCACCGCCACTAACAATTCCGTTTTGATTGCATGCGTCTAGATTTCCTTCTACTCTCGATTCTTAAGCTCGAGAGATAATATGAGAGGAACGTTCAGCCATATTTTTCTTCACCCACAGCGATCTTTATCTATGGAGTCTCAATCGTCTCGGATTTTCTTTTACAGACTCTTTCCATTCCGGAGCTCTGAGAAGTTAACTGCATTGACGCACTATAAAAAAATTGTTCTGCCGTAATAAAATAAATATAATATGTGAATTTACACGAAACTTAGCGATATTTGTTACTTCGTGAATCTGCAAAGACTTGATTCTTCTGCTGCTCACTATCTTGGCTGCGTTTGAAAGTGTTGAGCAAAGTAGACACGGGAATGGTGGGACGGTTGACATTTCGTCCGTAAATTCGTTGATTCCCATATATAAGTAAGTTGTCCAGTAAGAAATATTCCAGTACTTCCTTGTATGAACGGTCGCCCGAAAATTATCCCGCTCTTTACGGCCTTCGAAGATGGACCAAATTCCGTGTCATGTTTCGCGGTAGAAATTCTTATGGACGCGTAAAAATGGCATATATTTTTTTGATTACGCAACAAAAAAAGGTAAAAAAAATAATTATGAATAAAATGTTGAATTTTTTTTTGCAGCTTATGGCGGTTTGCCCTGGGACAGTCGGATAGGACGTCTTGTACCGGTGAAGAGGCGACGATTACGCGGAGCTTCGAACAATTCGAAGCAACGTGGAAAATTCGATTGTTGCAATTGCGGAAAGACCTACACGTATTATCGCTCGCTTCACAGTCATTTGCTTTGGGAATGCGGCAAAGAGCCACGTTTCAGCTGTCCCTATTGCAGCTTCATCAAGAAGAAGAGATATCACGTGTATTCGCACATAAAGCGAAATCATCCGGACCAGGCGGTCTACGCTCTGGACAATCAACGACAAGACTCGTAGTAACAATTTATGAGAGACGCGCTTAACTTTTTTTTCGCCAATAAATTGTGAAACGACAACCCTACGGTTATTCATGATCCATCCACCGAATTATTATTTTTATTTGATCACTTTTATCTCTCTCGACTCTTTCCACATTCATGTGTATTGAAAATGTAAAAAATTCCGTGTAGCGCGAAAAAAAAAATTCGACCGACCTTATAAAGATAAAAAAATTATTTTTTTTTCAGCCTATCGCGAGGTACCGTGGGAGAAGGAATTTCCATTCTTGGTACCGGCGGTCAAGAAACGCTTAAGAGAAGGCCCCTCGAGCAGAAGATCGAGACGACATTCGGGCAAACAGCGAGGAAAATTTACCTGTCCAAATTGCGGAAAACGTTACCGTTACAATCGTGGATTGACCAGTCATTTGGCCTACGAGTGCGGTGTAGAGCCACGCTTCGGTTGTCCATACTGTAACAACTATGTCAAAAAGTCGCAACGCTCGCATATCTACTCGCACATCAGACGACATCACGCGAATCGGGCGGTTTACGCACTCGACAGTCAATTGGCGAAGTAAACCGTTTCTTTTTTTTTAACATAAATGTCAATTCTCATTAATAAAATGAAACATCTTTTTTTCTATACTTGCGATTTACTACTTATTTTCATGATTAACGATCGCTCAGTGGTAAGCTCGTTATTAATTAACGATACGTTCATTTTTTATTTTTGTACATTTATTTCTCGGGTTCAATAATTCTGCCTCCATATGAAGGTATGACGCAGGGGCGGGAGGACGGAGAGCGAAGAGAATGAGAGTGGGTCATAGTTTCCGATTTTGCTGAATTTTAGATACGATGTCCATTTATATCCAGGTCTTACTGGCAATACAAACGCGAATTAATTGTCCGTCAATTATAGAATCAATATATACATTTTTTTAAATTTGTATTTCCCTAGTTCCAACGTTATAGCCTTGCGGGTTCGTACGCACTTCGCTAATCTGACCTAACTTCCATTGAGTCTACGAATTTTTTGAAATTTTTTCATACCACAAAACACCAGTGCAAAAAAATAGTTTAATGTGCGTAATTTTACGTGCGCTTAAATGGGCAAAACGTCCACGCTACGGGTGACGTAATTTTTTAGGCCATTTATCACCAAGATAAATCGTTTCTCACAACGGATTAACGTAAACTAAATCTTTGAAAACATTGATAAAAAAACGCCCATCTTGTCCATCGAAAACCATATATATTCAATATTGAACCATCAAAGTTTGATAAAAGATCATGAATCTTTAAAAAAATTTAAATCCCTTGATCTAATAAAAGATCACAACTTTTTCAGACTAATCAATAATGTTATGCTTTTTCAAGTTGGTAGTAACACAACATTTTTTTCTTTTTCGCGTAATAGAAGAATAAAAATGCATCATTTTGCCCTTTAATCATACATTTTATGAAAACTTAGCATCTCTAGATAAATTTGTACCTTATATGTACTTTTTTTGAGGTTTATTGAAGAAGAAAAAAACTCATAAACGGTCATTTGACTCAACTGAACCGCTCCAATCTCCTTAAGCTACCCTATGCCGCATTTGCCGAGGGTACGGGGAAACTGTAGACAACCTGTACCGGCATAGACGGCCTATATTCTTCTAATTCTCTGGTGCACAGCCGTTTTTTTTACTCAAGTATCTACACGAAGATCGCAGAGGTATTGGCCTTCAGCTGACTGGTTGATGCGCCAGCCGGTGCACGGTTAAGCGGTCACTGCTCCGCGTATCAGCTATGCGCAACGCTGCTTAACTCGAAGGGCCGCCGAAACCGGACCCCAACGGTCCATCCATTAGTGTCGGTATGAATCAATATACGGATTCTACGCCTGACGGACGATTAATTTATAATTGTACATCAAGCGTATTAATGTATATATGTCTAGGCACATGCGTACACTCATACATCACACACACACACACATATGCACACATATAAATATATACGTTTTGTGCATATTGAGAATTTGAGTGCATTTATTGTAAGAACGCCAGCTTGAACGAATCTTCGTTAGAAAAGTTATATTGAAAGTGCCAGAGATTATTAATCAGAATATCGAAGAAGTTCAACATGTCCTTTATTTATATGTAACACACACGATCTCGGCGAATTGAATGATACTTCAATACTTTATTGAGTGTGACCGATTAAATGATTTTTTTTAAATTCCATACTCTTTTCCGGATATTTGAAATATTTACCTCAACTCGTAGTTTTCTCGTATGTAAGTTTTATAAATAATATTTTTATATTTCTTGTATGTATTAAAAATCCAATAATATTATTGCGATTCTCTACGTGTGTGTATATTTTCAGTGTAATAGGAATTTGGACTGAACGGCCAAATTGTAAGCAGATCTCGACAAAACCGCGAATAATTTGAGAAGATTTTTCGGATGCGGAGATTAATTTAATTAATTGAGAAATTTGTCGTTTCAGGTGGCGACAATGTTCAGCGGAACAACACTGAACATTTCCCCGTATGCACCTTTCGACTCGTAATCGCAGGTTAGATTGCGGATGTCGGAAAAACGCAGTACCGCAAGTTTTCTTCCACGCTTATCAGAGTACTCAACGTGCCTCGACCTTGAAACAAATATTGCGGAACAAAGACTCCACCGCGAGTTCACCGGTTCAAACAATATTATAATCAAATGAAACGACGTTTTTTTTTTCTTTCCAGATATGAACGCGGTGTGGAAAAGTCCATTTGGAGTGCGCGAACGATCATCAATAAAAAGTTACCGGGGTTCGTCTTGCAGTGAGAAAGCGCCAGGAAAATTCGACTGTGACAACTGCGGCAAATCGTACAAGTGGTATCGTGACCTATGCAGGCACTTCAAGTACGAGTGCGGTATAGAGCCGCGCTTCAGTTGTCCGTATTGCGCGGACGAAGGGAAAAAGAAGCACCGCTCGCAAGTCTACACGCACATAAGGCGTCGTCACGCGAGTCAAGTTGTTTACGCTCTTGATCACCAACCACCGAAATCGTTTTACGACGTCAAATATTAACGAGACCTCGTTAATATTCCTATTAATTGGGGCAGCATGTTTTTTTGGGAGAACACAGCCCGTGGTGTTAGTTGCAAAAAATTGTACTTTTAGCTCGCACCGATGGTTACTGGTTGTCTGGATAAAATAAACGAACGTGAATATCCATTAAACATTTTCTTCGCATATTCGTAGATATTGGCTCTTGTAGCCTGTAGATAGCTATATATTTGATTAGGGTTTTTTTTCCGGCAATATGCCAATAAAGAGACTCTCTCGACAGAGTGACGTTTGCCAAAGCGATTGCGAAAGTTTCATTCCGCATACGGATATTTCGCATTTAAAAGTAAAACTTTATGTGACGATGGAGAAATTTCATCAGCACGAACAATATTAAAAACAATAAAAGTAACGTTTGTTTCTTTTTCAGAATTCACGGCGATCGGATGGGACAATCGTTACGGAGTGCTGATATCGTGCAAAAGAAAGAGCACACGTGATTCTTCCCACAAGTACAACGTACCTGGAAAATTCGACTGTAACAACTGCGGCAAAACGTACAAATGGTATCGCGGTCTTCACCGGCACTTGAAGTACGAGTGCGGTAAAGAGCCACGTTTCACGTGTCCGTATTGCAATTACATTGCGAAGCACAGGCCTTACGTTTATTCGCACATTAAGGCCAATCATCCATCTTGTCCAATTTACGCGATGGACACGCAGCAAGAGACGTGATTTACTTTTGTTCACCGATTCGTTCAGCAATAAACGAAATTCAGCCAACCATTGTCCTCTGGGTCATTGTCGTTTTATCATCTTCGTTGATAACGCTATCACTCGTCGATCGGCGTCTCCGTGATATTACACACGTGTTATTGACAGTTCGGTTCTTGTTACAGGAGTCAACCGCGTAAGAAGGATGGCAAGGAACCGAAGTTTCGATCCCGAGGCTAATGACATGGCTCTTACAATCCGGAAACGTCGTGCTTCTATAGAACGCGGAAAGTACGATTGTTCAAGTTGTGGAAAAACGTACAAATGGCACCGCGGCCTACGCAGACATTTGAGATTCGAGTGCGGAAAGAAACCCAGGTTTCAATGTCCCTATTGCGTTCACGTGGCCAAATTAAGACCCAACGTCTATAAGCACATCAAGCTGAGTCATCCATTCCACGCCATCTACGCTCTCGACAAGCAATGAGTGACCTCATTGTCTGTTGGTTCCTTGCTTGGACTGAGTCCAAGCCCATCTCGCTCGATGCATGCAAGATCATGTACCTTTAGCCAGGATTTTTTCGGATATCATTACATTGTCTATTCTTAGTCTCCACCCTGTGCGCTGTTAATCTTGAATCGCTGTTCATTTTTTTCTCTATTTAGACGGGCAGCTCGTTCATCCTTGATTCTTGTTTGATGTCATTTAGTTTGAACTATTGTTACGTAATCTTCCTTATGTTCGTTTGCCACGACGTGTCAAGTGACTCAAACATGTCACCAGCAATAAAGATTCACTAACATGGACGTCAGCGATCACCAACTTTGTGTTTCCTTTTTTCATGAACTGGCAGCCAATCAAGGTGCCCTTCATCATGTCTCGTTACTCCGTATCAAAATGTAGCGAACTTTTTCGAAATTGATTGACTGTTTGTACGAAAGATTAAACATTGGAGTGCACAAGTAAAAAAAAATATATATATCCAACGATTTCGTGTGTTTCAGATGTGGATAAAGATTGGACCAAGAGATCGGACGACAACCTACAACACATAATTCCACTCAAGTGGAAAACCTTTACGACCGCACCGTCGCATTACAATAGCTTGCACAATCGTACTCTCCCTCAACCTTACAGAATGCAGGGAAAGTACGATTGTCCGAATTGTGGAAAATCTTACAAGTGGTATCGCTCCCTACATCGCCATTTGCAATACGAGTGCGGAAAAGAACCGCGTTTCACCTGTCCCTATTGCAACTATTTGGCCAAACAGAAGCCTCACGTTTATTCTCACATCAAGAATCATCATCCGTCACTCGAAGTCTACGCTCTTGACACGAAAGAGCAAATTTGAAGTGTTCTTGTCGAATAAACGAGACGAATTTGTGACTTGCCGAAATGAGAAGAAAAAAAAAGCTTACTTCGCATTTATTTTTTGTATCTTTTTTTTTCTTTCATAATCCGTGCCACTATCATTAAACCAATTTCATTTTAAGGAATTAACGCTTGCGAATGCATGTAATTAACAACAGCAACAACAAAAAATAATTCCACCATACGAAGGCAATTATGAGTAAAATATAATTTGACAATTTCGTCTGGCCGCGCTGAACCGCTTTTTCGTCAATCCGATTATCCTTTTTTAGTCATGAGATATTTTTTTTACAGCGATCGCTGACAGCGGACTGAACGCCGAAAGATCACACAGCAACAAATGTACACTTGAAAATGCGTTTTTTAAATTGTAAAGTTCTATGATGGACTGTCCAGAATCGGGTGATGGGTTCGTCTGGCTGTTTCATTGTGACTCGATCATAATTCATTTATTTTTACCATTTTCTTTCGATCATTACTTCGGACGCTTCGCGTTTGCTTGATTCTTGCGGTTTTACGTTCGTGTCAAACGAGCGAAAGCGTTTGTGAATGAATTGTTCGCGCATTCAGTGGAACGAAACTTGTCCGCAGGTTGGATCTATGCCCGGCCGGTCTATTATCCGAAGCGTTCAACGACACGTAAGACGAAAGCGAAAGAAGTGGATCTCAAGTATGCCTGTCCACACTGTGGATTTCGGAACAAGCGGAAAGATCATATTTACAGGCACATAAGGAGGAAACATCCAGAAGAGGCTGTTTGCTACATAGACCTGTCATTGTTGCCGCTCGAGGATCGGGATCCGTTGCGCATATAATTTTTTATTGCACGAAAATAGACAAAATGGGGGAAAAAACAGCGATAACGCACGCTACATCTATTGGAGATAAACACAATTTATTTTTCTACGAACGAATATGAAATTACAATTTTGAATCGTACGATTGTGCCATTTTTTCATCGACACCGCAACTCTCCCGGGATTCCGGTCTACAAAATCGGATCTGTCTACAAAATTCAATGCATCATAGGATGGCTGGTGGTTTATTTATTTTTCTTCAAATTTATGAGAAAAAAAGAAATATTGATATTGCACATCTCCGTACACTTTGTTATCCAGCGTTGCGCGTTCATCGCGATATATTTTCCATCATCACGCCTTTACGATAAAATGTATATAAGCGTTGTATTTATTCGCGGGTGACTTTCGGCGGGGTGTATCTGTTTGGTGGAGAAGGAAAAGGAGGAGTTGTCTTCCTAACGATTTTCGTGGCCTCCGAGAATAGAGAGGCAGTGTTAAACGTATATTCCGAAAAAACAAAGGTGACATTTAAGTGTAAATACACGTCGAAATCGAGGTTTATGACCCAAGGACGAGAATGCTCGATGGGACTCGACTAATCGAAAAATATCTATTTTTTTTTGTTCGTTACAGAAGCGGCTGGTAAGGGCTGGATATGCGTTCGCCGGGTGCCAAGGGAGAGAAATCCGTACGGTGATCAAAGGCGACATCCGTGTCCCAAGTGTTTCCGAAGTTACAAGCATCGCAGTCACATGATACGACATTTTAGATACGAGTGCGACACACCCCAGAGATTCGAGTGTCCCTATTGCAAGCATCACCTACGCCAGAGAACTCACGTTTGGACGCACATTAGAACGTTTCATCCGAATCAAGAATTGTATTGTATCGATATCGCAACGAATACCAGGCTGACACGACAGGATCACAGGATCGAATGAAATGATTCGTCATATGAAAACAAAAAAAAACAAATTCACAAAAACTGCCAAGTCATTGGCGTTGAAAATTAAATACTCGTTTTAATTTTTTTCCCCCCTCGTGGACCGAAGAGGGTATATTGATTTTGATGAACAGTGGGTTGATGAGTGCGTTTGCTTGGCTCTCAAGACTGGGAGAGTAGCTGGCAAATAATAAATAGTTGCACACTTTTTGCCATGTAAATTAATCCGGAACGACGAGTAAAACTTGTACACGTAGCATTAAATTTTTAATGTGCCAATCTTATTTTCTCTTTTGGCACGAAACGTGACAAATAAGAAGGGAAAATGAATAAAGACATTTTTACGCACTCTTTGAAATATTTATCATCTTTGTCGTATCTCGAATGTCCATATCTCAATGTATGCAAGAATAACACTTGCGATAATCTTTAACAGCGTATACACACTTTACAGTTGAGTTAAGCGACTTTTCTTGTGGCAGCCATTGCATCACATATCCCACTACTAAAAACTATAATAATCTGTCTTGAGCTCGCATGCCCCTTGAATTTTCACCAGCACTCTATTTCAGTAATAACACCTTTTGAATGGGCTTTCAGAAAAATGCACGTGGAGGAAGAACACCAGGCCGTACGACGCAGAAAAGGCGGTGTACCCGTGTCCGACTTGTCACAAGCGTTACACTTGGAAAAAAACAATGTTGAAACACTGGAGATACGAGTGCGGTCAGCCGGAACGTTTCCAGTGTGCTCATTGCTCGGCCAAGTATCATCGGAAGGCTCTGGTCATGCGTCATCTTCGAGGTCACCACGCTAAGGCGCCACAGATCTTTCGCGACATTCTGGCCCTGAATCTTGCGGCGGGACATTATCGAGTCAACGATGCACAAACGACGATCCACGCCCGCAATGAAGATACCACCGACAAGGAGGTTATAGCTTAACCCAATTCGAGGTTTCATACTGTTGCTATCAAAATTTGTCTTCTTCACGTATGCCAATTGACAAAGTGCTCCATGCTGTAGGTTCATCGCTATAACTGATTCGGTACGAGGTGGGTGCGACGGAAAACAAGTTCGGAAAAGGGTTCGCTAGGTGGCGAGTGTCGTGAAGCTTTCTCAAAAAATACTGCGGCTTAGGACCAGTTTAATATGCGCTGATGGGCATTGGCTGATCAAGCTCGTTGTAAGTCTCTCGGAATGGTGGCCCAATGTCCAATGTGCTTTCTCGCGTTATTTCCGCGTCGTGCTGTCTACCGTAGGCCGAATTTCCTACTACAATGTGGAACGCCTAATGTTCAACAAGGACAATTCTATTGTAAAGTTGGGTCAATATTGAGTGATGGTCGAGGTGGTATCCAGTTGCCAGAGCTCTCTTCGGACCCAACTTAATTGTACGAGAGCAATAGACCTTGCCGAGTCCGGGAGTGTCCGGGCTTGGTTAGTTGAACTATCGACGTGCACAAATTAAAATGTCATGTGTGAAAAAAAAAAAATTATCCAACAAAGTTTACGTCAATCCAATCCAACCCAGAACAAAAGAAATTTTCTTCGAATTTTTTTCATTTCTCTTGTGTCTCGCTTGTTACCATTATTGCCGTTTTATTTTCGCATTCAGGTGTGTTGACGCAACGTCTGCGCCGCAGCATTTCTCCGAGTAACGCATTGACGTTGAAATTTCAGATTACCACGGGTCATCGCAAATGGATCTCAGCTACGTTTTGCAAACGGCGGATTACAGTTTCAAGTTTAACGACGACGCGATGAATTCGCAGAGTTGCAAGAGTGCCGGAGAACAGTCGTATCATCTTCAACAACAGCAACAGCAGCAGCAGCAACAGTATCGACAAGAATGCGGACCGCACAGATTCTATTTGCGGGACGGTGAACCTCAACCGAGAGGATCCCTCGTCGATCAGTCGTCCAAATCGCCGAGCTCGTTGCCAACCTCGTTACCGGGAGACACGAGCAAACCGTTCTCTTGTCCCAAGTGCGGACGTTGCTTCACCGTGAAGGGCAACATGACGAGACACTTTAGATACGAGTGCGGCCAAGAGCCAAGATTTCGGTGTCCCTATTGTGATTTCAGGAGCAAACAGACCTCCAACGTAATGTCCCACGTGAGAAATCGCCACGTCGGCGAACGAGTTTACGTCGTTCATCTGAAATATTAGATGATCGCTCAATGGCACAGCTCAACAAGACGATTGTCGTTCATAGTTGAGGAAATATAGGAGCAGGCGGGAGATTCATTTGTACGAAAACTTGCAAATTTTCCGCCGCCTACGATTATGATTTGTAATTAACAACATTCGTGTGTATATATATATATATATATATATATATATATATATATATATATCTTGTAAATAAATTCAAAGAAATGCCAAACGCTAATTGTTTATAGTGAAGAGCTGCCTGTTTGCGTCCTATATACAGTTTGTTTGACAAAAGCTGAAGTTAGAGGGTAAATTCGAACGCGGGCAGGTAGCGGCACCCTTCCACCAACATGCTTTGTGTAGAAAGCGTCAGTTGTCTCCCAACCGTGGTCACAGACGAATCGCTGTTTGTCCGGAATACGAGTCGAAAAAGACGCACTTGGGCGAGAGAAAGTTTCGACCGCGATTGGGACAACGTAATTTTTTCGGGCGAAGCTTATTTTTGGACACTTTCTCCCATGAATCATACCTAGTCCACCCACACAAATAGATATCATCGATTTAGAACGTCAAGCAATTATTTCGACACGTTCGACTCCTATGGAGGTCTTTGTCACCAGATTATGCCATGAAAGGAGTGGAAAGTATGCTTCGGAGATGTCAAGCGATTATTAATAGTGGAGGCGACTGGACTACTTATTAATAACAAAGCATTACGGTTTATATCATGTAGTGTGGGTGTGTTGTTTTCCAATGCGTTCTCCCGAATAGTTTTTGAGTTTTTCCGTACACGCTTCTGTCAAACAGATTGTATGTTACCATCTAATTTTGAATTACCTTAAAACCCTAGGCAGAACTAGAGTCAAGCCATACTCAAACGGGCCTGGATGAACCCAAATGAGCGCAAATTAATTTTTACTCGGCAGATAGCATTTTGATGACTATATATATCGCCTTATCATCAATGCTTCTGCAATTACAAATTCTCTCATTTTGAGGTATTTCAGATGAATATTTCCTTCGTGCCAGCTTGTGATTGCAGGTTCGCGAGAAAACAATTGTGTCCATGTTCCACGTATGAATAAAAATTTTACTAACTTTTTTTACTGTTTCGTACTTTCAGATCTCTTCAGCATGGACTTTTACGTGAATCTGGAGGAATCAATCGGAAAGGAAATGAGCTTCGAGTCTTCGACAACGCCGCAGGAAAACGTTCGTTTCTACTGTCCAAAGTGTTTGCATAGCTTCAGTCGTAAGGATAATCGTAATCGTCACTTTAACTTCGAGTGCGGCCAGCAACCGAGATACAAGTGTCCTTACTGTGAATTTCGCAGCAAGCAAACCTCGAACGTCATGAAACACATAAGAACACGTCACAAGGATGAACGCGCTTACGTCGTGCGTCTTCAAACGACGGAATTCTACGAAACGTATTAGATGCTGGCAATGCCAACCAAAATGCCATACACACGTTCGAAATAAGGGTAAATTGGTAAATTTACTTTCACAAGCTGTCGCAACCTTTCCGAAGAATTTCCACCTGTCACCCGATTCCTGTAATCGACGAGAAAAGAAGAAAAAATAAATCGCATTAATCGCGTAGCAAAGTCCGAATCATCTGAAAATTGTCACTCATGATTATTGTATTTTGGGTATCGTCGGTATTTGGAAATACGCACTGCGATTAAAAGGTGTAATCGTGAGCTTTCGGGTCATTGCGCACCCTAGGATTTTAATTCTTTCGTTTTGCGGATAAACAACTCGTGAAAAATCAGCTCGGAGAAGTTCCGCAGCCAAGAAGCGGAACCAAAAGTTTGTTTCTCTCGCTCGCGACACTTTACGACACTAACGAGGCTGGTTTTGATTTTCTGCTTTCAGATTACTTCGCGCTGGATAACGCGCCGAATCTAGCGGGCTCGATAGCCGCAAGATATTCGATGGGCTTTCCGCGACAAAAGACTCTCTCTTATTGTCCGAAGTGCTTGCGCGGCTTCACACTTAAGAGCAATTGCAAACGTCACTTCAAGTACGAGTGCGGACAACTGCCGAGATTCAAGTGTCCATACTGCGAACTGAGGAGCAAACAGACCTCGCAAATTTATTCTCACATTAGAAAGAAACATCCGGGCGAAAATATTTTCTTCGTCGATCTGCACTCGTAACACGCTGCAGTAATTACACTTTTCGCAAAGTCCATCTCGTTTCCCAACTTACGTGCGTCTCGTGTTAGATCCACACTTCGATTTGCCAATATTGTATGTACATGTGCTTCGATATCGGAATGAAGAAATGCCGACGGATAAAGATGCAAGTAGCAAAATATGAATTTTTTTTCTGTAACCGATGTCAAGGCCAACGACGCTGATAAATTTGTCTCTCGCACACGAGACCGGAAGCCGGAGTGAGCGTCGATGATTTGTTTTCTTTCTCTTTATCTCCTTTTCGCGCTTCTCATGCCTCAACCACGCGATCGTTGAAGAAATCTTTCAACGAATCTTTTATCTCATGTCGATTTTAACGAAAGGATCGTCATATCCAGATTTTCATCCAATTAGGCGTTGTACTCCGCGAGATCGGCTAACTCCAAGAAACTTTGTGATTGCAGAAGTACAACGGTACCATCAACGGTATGGAAAGTACGAGCGAGTTTATCAAGATGATGTACCGTACGGCACTGAGGACGTCAATTATCAGCATATGGCGATCAAACGTGTCACCCACGTTTGTCCAAAGTGTGGCAATCGTTACGCGGCGCATAAGAGCCTGCTGCGACATTTGCGTTACGAGTGCGGTCTCGCGCCGAAATTCAAGTGTCCCTATTGCGAGACACGTTGCAAACAGAAGACCCACGTGATCCAGCATATACGCCGACAACACAGGGGCAAGAGGGTCTACTGTATCGAAACGGGCAATTGAAGTATTAAATAATCCTGCGTGCCTGTCTACATCCATTCCTTTCCATCCCAAGTCGAAAACGGAATTTTGTTTGTGTCCTATTTTACGTCCTATCTATCTATTTTATTCTCTCAAAGTGCCAATCAGATTCTTTCGGGTTCCGTTTTTATTTCAACTCAACGAGAAATTTCAATACAGCAATTTAATCCTCATGACAAACCGCAGAATCTTCGAATTAAAGTGATGAAATCTGTTCGTATTCTGTTGGGTTTGATGACGTTTTTTACGCACCAATCTTTAACAGCTCCGAAAAACGAGGCGGAGACAAGCAGGATTCGAAAATATGTTGAGAAAATTGCCTAATGATATGCTCAATAAATTTGAATATTCAATTGCTGCATCCAAATGGGATTCGGATCCTCAGGGTTCGAAGAGGCCTCGGAACTGATGAAACGCAGATTTATTTAGTATTACAGGCAATAAGCATACCTTGTTAATCCGGTTCTTGCACTGAAAAGTTCGCGAACAGGCTTAAAAAAATGGAAATGCTACACAAAAAATAAACCGTAATTTATTTGGCGTATTTTTGAGACTTGTGCATTTTAGAATTACCGGCTCTTCGATCGTTCTTAGATACCGGGAAGAAGAGATTTTTGTTGGTTCTCCCGGCTCGTAAGGCTCGATCGTTACTAATCGAGTTCCCGTTCTCGAATTCCAGGTCGTGATTATCGTTTGGAGGTCAAGTGCGTGGATGAGAGGTACGTCAATCTGTTCACAACGGAAATGAAGACGGATCCCTGCGAGGAGAAATATGATGGTAGCAATTTCACGTACGCCGATCAAGCACATTCGATCCTGGGCTACGTCGAGGACAACAGAAAGTATCCTTGCCCTCGTTGCTCGAGGAGCTACATGCACGCATCGGGCCTGAAGCGACACATGGACTATGAGTGTGGCCAAGAGCCAAAATTCAAGTGTCCCTACTGCGGGAAAAGTTTGAAGCAGCGTACACACGTTTATCGACACATAAGACAGCATCATCGGGGAAAGCGCGTTTACTCGCTCGATCCTTAATAGTCTACGTACGGAAACATTGTCCTTCTTTTTTTTTCCTTCTCCGCCACGTGCATCATCACAATTATTCAATAAACGAGGCAAAAAGAACGCAGACGTGGAGTTTCTCGAGAAAGAATGGGGCGATAGGTGGGCAATGCGCTCAATTTCGTATTTTCTTCCTTGCAGATATAAAGCGACGATGCCGAACGTCGAAAAACTCGTTGATGACTCGCGGCCATTCGATACTCTTTTTTTTCTCGGCTACTGCAATACTTGCCTCAGGTTTACATACGTAGAATAATAGAACCATGTTTACCGAGCATGCTTTCTATCGAGAAGAAAACCGGTTCTCTTAGATCGAGTAAATAGAACATGGATCATTGTGAAGCAAGAAGCTTTCTCTTTCTTTCTCATCAATCTCTTGCTAACTCTCTCTTTCTCTCTCCTCTCTCTCTCTCTCTCTCTCTCTCTCTCTCTCTCTCTCTCTCTCTCTCTCTCTCTCTCTCTCTCTCTCTCTCTCTCTCTTTATCACTCTCCCTCTCTCTTTCTCTTTCTCTCTCTCGCTCTCTCCTCTCTCTCTCTCTCTCTCTCTCTCTCTCTCTCTCTCTCTCTCTCTCTCTCTCTCTCTCTCTCTCTCTCTCTCTCTCTCTCTTTTTTCTCTCTCCGATGTATCGTCGCAATGTTTTTGGTGGATTACAAATGCACTAATTAAGTCCTGTACTTTTGTTTGTTTGTTTGGCTCTGAACGACAGATATCCTGCCAAGAATGATGACGTCGAAGAACCTGTTGAGGAATTATCCAGTGCTGCCGTTGATAAAGGATCTCGCCGCGATATGGATGGTGAAGCAGCGTACGCAGTTTCCATATCGTTGCGAGCAGTGCGGAAAGGGCTATCAGCACCGAGCCACCCTCGTACGTCACACGCGTCATGAATGCGGCAAGGAGCCGCAGTTCAAGTGTCCATACTGTCCACATCGCACTAAACAGCGTGGCAATCTCTATCAGCACATTAGAACCAATCATCCCGGAAAGAATGTCTTCTCTAGTAACATCTAGCTACGAGTCTAAGACAATGTGCATACTCTTGGAAAAGACACGAATCCGTGTGATCACGTAAATTCTCACGACCGAAGACTTTACCGCGACCGCTCGTTTTTTTTTTAATATTTAATTTTTCTACGTGGTACTCTTCCTTCGAAGTCTCGAGGATAATTTAAAGAAAAACCGGGAGATGAGGAGACTTGTTGCCGGGACTATTCTCCTCGGCTTCGAAGGACGATACGATTTTTCTTTTTTTCTTTCTATTTTCGTAATTCGATTGTAATCGAGGCTCGCTGTCGGAGAACACTGTTGATCAGACAATTCCGTGATGTGGCGGTGCGCCGAATTATTTGTAGATGAAAATCACTGCGATTCCAACGTGTCCTGCGGAATGCGCGGACCGTTATATTCCAATATCAGCCGACGAGGAAGCAAAGAAACCTCGACGAGCAAAATGAATAAATTTCGTTCTACCTCCATCAATATATGATCGCTCCAAGCTTCAATCGTCACCTCGTGATAACCTCCGAATATAGTAATTCAAGTATACGAGAGATTTGTGTTTTTCTTTCATTGGCTGTTGTACAGAAAAAAAAAGATACGTGATGAAAAAAATAGCAATTGAACGTGGTGTGACTAATTACGAATGTACAAATATATTTGCGTTGTATACAATGTTGATACACGCCCAAGGGGTATATTCCCTAGGGCGTCACGACTCGTATCACGAACGAGTATATTGAACCGAGAAAAATAAAATAATAAACGAAATTGATTGAAATGCGTGAACGTGATCCTGACGTGAGGATTTTCACTGATTTCAGGCTCTGCTTCGTTGACCTGGCCGGACTACCATCAATTCTACTACGAGCATCGGAGTCCTTCGAGCCGGCGGCCGAGTCAGTTCAGAGGGGGTGGCAGAGGAAGGGCCGCGTCCAAGAAGTCCCGGGCCGTCGACGGCTGCGTCGACAAACAGCCCGGTTGCTTCAAGTGTCCCAAGTGCGGCAACGGCTATCGATGGTTGAGGAACATGAAGAACCATCTGAAGGTCGAGTGCGGCAAGGATCCAATGGAGCGTTGTCCCTATTGCCCTCACAGAACCAAGTACAAGAGGAGTCTCCAAAAACACATTCTCCGAATGCACTGTGCTTGATCATGCGTCAGGATGCGAGAGTTGTTCCGTTCGATCGGCCGCTCGTTGAGAGATATGCGATTAGTAATTTTTGTTGTACCTTAAGGAGAACACACGTCGTTATCACCACATTAAACAAGAAAAATGTGAAATTTCAGATTTAAGGGATTTACGATTCTTTCCGCTTGTTGCCTTGTTGATTCTCTGTACAAAAGTTTTGGTCTTCGGCCGGTTGTCGACACTGTGCGGTTGGGTCAACGCGGAAAATATTCTTGATTTTTTTTAACCGCGTTTGTCTGGAAGGTAGAAAAATTGTGCACTACAGTGAGATCCCGAAAACGGTGGAAATTTTGGGAATTAATTTTAGCACTACTACTTGTATAGTCTTCTTTATTTTTTAAATATCGTTGGTTGACGTGCTGATAGAAATGTCTGTAAAAGTTTAAGAAAAAAATCTTCATTATTGCATTATTATTTAGCTCCGAGCGAAAGGTCATAAACCGTCGGCCGGTGTACCTAATTTCGCCCACCAGGTTAGGCCGAAACAATAAAAAAACATATTTATTTATGAATTCTAGCGAGCGGCTGTCGTCTGACGGAGCCTTTCTCTTTTAACTTATCCGACAGAGAGATAGACAGAAAATAATCTTAAATTCTTTCCATCAGTTTTAATAGCAAATTGTATTATTATTATTAATTTTTTATCGGAAAATGAGGGTATTTCAAAAATCGTCCGCCGGACGATTGCCGAGATGACATTTACGGACGAATTCGCTTCTTTTTGTTTCGAACTAGCTAGGTGGACGGGGATGATACTTGAAAATAATTAAATAACTTTTCTAATCATTTATATCTATTTCTTTAAATTTCACAGATGTCTTTCTCCACAAGTTTACGAACGTCTTACGAGAAATAAAGTAAATGGCACGAGTACTTTTCACACAATGAATATTCAAAATTGCCACGAATTTTTCGAATATCACTGTTGCGTATCCAAGGCAATATTCGAAATATCGAAATGAAGCAAATAGAATTTTCCACTGAATCGGATATATTTTTTAATAAATAAAAAGTCATTGGCTCATTCCTCCACTACGGAATTGCGTAAATTTTTCGCAGGAGACAAATTTTGATGTCGAAATGCAAGAAATTGCGGAAGCTTCGAGCTCTTTTCGTTTTTGCGAAAATGTACGCACGTAGCGAAAGCAAGAGCCGCGACACACATATCGATTTACTTAAATAATCGATACTGATTAATGATTAATTACAGTGCCCGGATATCGATGCCATCGTCGTGCGAGATGATACACGCGACTCCAAAATTTGGAGAGAAACGTCCGCACCGAGTGCGGACTACCACCGAGTTATCAATGTCCCTAGAGTCCTTTCGCGACCAAACAAAAGTGCAACGCGAACTTTCCGGTTGCGTGAGTCCACAAAATTTGCCTGACCAGCGTTAGCGGTTGGCGCAATATTCAGAGATACTGAAACTCAATCGCCCCTTCGTCCGTCTCCCCACGTCTATCTTTAACCCTTTTTTTTCTGTCTCGTATTGCGGAATGAACGCGTGCTCTATCTTCCTCTTTAAAGTGAATAGAAATTGAGTGAAAAATCGGAGCGATCGCCGCTCGTGCATGCTTTATGAATAACGCGTTGTATCACGTAATCATCCGCTTGTGTTTTTTTCTACCAAATCCTCCGTTGTATCTCGGTATTCCCTTTGGACTCTTTCGATCACCGGAGGTTTTGGAAACTTCCTGTCTTGCTAAAAAAAAAAAAAAAAAAAAACAAGAAAAAAACACAAGCGTTGACACTTTTTTAACGACAATTGCCTCGAGCCTTGGTACTGACTAGTAATTTTCGTTTCAGGTGTCATGTACCCGTGCGAATGGTGCGGCCGACAATTCGCGTGGCCCTCGAGTCTTCGTCTTCATCGGAAAATGGCCTGCGGCAAACCGCCCAATTTCGTCTGCACCATATGCGGCTACAGATCGAACTTCAAAGGAAATCTCAAGCGACACTTGTACACGATGCACAAGATAAATATGTCCAGCTAATAATTGGGAATATAGCGTTGTTTACAAAATTGTGGATTTCCTCGAACCGCCCCAAACCCCTCAAACCTCTTCCCTCAAGGGTACGTGACTTTCAGATCACAGCTGGAAGAAGCGAAGAAATCTATCGTATTTCAGCTGAATCTGCGCGTACGGCTGGAAAAAATAATGAGCTGATCACAATTGCGAGTATTAGAGTGAAAAGGACATGAAATGGTAACGATGTTGAGACGGTGGCCTATTGAGCGCTAAATTTACCTCGTTTTTTTCTTACGTTATTTTCATATAAATTTATTTCTTTTTGTCTATTTCGTGAGGCATGCGCTTCGATGTTAGCGACTAGCCATGGCCGCGTGTTCATGTTAATTCGTTTGTTTGCATCCCTTCGAGAGAAGAGACAATAAGAACAAAAAAATGACACACACACACACACACACACACACACACACACACACACGTACAAAAGATCGTGAAACAGTCGTGATCCAGGTGTTTCGTGTGGAGAGCCTGGAGAAAGGCTGATGTATGAAATCACGTGATATTTAATTCGTAAATCGTTTTGCACAATTGTTTTACAGATGCCCCGCTGTTCCCGATCGTTAGGCCTCGTCTTCACGTGTGTCCACGCTGTGGGCAGATGTACTCGTGGGCCTCGAATCTGAGAAAGCATCTCAAGGTTGGCTGTGGAATGGTCACCTGCGAGACACACTTTTCCTGTCAGTACTGCCCTTACAGATCGAGGATTCAAGCTAGTTTCTTGAAGCATCTACTGTCGGTGCATAATATCAAGTAGACGAGAAACCAGTGGGAAAATAGGAGAGAGGGAAATGAACGATTAAGAACGCGCGAGTGATCAAAAGAGCTTTCCCTCAGTGGTCATTCGAAGCAACAAGAACCATGTTTTTTTTACGTGGCTGTTTCGTGTATGAATGAGTATAGGACTGTGTGCAATTTTTTTCCGTATATAGTAGACCGATAGTTCCAAGCATCACAACGTTATAAACGTGTATCATTTTCCGGTGTACTCAGCCAATTAGCCCGCCCAGCCTCTCCGCGCATTAGAAATGCAATACTCCACTTGTAACCATGTTTCTTGTAATACTCGTCTTTTCTTTCACCGAGATGACGCACGTGTCACTTATTTGTCCTTTCATTTGTGCTGTATTCCATTGTTCTATGAATCACGTCATTCTTCGCATTCACGTATTTCCTTCACGAAAGTATGGCTCTCTATTCGAATCAATGATGTGACAATGTGTCTGGTTCAAGTTGACAAACGTCCTTTTCACTGGCGTTCATCGTCTTAATGGAACGTAATGGATGAAAATGATGAATGGAAATTCACAGATTTTCGGGACTGGGCTGTCTGAACTTAAGCGACGGATTGAAAAAGTTTTGACTTCATTTTAGCGAAGTTAATGATTTACCTTTGATCGTGGAACGGGAAATTTTTGTAGCGGCTAAGTTCAGCCGATTTTTGTTCAACTGAATATAATTATTGTTCCTTGCGTCTCATGACGACATTTTATGGGCAATAAATGGCAGTAGAATTTGATTCCAAATCGACGCTCGTGAATAATTGAAATTCCTGTTTTTTTGCTGTCCATCGAATACCAGCCTTTCTCTCGCAAGAAACCAATTTTTCGAAGTTTGTTATTGATTCGACTTGGCAGCAACAACCGTACTTTCGTGAAAACGGAAAAGGTTGTTTTTTTTCGCAACTCGGCGTTGAAAGATCGCTTGTCAAATGCCTCAAACGTTCAAGCGTCGGATAAATAAACTACACAGGCATTGCAAAAGTGGCCCAAGATAATGATCATATCAAAAAATGTCGCAGGCATATGAAAGAAATCGATATTTTTTTCAAGTTTTCTCATCGATCGTCTCTCGTATTCTCATTCGAGACGAAGCTTGGCGCGAGGCAGAGGAGCCCGGCAAAAATGAAGTAGACGAGGAACGAAGAAAAATAATAAAAAGAAGAATCAATATCAACGTATAAACGATGGATATTTATTTAGTCACATAGACATTTAATTAAGGATCTGTGTCATCGATCGTATGGATTGTAAGTGCGTTTAGCGAACGCTGTACATATCGCAAGACTTTTACGAGTAAAAAGAAGAAAAAAAAACAAAAAAGCGTGTGCGCGTGTGTCCATGTGTGTGTGTGTGTGTGTGTGTGTGTTTGTGTGTGTGTGTGTTTGTAACGAAGACGTGCAGAATCACTATATCGTATTATAGGTAACGTTTTTTTTTTTCCAAATAAACTCATGTAAATACGCGACACTGTATGGTCTCGTGTCCAACCGATCCTACACTTCTTTATCCACAGATATAGATGCCGTTCACCCGTTCTAATATGGGCCTTTTTCCGTTTCACAACCCCCCGGGCTCACAAATGAAATAATCTGTAAAACTTTTGTTGCAGGTTTTTCGGGTCTCGTGAGTGACTACGAAATCGTGATACCCGATGATCGTGTAGAGGAACACCCCGGTGGAACATTTCTTCGAGTGCGCGCTAATACCGCATATCAACGTTACGAGACGTTGATACGTCGAGCGAGGAACAAATCGCGTATTCGCACGAGCATTCAAAGCCCAGGCGCTTACAGATGCAACAAGTGCACCAAGACCTATCGTTGGAAGCAAGATCTGGTCGGGCATATGAAGACGTCGTGCGGCGCGTCGAAAGACGAGAGCTGCCCTTTTTGCAGCTATTGCACCAATCGAAAATGGAACCTCAAAGCTCACATAAATCGTATGCACACGATTGCGTGATGGCGTGCTCGGGAGCAACGACGATAAGATGCGCGTTACGCCTAGACCAGTATTCTCGTTCATTCCGAGAGCAAATGGATCTTCCCTTCGGCAAGGGCTGTTCGGAGTGACCTGCGCCAAATATCGATCGGAATTTTTGGAACTGTGAGAAAACCACTTGTGCGAATAGCTTAATTTTTTTCTATATGTTTCTGTGGATGTTGGAAAAGCAATCTGAATAATTAGCAATGTTATTTAGGTAACGTGGAAGGTCGGCCAATGTACCTTTTTCCGCCCATCTGGTTGGACGGAAACAAAAAAGAACATATTTCCTGAACGATATCGTATGCCGTCTTTTGGATTTTTCCGTTTTTGTTCTATCCGGCAAATGAGAAAAAAATTCTTGAATTCGTTTCTCGATTTGTAACAGAATAATCGCATTCTTCTATTAATATTTCGTTATCAAAATAAAGCTATTAGAACAAAAATGTCCATCGGATGATAGCCGATACGATATAATTCGTAAATAAATGTCCTCCTTTTTGTTCCGGATCAGCCGGTCGCACCATCCGACCACCCGCCCGTCACGTGGAGCCAAGTAACTGTCTTAATTGTTTATATGTCCTCTTTAAATTTAACAGATACCTTTGTCAGTGCGTGTACTAGCGCTGTACCAGAAGTGAAATAGAGAGTACGAGTGCTTTGCTCACAATCAAGTTCCGCAAGGTCCATCGATTTTTGGGATATCACTGTAATGTACGTCCCCGTTAAAGAAACACAACGATGGGTGCGACTATCAAAACTGTTCATGTAGCGGGAATATTGTAACATCGTTTTCAATAATAAAAGAGTGCCTATGCGTCCACATATGAAATCTTTTTTTTTGTATTTTTTTTTCTCAAACGTGACATCGAGTGACCCGCCATAATCCGCTGAAACGCGGTGATCAAGCTTTTCCTTGGGAACTCAAAGTAATCGTTGGCTCATCGGTTGTGTGTCTTTAATTTGTAGGTCGAGTTTTGTGGCCGGGACAACGAGCGACGAGGCACGGTAATTACGTTGACGATCCCGATCAGATGGAGCGAGCTGTCAATGCGGTCAAGGATGGGATGTCCCTGCGCAAGGCGGCCGCAAAGTTTTCCGTGTCAAAATCGAGTCTTCATCGTTACGTGCATCTGGGAATGCCGCCGCAACGTCAACGTAACCAACTGATGAGGCACGAGTGACGAAAATTAAATGGCGAAGGATTGTACGATTTATTTTCTCTGTTCTTTCATCCTTCCCGTCTCCACTTCATTTATTTATTTTCTTGTGCAAAATGAGTGTCCGCTTTGCGAGACTTCTCTGGGTGTTTCGGATCTGGCCAACAGATTGGATGGTGACGGGTAGACACGGTCGTTTGCTCCCTTCAACGTCATTGTCGTGTCAATTGATCGCACAGGACGAACAGCGATCGACGTATTTACTAATTGTTCGGACTGTATTTGTTGCAGGTCACTGGATCTACCGATGTCCCGGCTGCGGCACTTCGCATCGTCATAAGAAGAACCTCCTACGACACTTGGCGGTCGAGTGTGGCAAAGATCCAGGATTCAGATGCGGCTACTGCGAGCACAGATCAAAGAGAAAGGGAAACGTTGTGGCTCACGTTAAGAGAAGACACCCGGGACTCGAGATCAAATGGATGGTGAAAAATATCTTGTAACTTTGTCACATCCGCGCGATCGTCCAGTTCCCAAGACGAAGAGCGAGAGTCTCGAGATATACATTTATTTTCGAGGTGTCGAGAAAATTTGGTTCAGCAATGTCATCGTGACTCGACAACAGCTTGAGTTGCCACCATTCGATTGAGTTGAATAATTCATCATTGACGACCAAATGTGTTAGATCTAAGGACAGTTGGAGTTTTCCGCTTCTTATGGAGAATCGACTCCGGCAATTCAGTGTTTATTGAATTTCGGACACAAAAATACTTTTCCAGTCATCCAGATGATACTTTTTCCATTGGTGGTACAGGCCCATATTTGACGATGAGTTTTTTCAGGCTAGTTTCCATGCTCCAGGAATATCGTCAACTGTTGCATGAAAATCTAGAGAAAAAAGCATTGTCTAAAATACCTTGAGATGAAGCGACCGAGTCAGATCTTTTTTCGTTCGTAGTTTTTATTCCAGAAGTAGGCAAGACTCGTGAAGAAATATCATTATTGACGCGTCGTTAAAGGTTTTTGTGTAAAACTTATCGGGAACGATTAAGCTATTGTTTTTTTTTTCTTTCTTTCGAACGATTGTGTAATAGTTGTATATAAAAGGTTACCGCGACGATAATTGTGAGTTCAACTGAATAACCCGCCTCCAACTTTGACACGTGTTCTCGACGAAGAAACGGCTAAAAATACGTGCTCGTCTGCTTGAATACTATTCTCTGTCAGCGTGTGATAAACGGTGGCTCACCACGTGCACATTCCTCGACTAATGCGAGCATTCTTTGTGTTATTTGTTGCTTGCAGATGCGCAAATGATGGGTTTTCTGAACTCTCAGAGGATGACGTACACTTGCAAGAATTGCGGCAAGATTTACAACTACTATTCGAGTTTGGCGCGACACTTGAAGCACGAGTGCGGCGTTGAGCCGAAATTCCATTGTCCACTCTGTCCTTACAGAACGAAGCACAAGTCGAGTCTGAATACCCATCTCAACAATAGACACATGAAGATCCTCAACGAGTTTTACGTTACGCCCAACGTAAATGGAACAGCGCCGTTGGACTCGAATTAAGTTTTTGAATTATTGAACAAAAGAGGAACAATGTAGATACCGATCAAATTGCCATCGCGTGTGTGTGTGGGTGTGCAAACTCTCGTTTAGACGTTGAGATTGAGAAGTATAGAGCAACCAAAGGATTCAACGATATCGACGGACGGTTGTCTTCGAGAAAGACAGACTATCCTCGATATTCGTACGAATTAGAGAGTGCGATAATAAAATGTTGAAAGACACTGTAATTTACGGAATGTGACTCCATTCCTCTCGTGTATTGTTTTCTCGCCAATAAGTTCGTCAGTGACCCGATAATCCTCGAATCGCTTATTAACACTTGGCTTTTAAACGTTTTCAGGACGTTGGCGACGAGGAAGACACGAAATAATCCGTAAGATCGACACTCGTAAGTTTCACTGTCCAAACTGTGCGAGATCGTTCGACGCGGAGCAATGGCAGATACATCAAACGAAGGATTGCAAGAGACCACCGATCATGAGCTGTCCGCACTGTTGTCACTACAAGAGCAAAAAGATGTATAATTTGCGGCGACACGTGTTGCACATCCACGGCCACTTACTCTAAACTTATCCAGACTCGACAATGTTGTATAATCGTCCCGGTAATAAAACAAAAAACACATAGATTGGAATGACCGATCGGAATGTCACGAAAGTAGATCAATCTGAACTACTACACGGTCGAATTTGTTGCGTTTTTTCCGTTTTCTGGAAGATATTCTCCTTCAATCACTTCGCTTCCGCCACGAATGGAGTTACACGAGAAATGGTGCCAATTGGCCTGGCCATTTTTACCAAAATATCCTTCAGCAATGATCGAAGATCTCCCTAGGATTGTAGGTGGTGCGTCGTCAAACTGTCATTGAAGAAAGACGGCCTTGGCACATGCATCATGCTCAAAACACCGTACGGATACAAAGCCCCCCCCCCCCCCCCCCCCCCCCAGATTTGACGTACAAAATGGAAGGGAAGACTTCTACGAAGAGGGAGGCTGTTCCTTTTTTTTTATTTCCCACACGAATTTCGCGACCCTGTCGTTATCAGTTTTTTCATACTCTTTGTACACCTATATTGACGTTGCTCGATCTTGTTGCGTTTAACTCGTCTTCATCCGTCTGTAAAATAGTTCGGATGTTATCTATAGAATAGCGCGTTCTTGATGGTGAAATCGTCGCAGATCGAAGCTCGCTCTAACTAAACGAATCGTGATTGCAGGTTACGACATGCGGGACATTTATGGCGCGGGCTCTTGTCGGAGAAGATTGCGCGGCCAGGGTCGAATGGTTTGTGAGAATTGTGGAAGGCGTTATCATCAGGCGAAGAACCTCCGCAGGCACGTAATGAACGAGTGCGGCAAGGAGCCGAGTCTTCAGTGCTCTTACTGCCCCTACAGAGCTACGTACAAATCCTATCTGGAGATTCACATGACGAAGCACACGAGGAATCAGCACACCGGGGCCGTTTGCTTCAATCCGTATGACAATTCGTGAACGTACGCCCGGATGAATAAATCCTGCGGCGTTTCCCCAAACGCGTAGAAATGAAAAACTTGTATATGTAATACACAGTGCTTTGTAACGCTATAAGGAAAATATGATAAAAGTAATAACACTGAGAAATCATCGCACTAGTTTTAAGCCGTGTATTGGACTCATTGAATCGACAAAAATTATCAATCTTCTCCGAAGTAATTCATGTGTCTCTCTTGATTGATTTTTTAAGATTTAATAATAATTTTTTTTACTTATTTTGTTTCATCAGCTTTACCATTATTTTTCTCTCATATCTCTCCTTCTCTTTTTGTCTGTCTTTTGCTCTCTTTCTCTCTCTCTCTCTCCCTCTCTCTGTCTCTCTCTTGGCGATGATCTTGCATCCGGACGATTTTCTGTGACGAATCATTTAATTTAACTCCCTTCGAATCAGCCCCCCCGGCCCCGCGAATTCGTAATTTGCGAATGGGCAAAAGAAAATGCTTTTCTCCTTTTTTTTTGTTCGCAGAACGTACCTACAGCGCCTCCAATTGGACGGTTTCGACGCTGCCTTCAACGTCGCGCGATTATTACGGCAGACGTCTGCGTTCGACGACGCAAAGTGCCGAGGCAATGGCATCGGGCCTCAATACCGGATGTCGTCGGATAGGCAAGAAAAAGTATCTCTGCCTCGACTGTGGCAGCGCTTTCGCGCTGAAGGCCTCCCTCGTGCGCCACCAGTATCTCGAGTGCACAAAGACACCACCGGCCCCTATCAAGCGTCCAAAATCAAGTGGCGATTCGAAGAAGCTCGATAAGAAGCACGATTGCGTTAATTGCGGTCGGCAGTACGCCTTTTACACCTCATTATGGCGACACCTTCATTACGAGTGCGGAATGGAGCCTAAGTTCGATTGTACCATTTGCCAAATCAAATTCGCCCAGAAGAGCAATCTCGATCGTCACATGCGCAATCGGCATTGAGATTAATTTTCACCTTGAAGAGTTTTTTTTTGCTTTTGTAAGTTTGGTAACGTTCGAACGGTTGAAAGAGGAAGCGGAGGGCCTCTTTGTTTTTTTTTCGTGTCGAACGTTACATTGACAATGATCAATTGTTGATAACAACCTAATGATATTCTCGATGTACGCGTAGAGAGAATAAAGAATCATAAATCACCATTAAATCTTGTCCTGTGGAACTAGGCAACCGTGTGTGCTTCCCGATGATCCCGTGTGAGCAAAAAAAGACAAAAATTGTCCCTCACCATAGTTTGCGTTGTTTTTTTTTTGCCCAGCGTTACTCTAATCACCGTATTGTTTGGTTTCTGTCTTTTTTTAGGTGCCTCGAGAACTCGGAGAAGATATCAGCGGCGCTCGAGGCCACTGAACGATTCAACGACAAACGAGACCTCGTCTTTCAAGTGTCCCAAGTGCGACAGATCCTACAAGATGAAAAGAACACTCTGGCGACACATGAACTTCGAATGCGGTGGACAGAGGAACTTCGTTTGTCACGTTTGCCCCGCAAAATACACGCAAAATATAACACTGCGTCGACATCTCCTGCAACGACACAACATCTACGTACCACCGATGTACTCGGTTCCAAAAAGAATCTTCAGTCCTGGTGACAAACTTATTTAATAGGACACACTATGATCGAAATGGAAGGCTCATGGTGTTAGGTCGTTGCCGAGACGTCAGTAAGGATTCCGGTACTCGGCAAGCGGAAACTCTTATGGCCGAGATCCTGGACGTTTCTTTTATTTAATGAAAAAAAAAAACCACAAAAAGAAGTACCAAATGTGACAACGTGATCCCGCGTTAACTTGTGATTACTGATGTAAGAAGGAAATTAAACGCGTCGATAAAGCTCTTTAGAAAGGCTATCCGTATTCAAATAAATAACGAAAGATAAAAGGAACAGTCGGTGTTAAGTATTTTGAGTCCCGCTTGTTGACACTTGTACAATTGGATTATCGTAATATTTTCTTCCTCTTTAACATAACAACGGGTAAATTTGATACTTCTTCTCCCAAGGAATTCGACGTTCAAGTGCATCGAGATATTTTCGCCTCATTCATTTGTCCATCTTTGTGTTTGCGCAGATGTCATCTTCTTGGAGCCCAGATTCTCGTGTCCGAAATGTGGTCGTAAATACACCCAGAGGAGCAATCTCGGCCGTCATATGAAGTGGGAGTGCGGCGGAAAGAGGAGATTCGGCTGTGTTTATTGTGGCTATCGTTTCACCCAAAAGACAACGCTTCAGCGACATCTCCAGAATATACACAACGTAGTACTGACCAACTCTATCGAATTTAGCCAATTGTAGACGCTACACCTTTATAAAGGAAGATCGCTCGTCATGGGATTTTCAGTGAGAGTTGACAGTCTACCGTTTTGTTTCTCACAGCGACGATCAATTCGTTTATAGTTCTTCGATTTTCTTCAATTTTTTACGTTGCTTCGTTACAGTTTTATTATTATTGAAATTTATATACGAATTCAGTATACGAGCGATCATTCTTCTTTTGAAGTATGAGAAAAAATCGTCGGTGTCGAATAAAGTTCGTGCTCGAAAAAAAAAATCACATGCACATGAAGACTTTTTTGTTTCGTTATTTTTTCATATTATAGCGGAAAAAATGAGTACATAATGCAAATCTCCGAACAATGTAATCTTTGGATGTTTGACGTTCGAAGATTTGACTTTCGGTGTTCTTAATAGAAAATTTGCCTGGATTATTATTAAATCGGCGATTTTATTGCTTCCAGAAAATTTTTCTTCCGCACGTCATTCGTCGTCACGATATACTTTTGGGTGAAGAGGCGTGATACGCCCCCTTTCCCAAAAGGTGACTATGCTGAAAAAAAACGACGTCCACAGGTAGCAAAAGCACAGGAAAAAAATCGGCAATACGAATTCCGATTGAAGATTCGTCGGGTATAAAGCGGAAGAAACGACCGAAGGATTGCGCTAATAGCCTTCTTGTGCTTTGAAATTGCAGATGATCGTCCCGGATACAAGATGATAAAGAGCAGTGCGGAAGTGCGGCGGAAATTGACGTTGCTACGGAGGACGGTGGTAAAAAACAAGCCTTACATTTGTACCAATTGCGGCAAGGCGTACACCTACCGTTTCACGCTGAATCGTCATCGCCGTACGTCTTGTAGAAAATTGATCCAGCCAACCGACGCTGATGACAAAGGATTGCGATGCTTGCGTTGCTCAAAGACCTACTTGAAGCCTGGCAATCTCGCGAGGCACGTGAATTTCGGGTGCTCACTGAGGTGAAAGTATCGTTGAGTATTTTGCAAAGCCGAATTCATTCAGAGGAGCGGCTTGCTCCAACATGTGAAGACTTTTCACAAGGAAAATTCCCAATGGGACGAACCTGAATCGTTCGACAAACTTTTCGAACGAAAAAGTTAGCTGTGAACGAAACCTTGCGAGATCCGGCGAAAACAAGCAATACTCCGTAAATAGATATTTGCATCCATCACGTACAGAAGCGAGAATACGAAGAAGAAAAATGTAACGCTGCGCAAACACCCGCGCGAATAAATAAGAAAGTGATACTTTTTTTTTACGCCTAATTTTCAAACCGTTTCTGATTTTTTTAGCTGTGGAAAATGAGTGTTGTTCACCTATGGCGCGAACGAAGAGTATTATTTTCTCCGTAGCCACAAAATAACGCGATCGCTTTATTTCCAGATTCCAAGCAGCAGCGATCATCCGGTGGTGCGAAGTTGGCGCCTTACGTGTGCGAGAATTGTGGACACGGATATATGCACAAGTATTCGCTGAGGCGTCACGTGAGGATCGAATGCGGAAAGCCACCGAGTTGGGCCTGTCCCATGTGCCCGTATCACGCCACCCACAAATCCAATCTCGTGAGACACTGTAAAAATATTCATTTCGCCGTTATAATGTAGAATTATTATATATTGTTACGATTAAAGTATCTGGGTGTACCTGTATATGATCGTTGTATGAGCGCAGGACTTGTGCTTTTGATTGGCCCGTTCCAATTGATCGTTTTTGCAGCACCCCACTGTCTACAACTCGAGAAACAAGATCCGGCATCTGAAAGTTCCAGCAACCCTCGGTAAAGGGGAGCTTGACGTTTTATTATTTCTTGACACGTTAGTCCCAAAGATAAAGTAAGTCGAATCGGAGACTAATTTATTTTGTTATCGGTGGATTGTTGATTCGTGGACATCAATCTAGAAATTTATGGCACCTGATTGCGTTTTCCTGAAGTCAGGCCATGGCTTGATTGGTTTCTTCCAACTCAAAAACGACAGATTCCGATCTGACTTCAACAACATCCTTGAAACAAGATACAATTCAAAAATATAATATACTTACTGTTCTGAATTGTGTTTTAAGAACCAAGGATTTTATTCTCGAGATACCATCGAGATTCTGCTATTTAAAAAAATATATATATAATCAAGTGTCGTTTAAATGGCTCAGCCATTTTGACGAAAACCTGAGGTCCTTTATGAAGATACAATTTACAAGTATAAAGAATATACTTATTGAAAGGATATAAATATAAAAATATGTACATATTTTATATTACAGTATAAAAGTATATAAAAATCCAAATATAAAAAAATATTCTTCTATCTGTATATCAACGAACATAAAAATATCCAAATTGTTCTCGTTCAATTGCTAAGAATTGTATGAAAATCTTTAGGCTTGTTTTAGGATAAAATTTAAAAAATACAAAAATATACGTATGTACTCTTAAAATTCTTGCTTCTCCGATAGTGTAGAACATATCAGAGTCAATGGAACTAGTCGAATGTCGTTGAATAATATCAAAATGAGCACATTGACGGGAATATTGACCACGACAAAAATTGTATTCTTCCTCTTCGAAAGTCTTCGATTCATGAAAGAAAAAAAAAGACGAGTCTTTGAAAAATGTTGGAAACTTGCAAGTAGTTTTTTCATTATTTCATCCCGATCGAAAATTTCCCTGCTCAATGAAGTATTTTTTTCTTTTGTTTAGGATCTCCATGGATCGAGCTCTACGAACGCGAAGAAATAATCCGGGGGAACTGGGTTTTTTTTTCTTTAACCCAGCGCCAATTACTGTCGGCCAACGCGTTTTGTTCACGCATTGAGCGCCTGGGTGGCCATTTGATGGCACCTCAATTCAAACGTGTACACGCAATCGTTGCGGAATAATTCCGGACGAGAATATCCGATTTAGTTCTTGCCACGGATCGTCGTGAAAATTCGACTAATACTGAAAATATTTTTTGTTTCGCAAGAACTGAATGTTTCAAGTTTAATTTAATATTTTTTGTTAATTTCAAGCAACTTTAGATGGTAAATGATTGCTATAGCCTCATTTTTAGACCCCGAAGAGACACCTTATGTTTGTTCCATTTGTTGTTGCAGCTTTAGGATGGACGATGGATCCCGACTTCTCGTACGAGACGGGAAACGATGATAATGTGAATGCGGGGGCGGGTCACGGGAAACGTTCAAGATCCTTCGCTTGTACGGTCTGTGGAAAATCGTACGCGGTATCGCGATCCTTGTGGAGGCACGAAAAGTTCGAATGCGTCAACGCGAGACCTGCGATATCGTGCGATCTTTGCCCTTACAAGAGTCCGCACAAGTGGTGCGTTCAGAATCACAAAAGAAGGCAACACGGTGACGGTACCCAGCGCGGATATTACCGACCAGCGTGAGGGTGCAAATATTCTCATTGATCCTTGAATCCTTCACACTCCCTCCTCGCGTCGTCAGGATCGCTGTGAGAAAACGATAAGATTCGTATCGGCCTAACAGAATTGTAATTAGACGGGCTATGAAGACACGTGCTTCTCGTTGTATCGCTATGTTTTTTTTTCGTATCTGTTCCGGTAACTTTACACACATACACACACACCATACACACACACATCTATATATAATAAATGTGATAATCCCGAAACGTATTACAAATTTTTTACGCGGTTCTTCGATCTCTTTTTTAAATACACCAATTTGCTTGATTTCTTTTTTTTTTTTTAATACTTGTTGCAGATTTCGAAATCAAGGAGTTCGCGTACGTGTCGGTTTTCGACATCGGCAACGAGAACCTCGAGAACGTTAGCATCGACGACGCCGTCAACGAGAACGACGACGATGACAACCAAGATCCTATTTCGATGATGCGCCTCGGCGGTCGCCAGCAGTATTCGAGAGACGTGAAATCCGTGAAAAAATTCTACTCGATGATTGAGAGACCGGCGATCTTGACGAGTCTCGCGGAAACGAACGATTCGATAGGGGTTTCCGAGACGGGTGAATTCGTACTGAGACGAAATCGCTCACAGGCTCGGGTCATTCGGAAAAACAAGAAAAGTCGTAAAGTTCGCGCTTCCACGCTGAAGGGCCGTGGAAAAAAGTCTCGCCTTACCGAAGAACCGGCTCTCATCGAGAAGAAACAAAAAGCGGTGCAGATGGATCCCGACTTCTCGTACGAGACGAGAAACGATGATAATGTGAATGCGGGAGCGGGTCACGGGACACGTTCAAGATCCTTCGCTTGTACGGTCTGTGGAAAATCGTACGCGGTATCTCGATCCTTGTGGAGGCACGAAAAGTTCGAATGCGTCAACGCGAGACCTGCGATATCGTGCGATTTTTGCCCTTACAAGAGTCCGCACAAGTGGTGCGTTCAGAATCACAAAAAAAGGCATCACGGTGACGGTACCCAGCGCGGACATTACCGACCAGTGTGAGGGTGGAAATATTCTCATTGATCCTTGAATCCTTTACACTTCCTCCTCGCGTCGTCAGGATCGCTGTGAGAAAACGATAAGATTCGTATCGGCCTAACAGAATTGTAATTAGACGGGCTATGAAGACACGTGCTTCTCGTTGTATCGCTATGTTTTTTTTTTCGTATCTGTTCCGGTAACTTTACACACATACACACACACCATACACATACACATCTATATATAATAAATGTGATAATCCCGAAACGTATTACAAATTTTTTACGCGGTTCTTCGATCTCTTTTTTAAATACACCAATTTTCTTGATTTTTTTTTTTTTTAATACTTGTTGCAGATTTCGAAATCAAGGGGTTCGCGTACGTGTCGGTTTTCGACATCGGCAACGAGAACCTCGAGAACGTTAGCATCGACGAAGCCGTCAACGAGAACGACGACGATGACAACCAAGATCCTATTTCGATGATGCGCCTCGTCGGTCGCCAGCAGTATTCGAGAGACGTGAAATCCGTGAAAAAATTCTACTCGATGATCGAGAGACCGGCGATCTTGACGAGTCTCGCGGAAACGAACGATTCGATAGGGGTTTCCGAGACGGGTGAATTCGTACTGAGACGAAATCGCTCACAGGCTCGGGCCATTGGGAAAAACAAGAAAAGTCGTAAAGTTCGCGCTTCCACGCTGAAGGGCCGTGGAAAAAAGTCTCGCCTTACCGAAGAATCGGCTCTCAACCAAGAGAAAAAAAAAGCGGTGGATCATCGAGGCCCGATGAAAACTCGGAAACGAAATAAATTTCGGAAAGTTCGAAAAAATCATCGTGGCTTGGACAAAATCCACGTGTGTCCAGATTGCGGAAAATCGTACTCGTGGGCATCCTCGTTGTCGCGCCATCGTCAAGTCGTCTGCGCACCCAGCAACAAGAAGATATTCGTGTGCTCGATGTGCAATTACAAAACCGGATACCGAGGCAATTACGTGCGACATCTCAAAGCACCGCGCCATTTGTACAATATTACGATGAAAAAGAAGTAGCAAGTGGTCGATTAGAAAAAGGTCGCGTGAAACTTTCAGTGGGAAGCACGAAGAGAAAGGAGGAGAGGGAGGGAGGAAGAGTTGTTAATCAACGAGTCGTGGCGAGAAATCGATTATTCGTAATTGACCAATGATGAAGAAAAAAAAGGCAAAAAGCCCGTTAGATAAGAATATTCCACAAATAATTACTGTAAGCTTCGGATATTTTCGAGTCCGGTCGAAAACTGAAAAACAGCCAGTTGTCAAAAATTTTATTAGCCGTAACATTTTATTTCCTTGCGAATAATAAAAGAAAATAATCCTCATCGCGTCGTTTTTATTATCGTTGTAATTGTTATTATTTTGCAGTGATCGCGGACGTTTCTGCGTCTGCGTGTATGGGCCATCGGTGCACTATTGTTATTATAATTAGCGATTAAAAACCCGTATGTTTTCCATATAGAATGACTAACCTGCATGAGAACTTTTCGTTGCCGCTCCCTAGACCGACGAAAGTGTTAATACTTTTTTCGTGTAATTGCAGCGGTGTACGGGTCACGAAGGAGCAACGCCATACAGACATCGAAGGGGGCGGACGGATTGTACACCTGTCAATTTTGCGGACGCCAGTACACGTGGCAAACGTCACTCTGCCGTCATCTACGAGAGTATCATCGACAGTCGAACTTTGTAAAGCCAGCGCCCCTCGTCACGAATAACGCGACTAATTTGGACTTTTATAGCTGAAAATTACGATAGCGAAGAAGAAGAAAAAAAACGACATGCTATTTTTAAACGAAAATTGGGAATATTTGTTCGGTAAATAAAGCAAGACCAATATTCATCTCGGATACGAGAGATCTCGTGCGAAAATGAACAAAAAATCTCTCATCTTCTACTCGCGGCTTACTCACAATTAGATCGTTTATTTTTTTTGCTTGTAAGTGCTTCCTTTTTTTTTTAATACCTGTTGTTTTACGAATGGAGTTTTGAAGTTGTTACTCGATTTTTTTTATATTTATTTGTTTGGTTGTTTGTTTTTTTATTTTGTTTTTTTTTTTTATTAATTTTCTTTCCGTTACTCGAGCAAAAATTGTCTCCAGTTGCGAGCTAACGAGAGATTTCTGTTTCTAGGCTATCGCAAGCTCTACATCGGCGAACAAATGCTCGGCTACACTTGCACCAAGTGCAGCAAGTTCTACAAGATGTGGAGTAACTATCTCAAGCACAAATGCGAGCCGCCCCAGTTCAAGTGCACGATGTGCCCGTTCGCGGCTTTCAAGGCGTTCATACTGCACGCGCATCAGGCTGAACAACACTTCAATATACCCTCGACGAATTCTTGAAATTCGGTCGACTCGATTGTCTCGCTGTCAACTTCCGAATTTCGATATTGATGATTATGCCTTTACTGGGTGGAGAGAACGGAAAAGAGAGCACGGGAGGGGGGGGGGCTACGGTACAATGACATAGCCAAAAATCGATTAACACTTTGGCAATTGATTGAGACATAGCTGTTTGCACGATTTACTTAATTTTTTCTATATCATTGGTGTGTACGTATCAACAGAGATATATCTGTAAAATATGAAGAAAATATATACAGGTAATACGAAAAGTTATTTTATTTCGACCACCGTGTTGGTCTGAAGCAAAAGAAAAAAAATGTATTCGTGATTCGTATCCTCATTCGCTGTCATCTGAAGGACTATGTTTCTGATAACTTTTTTCGTAGAATAAATGTTAGTAACATTAATCATTAATTATTATTAACAGGGAAATATTAATAATAATAGTAAATATTATTATTATTATAACAAAATATTATTCATAGCGACATAACGGTATTAGTAAATGTAAATACCATCAATAACGAAATATTCGGTAATAATAATGCTATCCTCATGGTAGAAAATCGTGAAAAAAATTAAAGAACTTTTTTTTCACTTGCTGAACAAGATTTCGAAAAATCACCATCGAATGTTAGGATATACGATATAATTCATGAATACATTTAATTTTTTTTCGTTTCAGGCCAACTAAGTGGACAGAAGTCTATCGTCCGATCGCTCGAGGACAAGAGGCTGTCATATGATGCTGAATAATTAGCAACAACTTTGCTAATTATTCGTATTTTCCATACAAATTGTAGTGATATTTCCATATATATATATAAAGGGTGACAATTATAAGGTGGCCATGTGTTTAGGGTCTGACACGAAGATCTTGCGACGAAGCGCAATATAATATTTAATGGTTTTTCAAGTCCTCTTGGAAAAAGAATATCGCGCATTTTTGTGATGAGTAGACAAGACAAGACAAAATAAACATTCTAGAAATAAATCAAAATTCCGTTTTGAGTTCAGCAGAATGAAGATAGTTACATTCCGAATACGATACACTCCAACAAAACATTTTTTAAGTAGAATTACGTTCCCTTATCTACTTTAACATGCATTTTTGATAATTGTTTTCTCGATAACGGGATGCACAAAAAAAGTTTTTCAGGAGTGCTTCGTATTTGGATTTTGATCATGTTCATTCTACTGGGCTTAAAATGGAATTTTGATTTTTTTCCAGGCGGATCAAATCTTTTTTTGTCAAATACTACTCATTATTAAAACGCGCTATATTTTTATAAAAAAAAAAATACTTGAAAAACCATTAAAAATCATATTTTTCTGAATCAAAATAGCCCCGCGCAAGGCCCTTTAAAAACACGGCCACCTTATAATTATCGCCCTGTATGTATATATATATTTTTTCTCATCTATCAAAAATAAACTAAATTGCATAGACAGTCCGATGTTCATCCGCAATTAATTCTCAACATTTGCACCCATTATTGCGATTTCACGGTAGTCCTCTCAAAAAGATCCTCTCAAAAAACGGTTCCCTCGTATGGTCTTTTTGCTTGCAATTGAAACGTTCGACAAATTACGATACTTTTAAAGTTCATCAGACGATCGTTGTAATGAAATTGTTTGCGGATGTTAATTTTTTGTCTGGGATTGAGGATGTTTCCTACTGAAATTGGTACTTTTTTTCAAGACATCCGGATCCAAATCGAATAGTTCCAACGGAGATGATCGGTGAACGAACCGAGACTGAAGGCATTGCGTATACAATTAGTTCAAGTAATATTGGCTGTGTATACGATGAATTCACGCTACAATATATTACAGTTTAATTATTTTTTTTTGTTTTCGCTTTAACTCATAGCCTCATGGGTGATCTGATCGTCCTGATTTGGTTACGGATATAAATATATATCCACGCACATGTGCTCCGCGTTCCCGCAGGTTCTCGCATTAATAGTATTTGTATAATCGTGTATTTTCGTAAAGTCACAAACAATAAATCTTGATACGAAAAAAAAAAAAACATTTTTATTGCGACTCTATAACGGCCGTGATAATTTGTCTCATCGATTTTCACGACTTTTCTCATTATAAAGAATACGATCGTATACATATTGTCATTAGCTTTTTTCTTCTCTTTTGTTTCTAACTTTTGTCCCTAACTTTGTACACAATGAATAATGTTTCTTCGTATGTCCCTACAGGCTTTCACGACCCGAACCCTTTTCCTTTTATATTTCATTTGTCCCGTTACTGTCATCTGCTCGTTTGGGATCTCCCCGCGTACTGTACACGGCTACTCTTCCCTAATGTAGTTTTTTTTTTAACTTTCATTCCTCAGTTATGTTTCAGAGATTTGAGATTGACGTATCCTTGTTGAGAAAAAAAAATACTCCGCCATCTTCGGAAAGTACGGACACATTTTGCAATGTAAAAAAATCATTACGCTTCCCCGCCATGGGCGAGTGTTTATAATTTTTTTTTATAACTACGCTTATAAATATGTTTTTCTTTCGGCGCTAAGCGCAGCGGAATTTTTTTTTTTGGTCACTTCGTTTCTTGCAAGAGAGAAAAAAAGAGAAAAATGACGTTTATTCCGATTTTTGCAGGTTTCGTCAGCGGGAATCTGGCTCACAGGTGCAATACATGCGGAAATGTGTACGTGTATCACAGCTCATTGACGAGACACGTTAGGGAGGAATGCGGTCAATTGCCGAAGTACCAGTGTCCATTTTGCCCACAGAGAACCAAGTTGCGCTGTAATCTTCTGAAGCACATGCGAAAAAAACATCCACAATAATTTCTCCAGGACACTGATAATTTTTTTTTTTCGTCAATCTCCAAGTAATCTCATATCCTCCGCATCTGACGCGTATACATGCGTGTGTGTGTGTGTGTCTGTTTTTTACAAATAAATGTTTGTCCCGCGAATAACCAACGTTCACAAATTTTTTTATTTTTACGTTCTCCGCGACGAATGCCCAACAATTATCGTAGAGCTGACGACAATTCTTTTTCTAACAAAAGCCCTAAGTGCGCGACTGACAAAGTTTCGGTATTTTTCTTTTCCCTTTTCGTTTTTTTGTTTTCAGAATACAATGTGTGTCTGGCTTGCTCCAAGTGCTACAAGTGGAAGAAATCTCTGCACAGGCACGTACGGAATACTTCTGAATGCTGGCCTATCTTGCTGAACTCCGGTGACGAGGAATGCATCAAGCAGATTCACTACAAAATGCTCAACAACGTTACCATCTGAGTATATCAGAGATTTTTTTTCCTTCTCTCGTAGTGTTTTTTGGAAAATCGGAGCAAAGAGAATAAGCAAAAAGCAATTCGTGCGGGCATAGAAGTATTTCGTCTTCATTTTTGCGAAACACTTTGTTGAGATGTTTGTGTATTTTTCTATGTTGAAAATAAATTCTATTGTATATTTCACTCCGTTTGGCCAGTGCTCGAATACTTCAACGAACTTTGCAAAGTACAACGTACACCTGTATCCGCACTTCTGCACAGTTTCATCGATATTTCTTTCTTTCAGAGCTTCGAAGCACGCGGTATCATATTTGAAAGATGCATACTTGTAGAAACTATATTTTCAATTTTTTATTATCCATCGGTACTGTTAAATGTCAGTGAATTTATATACCGCCGATACTCATTTCATTCGATATCGTCGTTATCACTATATTTGAACGCCTACTTGACATAAAAAAAAAGATATTGTTATTTATATTCACTATTGTATTTGAATAAATTCACATAATTATTATTCGTATAATTTCCTATAACTTATCCGTGATAATAGTTAACACGTTTCAATTCTCGTTTAATAATTCACGAAAAACAAAATATCTTACTAAGCAGAGAAAAATAGAATAATATATTTAATTTTTCTAATCCCAATTAAAAATATACTTTAATAAATTTTACATAATAACAATAAATACTTGACAAATTCCTTTTTCCTTTATCGAGCTTTTTGGGCGTAATTTACTATAAAAAAAATGCGTAAAAATTGCTTTGAGTAGAATTTTCAGCCGCTGAACAGCAGACACGTGAACTTCTGTGTTCACGGACAATCCTTCGTTTCTTCAGACACCCTCGCCGAAACGGAAGGAATCGTGCAATTTTTTTAAATCAACGTGACAATTTTGGAATGCCGCGCATTCAATGCGAAAAAGTTTCCGCGTCGCGTGTGTCAGAGCAGTTACTGAAATTCGAAACGGACGATTTTTGTTTCAGACGGTGATATCGCGTGTCATACCGGAAGTCGAAGCGCAAAGCCATATCCCTGCAATCACTGCGATCGAAGTTACGCCAATCGAAGCTCCCTGAATCGTCACCTTCGCTATGAGTGCGGCAGACAAAAGCGCTTCGTTTGTCCCATATGTCACAGGAGAATGATCCAGAAGAGTTCCCTCCACGAGCACATGCTGCTCATTCACGGGGTTTGAAAAACGCAAAGCGAGAGAAAGAGAGAGAGAAAAACAAAAAATTGACACATAACAGAGAGCAAAAGAGAACAAAATGAAATACACTCGTGCCTTCCGGAACCCTATGGAACTTGGTTATTTGTTTTTATTTGATTTTATACAATCTACAATTTTTTTCGTACAATTGTCCACAATAAATTTTTTAAATAATAAAGAGACATATATAGCTATGAATATTTAAATATGCAATAAACGTGTTTATATATAAATATTAATGAATAATACATGTTATATATATATATATATATATATATATATATGACGGGTGTACTTAAAAATATATATTTTCAAATAATATATAATACATAGACCGTATATATCATATATATAACGTACAATATATAATTTTTATATTGTTAAATTATATATCAACACATATATATATATATATGCGCAAACATTACGATTCGCAGGTGCTCGCAATTTGTACATTTTATTGAGACTTTCTTGCAGTGTAACATTTTTTTTTTCTTCTAATCGCTGCCCAATTGGTTGGTTACTTTGGAGAAATGGTTTACTCATATCGGTAAGCGGGAACGAGGGAAGACAAGAAATACGCAATATACGTCCTACCGGTCACGTTGCAATTTTATAAACGATGGATGTAAAAAAAAATAGTATTTGGTACGTTATTTAGAAATCGCCTGTTTATCATTCAAGAGTCATTCATAATTATGGGTTACCCGCGAAGAAAAAAAATTGCTTTTCTTCCCGCTTCCGTATCATTGACACTACATTGGCAGAGTCGTGAGGGATGTCAACGGACAATTTCCCGGCGCCACGCTTCCGCAGCTTTATATTGCACTGGACGTGTAATGATGTTAATCGATCCGTGGTTACATCGGAGTCGCGATGGGAAGAAACAAACACACGTGGATAGTCCTCCGGACCGTATATTCGTATTTCTTTCCTCCGGCGTTCGTCTAATCTTTCTAACTTTTTTTGTTTCCTCTCTCTATCTCTTATGAAAACCCGCGACGAACTATAGTATATATTATACATTTTATATATATATAATTTGGCAATTTTTTTCTGAATATCCTGGGCACACACAAATGCGCACACACACACATCTACACACTGACTTACATACGGGGCTATTGGCTAATGAGACGTTTGTGTTTTGGGTTGGTTATGGGTTTAATCATAATAATTCCTGCATAATATATATATATATATATATATATATATATATATATATATATATATATATATATATATATATATAATTCTGTATATCGGCAAGTTTCATCGGAAAGAAAAAGAAGGAAAAAAGGAAAACGTGCGAAGAAAGATCATCGGGTATACATCGTCCATATATTCGTTCCAACATCCCATACATTTTTTCCATTCTTTTTCTTTTCTAATTCTCCTTCGTTTATTTCATTCAAACGATTTTATTTTCGTTCTCCTTCGAACCGTTCTCGCGCACCCGGACGGTCTCTCCTGTTCCAATTATCGTTTTCTTTTCTTTCATCCGCCGTATTATTTTTTTTTTTTTACTTAATTTGGTCGTTTGGTTTTTGGTTTGGCGGTGTGTTGCAGGTATGGGCGCGCTGCTCTCGTTGCTTCGCTCGGACTACAAGAACAACGGAAGCGGGGGCGGTACGAAGAAGAGTCGTTCGATAAGCGGAGACGCACCGGCGAGCAACACCGGAGCCCGGGACTGCCGATCGGCCGACGGTAGCAGCAATTACAGCGAGACCGGGGGCGAACGCACCAGCCGCGAGGTCATCTTCCCAGACTCGTTTGAGGTCTTGCCGCAACCGCGCGATCTCAGCGTCGTTTACATGGGCGTGCCGCACGAGCAACAGCGAAAGTTTCGCTGTCGCTTCTGCGGCAAGGGCTATCGGTGGAAGAGCACGATGCGCCGCCACGAGATGGTCGAGTGCGGTGGTAAACCACCCGCTTTTCAATGTCCCGAGTGCCCGTACAAGGCCCGACAACGGGGCAATCTAACGGTACACTATAAGCGTCATCATCAGAAATTGGGCTACGACGAGGCGACGATAGCTGCACAATTGTCGAGAGAATAATATTTTATTCCGAGCAACAATATGTGTTTTGCATATATGTATATATTTATGTATGCATATACATATGCACGTACCGGGCACCTATATTTACACAGGGTACCAATTACAAGGTGGCGGTGTATTTTTCAAGGGTATTGCCGCGGTGACTTTGCGACTGAGATAAATATGATTTTCAAGGCGTTACACGACCTTGGCGCTCGGAAAAATAGGTATAAAAATATTTATCTTTACGCGACTATTAAATATATAAAATAATTTGTTATTTTTCGAATATACATTATAGTTTTATGAACAAATTAAAAAAAAAAACGAAAAAAAATTTGAATGGCCCAGATATAAGTCGTCTTTCGACGGTCTTGGGACCGTCTTTTAAAAATCCTTGCCGATCGTGGATTTTTTTTTCTCTGTCAGGCATCGTCTGAAAAAAAAAATTCTTGTAAAGAAAGTTAATAGCTAAAGTGTAGCACAGGGCAAACATGTTAAATTTTTTTTGTACAAATGATCGCCGTTAAGTTAAAAAACTCTGATTTTTACCAAAATGTTGAGTTTTAAAAATGAATAAAAAAATGAATGCGGCTTCCAATTATAAAAAATCCTATGCTACATCCTACATAATATTATAAAGAATATGTGGTATGAATTTCATCGAAATCGGTTGAGTAGTTCTCGAGATATTGTGTCCACCAGTTTGAAAAGAGGGTCCTACTAGACGATTTATTCCTCTGAGATTTTCTAATTTTTTTGTAAAAAAATTCATAAAATTATGAAATATTTGGAAAAATTAATTATTTTATATAATCGATAGTCGCGTCAATTTTTTTTTTCATTTTCATATCGATCTTTTCGAGCGCCAAAGTGGTGTAACCCCTTAATGGTTTTTCAAGCCCTATTAAAAAAAATATAGCCTATTTTTGTGACGAGTAGTATTTGCCAGAAAAAATTGAGCATTCTGGAAAATCAAAATTCCATTTTGAGTACAGCTGGATGAAGATAATTTAATTCCGAATACGCAACACTCCTGAAAAACGTTTTTTCCTGGACCCCGTCATCGAGAGGAAGAAATATCAAACGATGCATTTTTAAGGGGCCAAGTAGAATTTAATTCCATTGAAAAACGTTTTTCAAGAGTGTTTCGTATTCCGAATTAAATTATCTTCATTCTGCCGAACTGGAAATGGAATTTTGATTTTTTTCCAGAATGCTCAATTTTTTCTGACAAGTACTACTCATCACGAAAATACGCTATTTTTCAAAGAGGCTTCTGAAAACCATTGAATATCATATTTTTTTCGGCCGCAAGATCTCTGCGTCAGTCCCTTAAGAAACCCATGGCTGCCTTGTAATTGTCACCCATATGCGACGTTACTTCGGCGGCAAATGCGGACGTGAGCGTTGTTTAAACGAAAAAGAAAGAGGGTGAACGAAATTAAGAAAACCGGACATTGAGTCCTGAAAACTGAAAAATCATTCCATGAAATCATTCCGGCGCTATAAAAGCGGATAAAAAGATACTACGGTAGTTTAATTGTTTCAAATTGTGCTCTTTTCGCCCCGTTTTATTATCATTATTTTTATGTTTTATTAAATAATAATTATTTGTAATTATTTGGTAAAGTCATCGTGTTTTATGATTGTTCGTCCGAATTGACTCGTTCGCAGACGAAATTCCACGCGATCGTCGATGTATTTGACCCCAAGGAATAATCCGATCAGATTATTCTTTTATCTCGAATACTCTTTGACAACACGTTGTTTTTTTTATCGTCATTTGCTCGCGCGACCGCGACATAACTTAATTTTGAATCGATTTATTTTCATTCGACACACACAGGCACACATATACACACACACACGCAATCAGACACGGAGCAGCAGTGTCCATCCATCCGATATCTCTTCCCGCGCGATCGTTCACTTAACGCACCTACCTCACATATCTCATTTCATTGTTGCTACGTTTTATTATTCGGGAAGCGAGATGATGAAGGGAAAACGAAAGACAGAGCAAATGAAGAAGTATATACTTTTTAACTGCGACGACGATGTTAGTTTTTTATTTTTTTTATTCACAACGATCGAAATTGTCAACGATGCTCTCTCGCGATTGAAACTCTACTGTTGTTCGTCACTTTTTTTTTCCATATTTATCGACCGATCGATCGACGTCGAGGTAACACACAACGCGGTGCCTGGAACTCGATCATTCGAGCATTCTTCTCGTCCCTAGGGAAATCGTACGTTCGCGTTTACGAGTCTACACGGAGAATAAAAAAAAAATTTTAAAGTATGAGATTCGCCAAGGCGATTTTACAATGTCACTATGATGCATATATTTATATATTCATATTTGACGAAATCGTGGGACCAACCTGACCCGAGAAACATTAACGTCCTTTCACAATTGCTACATAACGATATCACTATACAGTGTTTTTTTTGTTTTTTTTTACTTAAGCCTAATTTATGCAACTTTCCCGCCCTAGATTTTTGTCCACCCAAGGAGACCCATGAACGTCTTCGTGAACAACTTGCTCATAAATCCACGATAATTCCACGTTAAATTAGAGAGAGAGAGAGAGAAAGAGAGAGAGAAGGAAACAAAAGAAAGATGAAGCGTAACAGGCTTGTATATATTATTCTCACGAGGTGCCGGCCACTAGTGCCTATTCAATGTACTTTAACATTCCAGTATTTTTTATACTATACAAACACACACACACACACACACGTGCGCATGTGTGAGAAAAATAAATTAGAGTGAAGGAGGGGAGCAAGGAAAAACCTGATCTCGAGCTTTCATCGATTACGTCAACGAGGACGTAAGCACGAAAAAAATTATAAACAAAAACACTCGATATTATCGCATATATGGTGGGCGGTAGTAGTTGGAGGGGGGGGGGGGGGGGGGGGGGGGGGGGTGTTGAAGAGGTGCGATATTTTTCGACACTCGCTTGTTTTCTCATCGCGGAGGCGACGACCATTTCACATACTCTTAGGCGCTTAAGAATAGATGCTGTTTATTTTTTATTTAAACTTTTGCCTTCTTTCGTTCGTAATATCAATATATTTTTCTCCGCAAACCTTTTCGTTTTGTTTTGGCTCATATAAATTACATACAGATACACACAACAAATATTACACGCGTGTAATTTATTATAGAAAAAGAAAGAATAATTTCGCGAAGAATATGCGCGAAACCCGACACAGCGATGAGCAGCACTCGAATGAAAATAACGTTTTTGTTATGTACGAAAAGGGAGAGACAATTGCGAACGAGAGCGATTCCAAATGAAAAATATTCGTATTTTAAAAGTATAATATTAGATTTAACAAGATTATATATATTTTGTTTGTTATACGATGTTTATTGTTCGAGGAAGAAGTATTTGCGGTAAATACTACACGATTTTGTACGATTATACAGAATTGGAACGTCGTGAGACAAATTTCGCGTCTTCTATTTTTCTTTGCTTTCGAATGCTGCTCATCGTCGCCCTAGGGGCTGTCGTCTGTCGCGTCAGTATTTTTGATATCAGTATTTGCGATTTTTTCGCTTACCATCGTGCCTGCGGCTATTAATAAGTAAGACATATATAAGAATGTTGGCCAAATCAACAGCTCCTGATTATCCGCTATTTAGTCCACAATTATTTGTGTTGCCCGAACACCAAACGTCCCGAATATCGAACACCCCTTTTACTCGATAGCAATAAAAAGAAATTCACGAAACGAACGAACAGCCATTCTCGAGCAACCGTTCAAGATCCTAATACGATTATTTTTTTTTTAATTAAAAAACGTATCAAAATGTTCTCAAAACATGTTCTTGGGACAAAAACATTTTTGATTTTATTGTCACGGGTATTTTTCGTGATAAAAAAAAATCGAGACTTATCGTGACGTTTTTTCTTCGTCACTCCGTTAGAAATGAAAATAAGAGAAGGAAGCCCAAAACGATTGAAATATTTGCGACCGATGTTTCGGTTGGTGTAAAATGTACGCGTCGGTGAAGTAATTGTCAATTTGGTCGACATATGAATATGTATGCAACTCTTAATTACCGCAGTACATTCTCACACACTGTTACCTAAATGACCCAATAATCCTTAAGTATGTATGAATAATAATAATAATTGCTGTACTTCAAACAGTGGCCCTCGAGCTTCGGTCAAGCGTGTAAAACGTTGTACACCTCGTATATATACCCGGGCAAATTATTGTTTGTAACTCCGGCTTTTGGTACCTATCGTATACTTAATTTCCGAACTAATTTTGTATTTCGTCGTTTATTATTATTATTATTATTATTATTATTATTATTATTTTTTAATTGTCTGATTTTTTTTATTTATCTTCCGTCTCTCTGATTTTCTTTAAGATAAGTTAAATAACCGTTCTTCGATATTTTATGTTTATTGGAAAGGTTTATCGTACGAATTATCTATTCTTATTATATAATATCTATTATTATTATTAATATTATTAATATTATTAATAAAAAGACACATTTTGTTGCGGGTTATTTTATAACAAAAAATATAGAAAGACTTTTGCTTTTCTTCCCAAATGATATTCTCCCAATCTTATTATTATTGTAATTATTTATTATTATTATTATTGCTGTTGTTCTCGTTGCTGTTCTTTTTTTTACTTATTTATTGTTACTATTAACCCTATCGTTGTCATTTGTCCATCAGCGCACGTTACAACAATTCTTTCGGCTGTCTTTCCTTCACATTCCCGCAACAATCCACACCTGGTTCAGATTAACGCTGACTGACGATGTTCATTTTTTTTCTTTTTCAGCTGGATGGTACAGTTTTCCGTGTACGACGGAGGAGCGCGACAGTTATCCGTGCGAGACCTGCGGACGAAAGTATCGAAGGCTGATATCGTTGCAGCGTCACAAGAGGCTCGAATGCGGCAAGGAGGCACAATTTGAATGCATACTTTGCCACTCGCGTTTCAAGCACAAGCACAGTCTGCTGCGTCACTATAATGTACATTTGAGCGTACAGAAGTTCGACAAGCTGGACTTTGTGGACGGCTCAGGGAAGATCGCCTGATGATGTCGATGTGTCGACGGAGAAGAATCGCGAAAGAAATTTTTGTGAGAAGGTCAGCGAGAGAGCGAGAGCTTTGTTTCTCGTCGTATTGATTTTGTAAAGAATTTACGGGCTGTGAGCGACCGAGGCCGCTTTTTTTTTCGTCGAGACGACGATGTCACAGCCAAGTCGGGGGTGATGCTGTGAAAAGGAGAAAAGAAACGACGTTCAAACCTCAAAATGGGAAATCATCTCTTGGATGACTTTGATCATTACCTGCGAATAATTCAATTGGGTAGACGAGTTTTTGTTTTTGCTTGAATTCGTCGGTACGTGGAGGGTTTCGTGGCAATCTTGATACGGCGCTCTTGACGAAGATGAACATTTGATTGCTCGATGTGCCGTTGAAAAAGTTATATTTTACGCATCCTCGTTTATCGGCCTAAGTATATTGCGTTTATATATAGTTGGTTATTTTTTCTACGAGAATTATTGTTCGTCGCGCCGTTGCGAGAATGGTATTTGACGATAAAATAAAAGTATGCATAGAAAAACGACGGTTAATCATTGCTGCCGTTGCAAAAGTGATTGCGAGAAATTTCATTCGTAAATGACACGCTGCGAATTATTTTTATCGCTCTCCATTGCTGATTTAATTAGTGTCGTCGTTATTATCGACCTCTGATGCGAAGTCGAAGTTTCGTAGGAGGGATCGCGGCATAAGTTTTGCAAAGTTTTCGTATCAATGGTCGTTCTCTAGTTTCAGATATTTCGAGAGAAAAATCGTCGCGGTGCATCGGTGAGGAAAAATTGAAAGCAGGATGGCGCGGGTGCAATGTGATTTTTGTATTTTACGATCCAATTCCTGTCACTTTTCACTGACATTGGTCACTTCACCTTTTCCGGTTTCTGTGGAAATATCCGGTTGCTCATAGGCCCCGTTCCCTAAAGCGCTATCGTGTCGCATTTGCACAAGGGCACGGGGAAACTGTGGAAAATTGGTACGAGAGATTTAATTTTTACTGAGTTTCAAGTGCGTTCACCACCGGAAACTCAGTAGAACTGTCGCTGGTTCGGTAGCTGACGCACTAGCCGCAGCTGAGTAGTCACCTACCCGGCTACTGGCATAGACCAACGCTGCCCAACTTGGCATGTTGCTGAAGCCCCCCCCCCCCCCCAGTATTATAATTATGCTATTTAACGATACAACTGTACAAACTGGGCGACATACCTTAACAAATATGCCGAAAAACGCCGACTCTTTCCGGGACGTCAAACTTAAAAAAAATCGTGGCTCGTCATCACTCATGTAACAACTGAATAATTATTTCATGAGCAACATTAGTTTCAGACACGACGAAGAAGGGCGCGCTTGCACCAATGACCGGGACGGCTGCATCGAGAGGTCGCGAAAGATCGATCGTCGTTGCCGATCATTTCTCTATCCGGATGGCGAAAACGATCACGTGCCCGTCGTCGTTGTACAAATGCTGGAACTGCAACCGTATGTACGTGAAAAAATCTTGTCTGAAGCATCATATGCAGATGGAGTGCGGTAAGACAGCGCCGGATTGCTAGTGACGATAGTGTCCTTCCTCCATGAAGTAATTCGGAGAATCGGCCTCAATGACGTTCATCAAGATCCGAGTTCAATGGCCACTTCAGGGAACACTGCTGCGTTTATCATTCCTTAAGGACTGGAGAAGCTACGAGGCGTGGTGACTTCAATGATTGCTATCATTCCTTAAGGACTGGAGGATCCCTATCAATCGTCAAAAAATGGATAGGCTGAGAGACCTGGTCACTTCAATGATCCCTATCGTCCCTCAAGGTCGTCAACCATGTTAATGACCACTCTATCGTTCCCAGAGCCTTTCGGTAAATTTATTCCGGGCAGTAACTTCCCCGTGGTGACGTTGTATCCTAGCATAACTACTGCTCATCACCATCCAAACAGAACCTAACTTGTATTTTATCGATCTGACGACACGACCAAGCAATGGATTCCTGTCAAATAAAGCGGCGTTTCTACGAATAAAACTATTGTTTGGTCGTTCAATAAGTTCTAGGAAGTTCCCGAAGTTCTAGAAAGTTCAAGACTTCCCCTGGTGTCTTCTGTCTCATCTCGTTGAGTTTCTTAACTCTCTTTGTCCCGATTGTCCGTTTGCGCCCCCGATAAAACGAACAGTCCTTCCCTGGCAGTGTGAACTCGCGTTTCACGAATCATCGTCTACTTTCAGATCTCTGGGCGCATCAATCATCGAGCCACGGTGGGCGCAACGCGACGTCTTTCCACTCGTCCGGATCCTATCAGGATTCACAGACGACATCGCGATCAGCGATGAATATATTTCAACCGGTACGCACGGCCCGTGGCCAATCGTCGTTCAAGTGCCCCAACTGCAATCGTTTCTACATGAGGTCATCCTGCCTGAAACGACACTTGCGCATGGAATGTGGCAAAGCGCCCAACTATCAGTGCCGCATATGCCTCGGACGTTTCACGTACAAGCACAATCTCGCCGCACATATGAAACTCCACGTCGAAGAACCCAATTATCACTGCGTTTTGTGCCCGAAAAAGTTTTACAGGCGCGACAAGCTGGCCGAGCACGAGAAGAAATATCACATGCTATTCACGATTTGATGAAAGGGCGCGACGCGCTTCAGGTGTACCCTCTTTTCCGCTGACTCTTATCGTGCTTGATAATTGTGGCGCTCACTGGAATCGTGTGTGCCCTTTTTTTCTCAAAAATAAGCCGTGAAAATACTCTTTTTTTGTAATTTTTTAAATATTCCGTCGGTTGTTGGATGATGATCGATCTGGTCGATCGCAATGGAAGCTCAAAGGGCAACGGCTTTTTTACGAATTTATTGCAGGAAAACTACTCGTCCGAATTATTTTATTTTTTGGTATATTATTGGTCTACATATTCACAAGGTGGTGTGTAAAAATTGAAAAAATGATATGAATAATTGGCAACGTCAATTAGAGCGTTGCGTTCGAGCACTCGAGGACGATGTACCTAATTTCGCCGATCTGGTTGGGCTGAATGGAATAATCGATTTTTATTCGTGCACCACATCGTATTGGCTATCGTCCAACGGAGCCTTCCGTTTCTATTTTGTTCGGCCGGTAAGAAAAAAATTCTTGAATTTTTCTTGCCATTTCGACCAAAAAAATTCACATTGTTATTCATATTTCGTTGACGAATAGCAATATTCGAAAAATCGGCCGTCGGGCGACAACCGATGCGATTGTGGTTCACGAAAAAAGTCCGCTTCTTACCACTCGCCGTGCCCGCAACGCTAAATAACTTTTCCAATTATTTATGTTATTTTTCTTCAAATTTTACAGACGTCTTTGTTAATTTACATGTCAATGATTCATCGAAAATAAAGTCAATTGCACGGGTAGGTTCTTTATAATTGATTACCGCAAATAATCATCGATTTTTGGGATGTCGATGTAGACTGCCCCGTTGAGGAGTGTGTTCCAACAATTGGAAAGAAATTTCGTTAATTTATCATTAAATGGGCTACGCAACTCATGCTATTTTTTTTTAAATCTTTCTGTTCCGATTAGAAAATAATATTTTATTTTATATCCTTGTGAAGTTTACTAATCTAAACGTTGATTATTTTATTCGTAATAATTGCGAGTCGTTCGACAATAGAAGCTCATTCACTACCTCAGCGGAAAAAAAAACCATTGGCGTAAATTTTGGCCCGGATCGGAAGGTTCAAATGAAAATATGACTCATCTGAACTTAGGATGCATTTTTTAGAAAACGGTTCCACAGATCCCTGATTTTTTATATTTAAGAATATTCGATGCCGATTTTTACAGACGAAGAAGAACAATTAGTACAAAAAAATTATTAGAAAACGAATGTTTTGGCGCACGTCTCGAAGTCAATTCTAATGCAATTCCGGCTGCAGTAATGCCGGGTATACAGTAGAGACTCGAAAGACTAAGAGGAAATATACATCCGTATATGGATCCCCGGACAGAAAAATATCGCATCTATGCAAACAATCCCCACATTTTTTTAGGATTGTAAGAAGTTTTATTTACTGTATATCCCTACAAACCAAGCTCGTAGTGTATTTTTGTTTATCGAACAATACTTTAGGATCGAACAGCTCAATCGTTCCCCGCAATAAGTTTTTTACCAATTTATCTGTACTTTTATCTCTACTGCCGCAAAATCCGTAGATCTAACAGTTGCAGACACAATCTAAAAGTAAGCCCTTGGAACCAAAAACGTTTTGTCAGGCAAATATCTTAAATAGATTGAAAAAATATCTCACAATTGGGAACCCAAGCGTCGATGATAATTCCGGCCATTTCTATGACCCGTTCGAGCGAACAAAAGAACTTGATCGCAGACTGTCTAAATTTAGACTCTCAACATTACTTAACACCTGAAAATAACTTAAAAAAAAACAACAAAAGAACCTCCCCAGCAATTACAGAAAACAATAATTTGAAGTTCAGTCCATTCTCCATTGCTCGTATCCCAATCTCAATGAGTACACACTCCTAGCATTCATTTTTTACTCGTCTCGAAGACAATTCACGAAAAACCACAATAGAGATTATTTTTTTTTTGTTCTCGGTCTTTAATGCTCCAGAATGTACATTTTTTTTTATTGAAACGAGCTGATGAAGACAATAAGTGGACGAAGGTGAGAAAAAAGCATTCTCTCGCTTCTCCGACTTCTAAATAAAAGTATTGTTTTTTTAAATCGAGATTTGTCTACAAATCTATATCTTAATTTTGTAATATATTGTGAATACGTTTGCACGAGAACCTGTTCATTTTTTGTATATATATATACATATATATATATATATATATATATATATATGTATATATATATTACTGTGCTTCATTTCCGAGACTTATTTCCAATGTTCCTTCACACATTCCCGCAGACTTTATACAATCCCATCCCATTTTAACTCTACACTTGTCGCTGCACCGTAGCCACTTGTTCCCCAACCTACTACCGTATCGTATTAGTACGAGGACACAGAGAAACTGAGTCAAACCTGTGTCGATACAGGGGGCTGTATTGTTACATGTTTTGTTTTTTTTTTCTCACGATTAGACTTTGGACGCACAGGTACAAAAAAAATCCTCGTGTATAATCTTCCATACAGATCTTTTCTTAAAGGACCTTTCTAACATTAATTCTAGCTACCATGGAACTGCATAAAATGGTACATTCGGTCAACCGGAGAAAAAATAAATATCATTTGTAAAAAAAAAAAAAAATTCCCGCGCTCCAAGTTTCCTAAGCCTTGAGATCGGAATTGCGTGATTCTTCCAAGTGCCAAAAAAGGGGAAAAAGGGTACGAGGAAACGGTACGGCAACTAACAGCTTCGTGCTGTAGGGGGCGTTGATTACGCGGACAATGTCATCATGGAGTGTTCGTTCCATCACCACTGGATGTACACACACACACTCTTGTTTGGGTTTATTATATTTTTATTGTCGTAACATGTTATTGTCGTTTGGAATGCGGAGCGGAACTCGAGGAATTCCCAAGAGTTATGGCATCACGATTTGATCTTCAAAAACGGCGATATTTCTTACGTGGTAAGGGTGAGTGAAAAAACTTCTTTATATTGTCTCGATTTAATGTAGAAATTTTGTTACGTTATTTCAGGGGTCGGGAAATCTACGAGACGCCAGGGGGCTAGAAGAAAATCCAATTGGAGAACTTTGGTCAAGAACGTACGGCACGCTTTCGGCTTTCAAAATGCCGCGATACGTCTGTTCGATGTGCAATTGTATAGATCCGTGGGAAAGAATAATCTTCAGCGATACGTCATTTGCAAACTCTGCGAGTCGAAAAACCGTTTTTACTTCTTTTTTCGTTGCCAGATTGTCGTTTTTTTTTTAAATTTATCATCCATTATCCTTACGTGTAAAGGCAAAATTTGGATTTTACTCAGGAATGACCATTTTATGTGTGCATCCGAAGCATAATACTTCGATTGTGGGAAAGAAGTAATTGGTCGACGACAGGAATTTTTTATTTTTCTTTACTTCACTATTTTGATTGAAATTTTTGTGAGATCGTCGTGTAGTGCAATTTTTTTACGGATTCAGACAATACGAACGGGCGATCCAATATTTCGTGAATGCCCTGAATTATGGATCGAAAAAGAAGATGACCGGAAAAAAACAATGAAGAGACAACCACGTGACTGATAGCATTCCACTGATCACCTTCCTTGCGAATACTCTAGCACGGTATATCGCATTCCGCATCAATATCCTCGTCGTCCTGTGCGGAAAACCGCTCGGGGCTTTGTTCGGGCCTACGTTAATTTTCCCCACTTTTATCAGACCTGTCGAGGGAGGTCAAATTTTTTCACCGGAGGTCCTTTAAACTCTCCGTAACATAGCCCTGTTGTTAAGATATTCAACTAGAGTTATTCGCGTTCGAGGAATTATTGGATATTGAAAAAATTAACTATCCGGTTTGATAACAATCTAAATGTAGTATTTTCAAAGCAATTCCACTTTAATTGGACACTATGCTTTGAAAACACCAAATGACGGATTGAAAATCAAAGCAATATTTAATTTTCCAATTCCTGTACCTAATTTTGAATTTGTCACGTGTGACGTCAAATTGAGATTCAACGAAGATAAAACGCTCCAAATATGTATCATGATACGATACAGAGATCCCTCTTTGATGTTCAATTAGAAAAATTGCATCACGTCCCGAAATGTTTTAGTTTAATACCGGGTCGCTCTAGTAATATCCAACTGGGACCTCAATTGGTCACCTTACTCAAGCCTTTTCTTTTATTCAGCCACCCGAACCTGATTATCCGCTGTCGGGACCTAGTTAAACTGTGTTGTAATGATTCCTACCAGGGCAACCACTTTTGACCCTCAAAAGGCCGATTCTCATTGTGGCTATCCTCACAACTTTCCGCACGGGATCCAATCCTTTTTCTGCCCGATGTACTCGTCTTTTTTTTTGGTTACCTTCAGTGGTGGATACTCGCAAGCGGTGATTGCGATCGGAACAAGTTTGTGTTCTCTCTCTGTGTGTGTGTGTTTGAAGATCTGCACGTGCAAGATTCTTGAATATATCGGGGAGAAAAAGTCTCACTGGTGGCGGGGACCGAGATTATTCATTTGTATGCGCGGGAGGGGTCCAAGGGCCGGGGGGGGGGGGGGGGGGGATGTGGGTCACGTGAGCACGAGCATTCCTAAAATCGTGGTGTCTTTTTGGGTTTTTGTTTAGCAGACTGGAGTTTGATGGCAAAGAGTCGCGACACGAGGAGCAGCAGAATGCAGCAGCAATCCTACGGGAAGATCAACAACGGTGCTGGACCATCGTCGTTTTCGGAGCTTCGTATACCGAGGACAAACTTTGTCGGCAAAAAGCCAAAGATCGGACAATTCTCATGCCTGAGATGCGGAAGGTCTTACATGCGTAAAGACTCGTTGCAACGCCACGTGCGATGGGAATGCGGTAAGGAGCCGATGTTCCAGTGTCCTTTTTGTCCTCAACGCTGCAAGAGGAAGCCCCACTGGCTGAGGCACATCAGGAGGCAGCACATCGACAAAATTGGCGATATGGAAGAGTACCTGATGACGTATACTCCCAAAATGAGCTTCGAATGACGAGGCATGTGGCAAGCGTTTGTTCTTTTTTTTTTAACTGCGATGTCGCTTTTTCCCTCCCGTCGCACTTAGCTTATCGAGTGTGTTATAAGTGCCTTATGCGATGTCAGCAAGGTGTCTCACCCTGCGCCTGTATCTTTGGCGCCGCTCGCTGTCGATTCTTCTTTGTTTTCATCGGCCCCGTTTTTCGCACCAACTGAGAACAATTTGCTGTTTACTTCAAATTATTTTATGACAACGTTTTACGAGCAATCTTGCATATTTATTCTGGATAGATCGCACTTGCAGCTCTTTATGGCTGTTCACCAGGCTTAACTATCTTCTAATGATGATTTCTACTCTTTGATTTTACAATTAGGCATCGTAGCCGATACTCCCACGCTTCTTGTGATTTTACTCAAGTGCCTTTGATGACGTGGTGAAACCCAAACCAACATAAATACATAGGTTTTTTTAAAAAAGATATTCGATTATCTATCAATAATCAGATATCAGACCTCAGCAACGCTTATCTCTTGCAAGGAACATTTGCTCTTTCTACTTTCCAAAAACATCAAACTACATTAGTCATTTACGAAACGTCTCGCACATTCGTTTATGCTCTTCATCTCGAAAGTCATCTTGGAATGGGAAAATAGGAAATCATGGAACTTCATCTTGGAAAATGAAAAAAGGAAATCTTGAAATTTCATCTTGGAATAGGAAAAAAGGAAATCTTGGAATTTCATCTTGGAATAGGAAAAGAGGAAATCTTGGCAATTCATCTTGGAATTGGAAAATCTTGGAAAAGCGCACTCCAAAATTCTAAAAATTCATTTTGTATGTGATTAACAGTAAATCGAGTTGATCGAATGGTCATCTTGGCTGATAAGATCCTCGTATTGGCTTGATCACTCCATTCTGTATTTTCCATCCTCCGGAGTTGCTGTACCGCTAAATTATTATCGACAAGTACTTGTTCCTGGAGATTTTATTCCTTTCACTCTTGCACTTTTCTTTAACTTACTTTGGATGTCTTCCCGGAAGCAAAAGAAAGAGCCTTAGTGATACTCCAAATTTTGACCCCTAACAATAAAAAAAATTGATTTCAATTTGTTACAAATGAAGAGATACGTCGTTGCGTCTCTTTGACGTCTTTAGGAATTTTGAATTTATTATTGTGGATTGATTACATCGATTTTGAGTTATTCGTAGGTCAAGTTAACTGTCGAGGCGTTTGATGAAACAATAATCGAAATTGTTGGGGCGGATATTGCAAACCCCCGGTAAAAAAATAAAAATCACATATCACCGATGTGCCAGTTTGGAAAATGTTTTTGGCAAATATTTCGTGGCATTAAAACGAAAAAAAAGACCCAATTAAAGGTCACTCGTTATTGTTCTTTGAACACGCTACCATGTGCAGCCAAATTTCCACCAGAATTTAACGTTATAATTCGTATTAAATTTGGCGCACGACACGATGCTGAAGAACGGAAGAAGGAAAAACAAGGACGCGAAAAAAATGCATCATGACCTCCAAGTTCACGAAGTTTTTGAACATCGGCGAATCGGATCTTCCCCGACGTACAAGTAAAAAATTTGATACATTGAAATTCGGCATTCGCAAACTCCGATGAATTTCTCTAGCTTCCGGTTGTGTCCTTACGAGCCTATTGCCTTATCGTTACTTTGGCAAACGGACGCACCACGTGTTCATGTAAAATTTTTCCACTGGAGAAAAAACAAAATGAAAAAATACACTTGATTTTTATACTCGAAGCAATTGGCCATTTTTTTTTCTTCTTTTCTCGCATGAATTCGAATAATCAATGCTCTGTGACAATTTTATTTCCGTCAACTGGAACAAACATAGTGAGATGAAAATTCCGTCGCGATAAATTAGAAGAACGTGTGACTCGCTGAGAATTCAACAAGTTGAGTATCGTCGAGGCTGAGTGCTGCACTGCTGGTGGTCAAAGGATCGAAGGACGAAGGACCAAATGTCCAAAGGGTCAAGCTTCAATTTTCCTGAACACATCTAAAATTGCGTATCCTTTTGCAGGTTCCGCGTGAATGGGAGGAGCACCGGAAGAGAAGGTCCTGACGGGAAGATCTACCAGTTTTTTTTCAAAACTTTGGAGAACGACATCCAAAAGGAGAACCGGGCAATTCGCGGCTCGTCATTCATAAGGAGAAAACGAACGAAGACGATCGAGACGATTATCGCTTACGAGACAAGTATTCGATGACGTGTAATACGTGTGCGTGTGTATGTGTGTGTTCCATTGTTGGCTACTCATTTTTCATACCGTGGAAAAAAAAACATTTCGTTCTTTGTTTTTTTTTTTAAATTATTTTTTTTAGTTTTTAAGCTTTCGAGTTTGCATCGTGCCAATAAATCCGCGAGACGGAGAAATCGATATATCCCTGTCTCACACTCCCGTCTCCTCATTGGATGGATCAAATTTAATGCAGTCTAAACATACACAACGTCGTAAAACATTTTTCCTCATCGACGAAAGTGCGCCAGGAGGTCGTCTCGCTATACGCAATCGAAAATTTCTTCCCACGCTTGCTCTTTTCAGAAGTCTCAACGATCTTTTGAGGATCACCGATGAAAAAACTACGGAATAATTGGATCGTGAAAAAAAAAAACGAAAAACTACGAAATATCTGTTTTTTTTAAGCATTGGCGAGTATTTTTTTTTAATTCCCCCATCACGAGTTTTTCCTCTCGCATCTCACACTCACACATCACTTTCTCTATGAAAATTTCTCTATTATTATTGGGAACCAGTAGCATGCGCACTAACTCCCCCCTCTCCCCCCTCGTTTCGAAACCTCTGTATATATATACATTTTACATCTAGAACAAACGAACAAACTCCAAAAAAAAAAACAACTTCCACTATTTTCCATCGCTTGCTCGAGCGTCGCTCTTCCTCACGTACGAGAAGAAAGGTAACGAAAGAAAACAACAGCAACAACCGAAACGAGAACATTTTCACGCACACGAACATTTCTACACACACACATAGCTAGCTGCTTGGGGGCTCTCAGAACTATACGCGATATTTAAGCACACGATAGAACAAAGAAAGCGAACAAGTAAACGACAGAACCAAAAAAAAAATAAGCGTTTAGCACGTGCATCATTGATAACTTTGTTTTTAACAATTTTTTCCAGATGCGCGATCGATGAAAGGTTAATCGACATACGTGTGTGTGCATATATATATATATATATATATCTATATATATGAATGAATAAATTAATATATATATTATATTTATATATATTTTATTCATATATAATATTATATTTATTAATACGATAAATAAATGAAATATATACATTATATTTATTTATACAGATCTAGACAGAATAAAGCACGGAAAGTATGAAGCTTACTATACGTGAATGTGAAATGCATACTTTATCTTGTTTAGTATCATATATATATATATAGTACCGATCAAAAGTTTTCGATCACTTTGGACAATTGAAAAACTATATGAGAATATTATAATTCATTTTATAGGGATAATAGTATCTTTGTAAAATAAAATGAAATTTATTATTCCAATATAATTTTGCAACTTCCCAAAGTGGTCGAAAAATGTCGCCCTGTACGGTATATACATTGAATATATAATATATATATCTGTGTGTATGGGACGAAAGAGAGAGAGAGAGAGAGAGAGAGAGAGAGAGAGAGAGAGAGAGAGAGAGAGAGAGAGAGAGAGAGCTAGAGTACGCGGCGGAGTCTTCGATACTTGAAAGTAATAATTTTTAATTACTTAGCGTCGGGACAGCTGCGTCTATATATATAAATATATATGCATGTATATGTACATATATATATATATATATATATATATATATATATATATGCACGTAAAAAAACGAATGGAAAAGACTCGTATCTTGTTTAGAATTTGACCTAGGTGTTGCAACTAACAATACACGTTAACGAATCATGTGTTACAGCCGAGGATTTGAGCATCACGGGTCTTAAGTGGGCGGCAGCGTGGCAGCGCTGGAGCGTGCCGTCGATCATGTGGCGTTCGGGTGGTAGTATCGGCAAGGGTTTCGGTAGCGGCTCGTCAACGCCCGAAGGTTTCAATTGTCCCGCATGCGGACGGGTTTACAAGCTAAAGAGCAGCCTGCGCAATCATCAAAAGTGGGAATGCGGCAAGGAGCCGCAGTTTCAATGTCCCCATTGTGTTTATCGCGCTAAACAAAAGATGCACATTGCCCGGCACATGGAGCGCATGCACAAGGAAAAAATCTTCAAGCAGGAGCTCGTCTAGGTCCGCGATCCGGTGGCTGGTCTATCCCGTGATCCTGCGGACGTTCTCGAAAGAGCACACGGCATTGTTTTTCCTCTTGGACTCGTTGAAGAGGTCGTGTCCACCGACGACTTCGACAGAGAGAGAGAGATAGAGAGAGAGAGAGAGAGAGAGAGAGAGAGAGAGAGAGAGAGAGAGATGCACGTTCCTTCCGATCTTCGACAAGGTCACTCTTCGCCCGCGAAAAATTGCTTTTTTTCCACTTTTTTTTCTTCGTCATCGATGATGTTGATGACTGGAGAAATGAATCAGCTGGAGGCAGCCGGAAAGAACACCGAATTTGCCACTAAAAGAACGAAACTTTTTCATTCACCAGCCTACGAACGAAGGAGGAAAAGGGCGATTTTTTTTTAATATATTTTTTTTATATGAAGAAACGAGGCAACGACGCGCGGGCGAACGCGTCGATAAAACCGAAAAGAGAAGAAAATAGTAGAAAGAGACAACACCCCCGCCAAGTTAGTTCTTTACGGATATACTAGTGATTATTTTGTATTTTTCCGAGACGCTGATGGTCGCCACGCGTCCATCGCGTGTCAACGTTCGCTCGGGCTTGTAACGGTAGAGAGACGGACCTCGAAGAGCAGCAACGCAAACGCGCGAGCGCGCGCGCGCGGCAAGAAAACCAAGGAAGAAGAGGACAAACGAAAACGGCGCGAGACCGTGTGCGAGAACGAAAAAAGAAAAAAAGAGGAAAAGAACAAGAAAGGCAAGAAGGGAACGTCGCTGGTGTACGACGCAAAAATGAAGATTGATTCGGCAAATTTAACGAAGACGGAGAAGACATACAATGTTGGACCGACGTCATGTGGTTTTTATTTTTATTTTTATTTTTTTTTTTCTCTAGAATGTTTCGCTTACCTTTCGAGCGCAATTAATTAATTGATAAATTAATTTCTTTCGTTAATTTTAGATTTTCGCGATATCAAGATATAGCGATGAAACGCGAGAGACAGAGAGAGAGAGAGAGAGAGAGAGAAAGAAAAATGCGTCGATCTCTTCGCTCGGGGACGTCTGCGACGAGAATATATCGGGATATGGAGAGAGAGAGAGAGAGAGAGAGAGAGAGAGAGAGAGAGAGAGAAGAGAGAAAAAGGAAGAAGAAAAAACCGTGAAAAATAATTATGGGGACGAGGCAGCGTGGTAAAAAAAATTGCTTTTGTCCCTGGCCTCTTCCGGGGCATTCCGTACGTACTATTAGGATTTAAGAAGGTGAAAAAGAAAAAAAAAGAAAAATGATGTACAGCGTATAGAATCTTCGAGAGAAACGAAATGCTTCGTATAGCTGGTTGTCATATTTGAATGGTGAAACCATTGTGAAACTAGCCTGTGTATATATATATATATATATATATATATATATATATATATATATATACACACATATGTCTAAAAAAACATTTAAAAAGAAGAACACTCGCGCAGCTTTATCCCGGGAGAGAGTTGACGACATGGAATCTGATTTCTTTTTTTTTTGTTTAATATTACTTTAATTCTTTTCTTTCGATAAAATCGAATTGTTGGGGAAAAAAAAAGAGATTTTTTAATTCATATTGACGATAACCGGTGACGTTAAAAAAAAACTTATTATTTAGAGCGTAGAAATTATTTTTCGATAAAGAAATAAGACGCGACGATGGAGCGCGCATTTTCCTTCCTAGAAGGATTTTCCCTTGATATACGCGTACACAGGTGTCGGCCACCATTTTGGTAACGTGCGCTGTGCCGGCCTCGATGTTCGTAGAACAGGCCGCATCCGAACGACAAAAAAAAACCGCTACTGCAATGGTCGAAAAATAGTATGAGGACGATGGCGACACTTGAAAAAAAAAAAAGAAAAAAAATAATCGAGCAGACAACCCCGAGCGAGACTGAGACGGTCCGGAAAATCCGGAGCTCTTCTTCCATAGCAACCATTCTGGTCACACTGGTTCCATATTTTTAAATGGACGATCGCCGTGGCGCGTGGTGGCTCCACTGGGACTTTAGAGAGAAAGAGACAGAGAGATACCGAACGTTTGTTCAAACGCGTGTCCGATATTACAGAACAATTTTCAATTATAACAAAATGACAGAAAATGCAAAAAAAAAAGACGACAGAAAAGAAATCGGCGACCTGGCACTGTCGATATACTTAAATACTTAAAATGTCCACATAAGTATTTTTCAGATGCGACTCGCGAACACGCATTCACACACACACACACACACATATACACGCGCAACAGTTGAAAAACAATAACTTTCGTTTAATTTTAACATAAATTTCAATTTGCATACATTGAGAATAAAATTACATACGAATTTTATTCTTTTTTTTTTAGTTGAATTTAAAGATGTATCGCCGCGCAACTCGATCTCGATTTATTGAACGAGGTTTTTTTTTAAGGCTACAGAAAACTACCGATCCTCCAAAATAGAGTAAACGAGTCATTTTTTTTTATCCGTATATCCGCGCCATATCATTTACAATTCTTTTTTCCTGAGAAGGCAAAGACGTCTTTGAATATAATGTCTGCACTTTCTCGATCTTTGCTTATTACACTCTTCAGACAGTTTTCCATTCCGTAAAATCTCATATCGATGTATCATTCTCATCGCCAAATACCTTTGACTTCCATATATACGTATGTAATTTTACACTTATCGTTAGTCAGTCATCCAGCAGCAGCCTAGGAGAGAGGGAGAGAGAGGGAGAGAGAGAAAGTAATTAAAAAGTAAAGAACGAGAAAAATGACGCATACTATTATTATTATTATAATGTTATGAACTCGAGATAATGATGTTTTACGTACAATCTATAAAGATAGATGATTGATCGAAGACGCGATCACGATACACAGAACAGACACATATAGACAGACACGTACGAGTCAATTCAATTGCTCTTCGCGCGTTCGAACAGACTGTCAGAAGTAACCGCAGATTCCTACAATGCATTTAAGTACAATAATATATATATATATATATATATATATATATATATATATATGTATGTATGTATATATACACACACATATATATAATTTCTTAAAGGCCCCACACGATTTTTCATACACATTTATTTTTTATCATTTTTTTATTTTTTGTTTTTTATCGCCTTTTCACCAGAGGCTCCGAACTCCATTTGTAATTGTGCATTTACCTTCATTTTTTTTCTCCTTTGTCTCGACAACCGCTAATCTTTACCCGTAATGTCTTCATTTTTTTACAACGTTTTTTTTTTGTATTTTAAACATAATTTTACACGTATACGACTATATAGGTGAGATATTTTTTAACATCGTTTAGAATACGCAGCAAACATTTTTGCCAGGTCGCACGATGTCAGATAGAAAGCGAGAGAGAGAGAGAGAGACGCAGAAACGAGAGCCGCAAAAAGTGCCGAGTACCAAAAAAGACTCGACGATATATTATATATAAATAATTGTCCAATCGCCGTTCCTGTTTTTTTTTTTATACCGAATCCTCTTATTTCCTTTTTACCGTCACACGCACGCGCGCGCGCGCGTGCACCGACGCACCTACGCACACTTTCACACACACACGCACACACACACAAACACGCAAACTTTTATCGAACCGCATCTAAACATTTATTAATTAATTTAATTGTAATCGTATCATTGAGAGAATTTAATTGCAATTGTATATTTAAATTGATCCACTGAAACTGGTGGAATTGGAATTGATTCAATTATCGTTGTGCAAGTGGATTAATTTTGTTGCAATTGTATAATTAAATTAATCCAACTATAATTTTACAAGTGCATTGATTCCGTTGCAATTTTATAATTAAATTAATTCAATTATAATCGTACACGTAGATTAATTTCGTTGCAATTTTATAATCAGATTAATTCAGTTATAATTGTACACGTGGATTAATTTCTTGGCAATTGTATAATTAAGTTCATGCAATTATAATTGAACAACCGGATTGATTTCATTGTGATTGCATAATTAAATTAATTATTTCAATTGTTTTGTCGGAAAGAAGAAGGAAAAAGAAGCAAACCGGTCGGAAAGCCGTCGCCGAGTCCCACAACGGACTGACCCAATCAAAGTAAATGTGCCACGTGCCCAGCGCAACAATTTTGCACTCACAAAAAAAACACAAAAAACACGCGCGCGCGCACTGGGCACAAAATCGAGTATTAGCGATTTTCGCGTCCGTAGGCGTTAAGAAACGATGTATACACATATATTTAAATATACATACATATGTGTATGTATATTTATGTGTGTGTGTGTGTGTGTGTGTGTGTGTGTGTGTGTGTGTGTGTGTGTGTGTGTGTGTGTGTGTGTGTGTGTGTGTGTGTGTGTGTGTGTGTGTGTGTGTGTGTGTGTGTGTGTGTGTGTGTGTGTGTGTGTGTGTGTGTGTGTGTGTGTGTGTGTGTGTGTGTGTGTGTGTGTGTGTGTGTGTGTGTGTGTGTGTGTGTGTGTGTGTGTGTGTGTGTGTGTGTGTGTGTGTGTGTGTGTGTGTGTGTGTGTGTGTGTGTGTGTGTGTGTGTGTGTGTGTGTGTGTGTGTGTGTGTGTGTGTGTGTGTGTGTGTGTGTGTGTGTGTGTGTGTGTGTGTGTGTGTGTGTGTGTGTGTGTGTGTGTGTGTGTGTGTGTGTGTGTGTGTGTGTGTGTGTGTGTGTGTGTGTGTGTGTGTGTGTGTGTGTGTGTGTGTGTGTGTGTGTGTGTGTGTGTGTGTGTGTGTGTGTGTGTGTGTGTGTGTGTGTGTGTGTGTGTGTGTGTGTGTGTGTGTGTGTGTGTGTGTGTGTGTGTGTGTGTGTGTGTGTGTGTGTGTGTGTGTGTGTGTGTGTGTGTGTGTGTGTGTGTATCGTCGATCGAAACTCAAGGTACTCGGCATTATCCTATTAAAGGCTTCACGAAGACAAAATGGAGAGAAAGCAACAAAGAAAATGAAAAAATGCGATTTTTTAGAACAGGTTTTTTTTAACGCAGTCCCGTATTCCTACGCCACGCCAATCGCGCGTCACGGCCGTCCAACTTTCCATACCGTAGACAATATTTATATGAGACGAGCTAAACTAAACTACTACATACTACATAAAACACGTACTCGTATGATCGCTGAAAGAGAGAGCCTGAAAGTGCGCCGATAAAATAGATTTTAATTTTTCATAGGTCTCCCATCCCCCCACCCAAACCCTTCGCCCTCCGTTTCTTCCCTGATTCTCGGGTGAAAACGTGTATTTTCAGAAAAAGGAAGAGAAAAAAAAGAAAAAGAAAAAAAGAAAGGATTATTTGCAATCGATTCGTTTCTCAAATGCTTTTGATTTTTTTTTATCGAAGAGTATACATATGGCAGACAAAAAAGTTTCGAACCCCAATCGCGGCCTTGTTAGGATAAGAGAATGGTCCATTGATAAAATTTACGAGACCTAGTGACCTCGTACAAAAGCCTTTTGCCCAATTTTGTTTTCGCGTTTTTATCTTCCAAAATTGATTCTAAAATTAAAATTATATATATTATAAATATATGTATAAAATTTCGAATGAATCGATTGTAAATTCGAAGAAAAAAAAAAACAATACGATTTTCGACATACCCGAGCATATACAATAGGCAGCGTAGTCGTGTTGCACGAAAAGAAACAAAAGGAAAAGAGGAATATTGAGGAAGGACAAGGGAGGGAAGAGCTCGAAATGCACCACAAGTGAGATGAAACGTCTATAACGAGGGTATTGAGAGAAGCAAGGCGATCCATTATTTTCCATGGATTGTTGATTACGATTCTGACGAAAAACAATAAATAAAAAGCGGGAAAACGAAAGAACGAACGAAAAAAAAAAATGAGCGAAGCAAGAAGAGAACACTACGTATCGTGGACGCTTTTTTTACACTACCTCGTTGTGATCTTTCCGCGGAAAGAATTTAAAAAAAACGTGAAAAAACAAAAGAAACGACGAGAAACAACAAATAGACGTAAAAGCAGTACTAACGAAAGAAATCATTAACGGCGTTTGCGATTGCCCCGATGGGTTTTTTTTATAATCGCCGTAAGGAATACGACGAACGAGTTTTAAGTTTTAATTACGAGGAATGATTTACAGTTTAAGAAATAAACGTAACGATTAGGGTGATAATGTTTAAAGAAACAAAAAAACAAAAAAATTATCAATTATCGGGAGAAAGAGCGTTGACGATTGATCGACTTTATATACCTTACATATTGATTAGTTATATTCGATGATAATTAATGCTACTGCCTCACGAGGCCTTGAAAAAAAAAAATAATAATAATAATTGACGACGAATCAAGACGATACAACAATACGGATTTATATCACCGAATATCATCGGTACAAAATTAATCTTCTTCTATTCTCTTTATGTTTGTTGTTCTATCGCTCTCAACGTCGTCGTCAAAAATGGAGATTATTAGAATATTGTTAGGATTTAAGCACTAGATAGGCTAAGGTTACATCCGTTCTTTTTGAACGAGAAACGAAAAAGAAACGCCGTAGGTTTACTTCATGCAAAAAGAAAAACAAAGAATAAAACGAAAACGAGCGATTGGTAGAGCCGAGGCATTGATGGAGAAATTACGAGAATGAATTCGGAGATGATTGGTGTTGTATTTTTTTTTTTATCAAGACTCGGTAAAAAAAAAGGAATTTTTTGACAACGATAGATATCACTTGACGACTCTTCTCGGGTTACTCCTCTTCTCGTTTTCTTTAAATCTCATTCATTCATATCACCTTTTAATTGCCACCTTTTTTCTCTCTCACTTTGATAATGTGAAAAATTAAGGATCATTTTTCCTTATTATTTTTATATGTTTAACTTTTTTATATTTTATTTCGCTGTGCCAATGCTGATTTTCTTTACACGCGTTGATCTCTGACTCGTGGACACTGGGGAGATTATGTAATCAAAATAATCGGTGAGGAATGACAAAAGAAATATGGAAGGATATATATATATATATATATATATATATATATATATATATATACACACACGCTACAATTGAGACGCAGGTGAATAACCAACCGTTTGTTTGTTTTTTTTTTTCGTTGTAACTGCCACTCTTTTTTGCTAATTGGGTTTAATTGGATTAAAAAAAATCGGCTTTATGTATAAAGTAATATACGATATTTAGATAGGCGTACGTAATAAATCTAAGTGGATAAAATTATATTGATTGGCGCATTGAGGTATTTTGGAAAAAGGCCTTCGATTTTATTTGGTTTTGACGATTTTTCTGTCCCGGTGAGGAAAAAAAAAGAAAAGATAAAACGATCGTTGCTTCTTAAATGAAGAAAACAGATTGCGGCACTCTCGCGCTCGATCGGACGACGTATTCTCGTCCACATGTGCCTTTTTTCGAGAAAAAAATTTTTAATAACACGAGAATAATAGATAGTAACGAAAAACTGAAGATAAAAAAATCGTGTCTCTCGTAGAGAATCAGGTGAACGTAATTTCGATAGGCGAAAGAAAAATAATTGAAAACAACAAAAAAAAAGAGTAAAATTACTAGATATATCACGACGATACGAAAGAGCGAAAGAGAGAGAGAGAGAGAGGGAGAGAGAGAGAGAGTAATATTTAGAAAACATTTTTTCGTTTCTTCGTAAAACGCCTCTTAAGAGTGGCTCCTAAATCGTCTATATTAGCTTTTCCGCGCGGTATGTAATCGGGCTTATCATAAATATTGAATTATACGTTTACATATTGATTAGGTGATAAATTTATGAACAACTGCGCGAGGGCCAAATTCGCGGGGCTGCGAGAAATAACAAACAAACGAACAAAAAAATGAAAAAAAAAAAAACATTTTGTTTACCGTTCTTTTTTGAGGTGTTGGTTTCGGAAGAAAAAGAAAAAAAAAAATATCGTCTAAACGCGATGCAACGTTATTTGTAATTGAAAGAGAAAAAAAGGAATAGAACAAAACAAACAAAAAAAAAAACAATTGAAAATAAAAGATTTGGCGGAGCACATAGACGCGGGCGCAATTCGGTGGATGTCCTCTCCGTTTTTTTGTTTGTTTGTTTTTCTCGAGATGTAATATTTCGGTATTTAGTAATATGATGTAATCCTGCGCGCACACGCGCGCGAGTGGGACACGAGTCTTTTAAAAATTGCAATCATTTGTTGTTCTATTTTCAACGCTTTTTTTAAAGAAAAATAAAAAAATCAATTGCGAGACGATCGGGATTACGATTGTCGTATATAGAGCCTCAGTTGTGTTCCTTCAAGGCGCAACGTATATATCGTGATATTTAGACGCTAAATTTGTTTCGCAGACTATAAAAATTTGAGAGAGAGAGAGAGAGAGAGAGAGAGAGAGAGAGAGAGAGAAAGAGAGAGAGAGAGAATTCGTGGAGACAGATGAAAAAAAGAGAGAATAAAACGTGAAAAAAGCAAGACATTGATGCGACGACGCGAACGTTACGTACATGCCATCCAGGTATTTAGAAAGTACACTGCTTTATTTTTTGTACGATATATATATATATATACACACATATATATATTACATAATTCCTCTATATTGTATTGCGAATGAAAAAAAGAGAGTAAGCCAAGAAAAATTCAATTACGAACGTTCCCATTCTAGTGAGGGAAGCAAAGGATATTTTACGGATAACATTTCCGTAGCTGTGTTTCGAATTACAAGATATGAAAGAAGAAAAAAAATCGTTGACGAGTGTGACGCGAAAATTTGTGCACGACCTGAAATTCGTGAAATTTGTTTAGTAATGTGAAAAAGAGGTGAACATTTTTTTTTATTTTTAGGCCCATCTACGAGCGATGACAATTGGATTATAGCATGGCGAATTGTGAGATGAATGATGAGAAAACAAAAAGAAAGAAAAAATCTATGAAAAATAAGATATATATATATATATTATATTCGGCGATGATAAGACAGCGAGAGAGAGAGAGAGAGAAAGAGAGGTATGATAAAAATTATTTTCACGATCACGGACAAATGGGAACATAGATATTATTTTTACAGTTCTGATTCTTTTTTTTCGGTTGCTTTTCTGTAATTTCCAATATCGTCCAACGAAAACGCACGCCTATTCGAACGCAAAAAATGTAAAAAATGGAGTAACTCGAGAACGATATGAAAGAGAAGCCTGTCTGTGTCTTTGTAACGTTTGTATGAGACCATCGTGATCCGATACGACAATGAACAGATTCCAAGAGATAAAATTCCACGTCCCAGTTAAATTTACTCATAATAATATTAATAATAGTAATAATAATAATAATAATAATAATAATAGTAAGGTAATAAGAGGGAAGAAAAAGAAGGATGATCGCGGAAATTGTAAACGAGAGAAGTTGGCGGATCGGATCACGAGTCCCGCAAAACCGCGAGGCGCCCCTTCACCCTGTGGGGGAACAAAAAAAAATGTAAGTGACTTCGAGCGAGCGCGAAAAACCACATCCCCCCATACAATTAGCTTTTAACGCATAAAAAATGATTCAACGTAATCTTTAATATGTGAGAAGAAAAAAAGAGAAAGAAAACAAAACACTTTACGCGAGAAAAAAGAGTACGAGAGAGAGAGAGAGAGAGAGAGAGAGAGAGAGAGAGAGAGAACGAAAGTTAAAAAGTAAAACAAAAACGTAGGATTGTAAACCGAGAGAGCCTTGTATTAAGTGCCTTCAAGTACGATTTAGATAATAGGCTAGAAAGTGTGTGATGGGATGAAAAGAAAATGAAAGAGTATGGACAAAACGAGGCGCTGGGCGCGTCCAGATATGTGAGCGGATTTTTTAAGGTATTATTATACGAAGCCGGATCAGCCACCGTGTCGATTTTACGAAGATTTTTCTACACCTTCGCCATAATGTTAACTAAGAATCGAAAGAAACAAAAAGAGAGAAACATTTCGGAAGAAAATAAGAAAAGACTCGAGACAAGTGCAATTGTTTTTTTTTTATTATTTTTTTTTTTGCGAACGGAATTGTTCGGTAAACGAAAGAAGAAAAAAGGGGGGATTGTGGTTTGAGTTTTGGTAAAACGAAAGAAAAAAAACGTCGGTAGATCCGGTCGGTTATTGATTAAAGCGAGATCAAAATATCCCGAACTGGTTTTCGGAATTTCTCGTTCGGCTGTGCCATTATATTCGACCTTTGAAGAAAAAAATATCAGACAGCATTTAAAAAAAAAATAGTAGTAAAAATATGTCGCGAATTTCGCAAAAAAAAAAAAAGTGGATTTTTGGCGAAAGTACATTGAAACCGGTGATATGAAAAGACAAGAAAAAATGGAAGTTCCCTTGTGAGGCGAGTGGAAAGTCGTAAAATTGATAATCGTACTTTATTCGTGGCTTTTCCGGTGCACATCTCGAGACCAGTGATATTTTTTTAGAAATTATTTATTTGCGTCGACGAAAGAACAAAAATCTCGACGACTCGCGATATAACTGCCAATCATATCCACACGGAACTCTCTCTCTTCTCACTTTTTTTAAAATTCCATATTCTCTCTTACGGAGTTATTATTATTTTTTTTATTATTATTACTATAATTATGTTTTTTTTTTTATTTCATTTTCCGCATACTCCTCCTGATTTCCTCTTCACTGCCTTGGAATATGTGATTTTCATATAATTATTATTCCACGAGTTATTTATTTGCCTTTGATAATATTTTTTTTGTCCTGCGAACTCTTCCTCCGTGTCCTCACACCGGATCCCTCGTATCCTCCCTAGTTTATATATACAAATTGATCTGTTCGATTATGGATATTGTAATAATAATAATAATAATAGATCGACGCTCACACGAGCTCCGAATAAATTCATAGCGCAAACGATCGTTTCGGGATGAAACAGGAGTCCGGATCGGGGGATAGGTATCGTTCGAATCGAATTTTAACGAATGTACAAAGTTTTGCATTATTGCAAACGGTACGTTAATGGTAAAGATAAATAAAATTCAAACGAAGACTCGAACAATAATTGAGGATATTTTATCTTCTAAAATTGAAGTGAAAGAGAAAGTAAAAAAAAAATCGGCAACAATTAACCATAATGTATATAAAAAGAATGAGTTAAATTTTTTTTTCACGATTGAGCGAGATATGTGAAGAATTGGATTTTTTAGATAAATTGAGATGAGTGAAAATTTGTGTTTTTTTTAAAGATAGATCGACATGAGTGAAGAATTAGATTTTTCAAATTTTGCATTTTGCCCATTCCCGTAATGAAGAACTCGATGCAATAAAACTGTCGAAGAATCGTTCGATCTTTTGCGCTATGCCTCACAAGCACGATACTCTTAGTACAAGTCTCCCATCCCCCCCCCCCTCCAATTTTCGTTTGTGTTTAATTATTTAATCGACTGTACAGAGAACGCAAAACTCAAACTCCGCTCAGCGCCTCTACACGAAAAAAAAGAAGAGAAAAAGAATTACTCGTAATTACGATAATAATTTTCTGTTCGCCATGTATATCTGTCAACGAATAATTCTTTTCTTCCTCTTGTTTCTCAAGCCTTGATTTTTTTTTTCTAACGAATTTACACGGAAGCAAAAACTAATTACAATTACGCCGTAACGATATTCTTTCTGATTTTTTTGTTTATTCTCTGTTCAATTGTTTTTTCCTTCTTTTTTTAAAACATGTACGTACGTATGTCCGAGAGGACGCGCAAAACTGTTGCTCACACGCAAAAGTATACACGAATTGTATATCATTGTACACTGCGAAGAAAAAAGAGTAAAAAAAAAGAAGAACACACGAATGGGAAAAGAAAACAGGTGGCTTTGAATTTGTAAAATTTTGTTGAATTACACGCGTGAGAAAAAACTCGCTCGCATTGTTGGCGCAAAGAATTTTTGAATCGTAAATAAATAACCGAGAAAAGTCAATCTCGAGATTGAATCTCTTTGGCGAGGCTCGCGAGGGACGATCTTCGGGCTCTGGATCGAGTCTCACAAAGATCGTCAATCGATGAATCGCGATTTTACGCTGCAACATTTTTCTTCTTCTCACCTTGTTTTCTCCAACTATGAAAGAAAAAAAAACAACCAAACACACATTCACAAACAAACGCATATCTCGTTTTGATTCTTTCGAACATTCCAAAAGTGCTTGAATCTTTATTCTTCCCTTTGATTTTTTTTTGTCAATTTGTAGAAAGCCTTGTATTGGATTTAGAGCAAAATAAAGACTAGAAAGGCAAATTATAGTCGAAATATTGTCATTGTGTATAACGCATTTGTGTTGTTCGCCTAATTTGCCGCGGGTGCTACACTCTTACGTGTACCAAGAGACGGGACCACAAATGAAGACATGGAGATCAGCAACGTTGCCATTGTAGCCTGGAAAATCTCGAAATTCCCAATTTTTAGATCCAAATGCAGTGAATTAGATTGACTATCGACTTCCATCGAAATCAAGTCTTTTTCAATCGTCTTGGACAAACATCGTCATTCTTTGATGGGACCTTCGATTCCAGCCATCAAATCGTTCCTTTCATTTCTTCCTCTTGCCAAAATCCAATTTTCCATTCCTCTTTCGCGTCTTGAACGGCCACATTGCTTTCTTTCTCATTGACATTGCCGTTATGAAGAAATAGCGCCACTCCACATGGCATCATCATCAACCTTGGGATCCTTGAAGTGGCGATTCCGTCTCAGTCATATACCATACTAACACGACATCGTTTCTTTCTTTTTCAGGTTTCCCCAGCAGTCCGTCGCCCCCGCAGCGTTGGAAATCTTTTGGAAAAGGGCCGGAAACAATGGAACGACAATCTTCAGTTTTGGTTTACTCGTCATTGCTATTCTAATAAAATTGAAATTTGAGTTTCAGCCCATCAACGGTGAGGACGTGAAGGAGCGTGGACCACGTCATCCAGTGGAGGAGAGTACAAGGCTGGAATAAAGCAACTGGAATGACTGCGAACTGGATCCCACAAACTGGACACTACCAACGGGACCATTGAACGCGAAGATCTTTTGTTTTCCGTTCATCAACGTCACCGTACAATCAACCAAAATCACGAGTCTCGTAACAGCGACATCATAATTCGTGAAAAATCAATCATCGTCACGCACACGCACACGAAACCTCATCGCTCCGCCCTTACGCGTCATTTGCTCGTTGTTGTCTATAGCTTGAGATTTGATTGTTTCGCATGGCTCGCCGAAGATCGAAGTACGAAATTAAGGGAAAAAAAAAAAAAGAACAAAGGAAAGAACAAAGCAAACGAGAAAACCTGAAAGAACCGATCGTTCTTCTGGAGCTCTTGTCATTTTATTTATATTTATTTTTGTGAGTTTTTCAATTTTCCTACTAACAAAACATATTCGCACTGTTTTTTTTTTTCGTTTGATTTTTCGCACTTGCAGGCTTTCTGGCGAGGCTCGGGGGCTGGAGAAACGAGGCTGAACGTCGTCGAGGTGGTGATGGTCAGGGCAGAATCGAGGCCGATCAGATTCCCCCTCCGCTTGCGCCGCAACGACGCGCACGGCTTCATTGCCCGGCTCGTCACGTCGCGCGCAACAACAATCGACCCCTGACCATTTCCGCCCACGATCGACGTCACGACTGTTCCCGCTGCGGGAAATCCTACAAGAACGCTTACATTCTCAAACGCCATCTGCTCTACGAGTGCGGCAAAGCGCCTTCATTCAGCTGTCCCCATTGCGCCTTCAGCTCCAAGTACGAGAGAAATCTCAAGGCCCACATAAATCATCGCCACGTTGAGCCACCGACCGTCAATCAGCGACCTTGAGGTCCTCGTTGACGAGGATCAGCCACAGGCTACGTTTGAAGTTTATCGGCACACGTGTCATTCGTGGACTTGGACAGCCTTCAGGGGATGGCGAGCTCATAATGCGGTGGATGCTTTAGAAGCTTACTGCGAGAGAAGTACTCGTGCGATTTACTTTATTTTTGGTACAACATTGGTACACGTATTGACAAAAGTATCTATGAAATTTAAAGAAAGAATCCAAATAATTGGAATAGTTACTCAGCATCGCGCGAAAGCCGACCGTTCGAATGGTCCACCTGATTCCACTCAACCGATTGATCCGAAACAAAAAAACAAAAGAATTTTTATCGAGAATTATATCGTGTCGACTATTATCTAAAGGACGACTTTTGATATTAAACTATTGGTCAATGTTAATAATAATAATGAGCATTTATTTGTAAAAAATCGTGGAAAAAAAATCATTTTTTCGTCTAGCGAACATGATAATAGGAGACTCCGTATGAAGAAATCCACTGCGATATGATTCCATGCTAAATAACTCTTCCAATTATTCGTATACTTTTTTTCAAATTTTAAGGTTACCTTTATCGATACGCGTGCCAATGATATACCAAAAATTAAGCATATTGCAACAGCAGTTTCCTCGCAATTAATTGGCCAAATTATTCAACGATTTTTAGCACTTGTAGATCAGCCCCTCAATGAATGTGCCAAAAACGCACTGCTACATCGAAATTATACTATTTTTCGTTAAAAGTCCTCGCACTTCTGGGATAAATCTCCAAGCCAACGAATCTCGATTTATCATCTAATGAAATCGATTCAACTACGATGAACAAAATCCGAGTTGCTTATTCGTAACAAAAATTGTTTACGAACCAAAACCACCAATTCACCCATTTTTTTTTGCCCAATTGTGCCGCGTTGGCGAATTGTTCCTGTTATTTCACACGGTTAAAAAAAAAACCTTGCGAAAATAATTTCTCGACTCGATTCTTTGTTGCCATTGAAAATGATAACAAAAAAAAAGTGTCACTTTTCATTTTTTTTTGCTCTCGCGAACAATTTCGCAGGAAAATCTAATTTTTTGTTTTTATTTTTCAACACAGGGAGAAAGTGTAAAGGGTAAACGGGAACCGAGTGGTGAGAATATTTAATGCGTATCCATGACAATATTTAATATCGTACGAACACCAAGTGTGATTTGTAACTTCCAATTTTTATTTTTTTAGTCGCCACGAAGAGTTTCCTTCTCGAGGGGATTTTTTTTCGTGTTCAAGGTGTTCGTTTTCGATTCAATGCCAATACGAAATATCTCATTGGGTTTTGATCCCGCGTACAGAGAGAGAGGGGGGGGGGGGAGGGGAGAGCGAGAGTGAGAGAGAGAGACAAAAGGAGCTAATTATTCGTAAAAAGACGACACCAGTCTCAGTAAAAAATGAAAATTGAAACACGCCGACGAGTTTCAGTGAAAAAAAGAATCTCTTGAGAAATAGTCCTCCACCAAAGTAATAACAAATAGTTATCGTAATAGAATACGAATATTACGACGTAAAAAAGATTGTTGTTTATTTTATAAAATGAGTAGATTTTATAGTTTGCCCTTTGCAACGAGCAACACAATTGATCGAACACGAGTGAATCGTTGCGAGCGTATCAAAATGTATTTTATTTGGATTTTGGTGCAGAGAAAAAAAAATTTTCGATTCGCAACGAGGAACGATTGATCGGTGAGTCGGCGAGGACCACAAATCGCGACAATTCGTTGCAGGAACGAACGAAACGAACAAAAAAACATCACATGTGAAATGACTTCCCAGCAAAATATTTTTGCATAATAATCCTCAAATATTTGCCAAAGATGTTGATTTCTTTGCTTTACACTTAGGTTCACCGAATACTTGCGTTACGATCGTTTGTAACGATATATACATATGTGTAATGTGCTAATATGATGCCCCTCGCTGATTCGCAGTGCATCAGTGACCAAGTCGGAAAAAGCCAAAATGTTGCCTGGTCATACGTAAGTTGTTGAGAAAGAGAGGAAAAAAAATGTCCCCGTTGTTGACTATATTTAGTACGAAGTCGAGGAGACACGAGAAGAATTGAAGCTACGCTATATACATATATGTAGACACAGGATGGCCCGAAATATAACGTCCAAAACGAATATCTAGATGCCTCGTATCAATAGCTGTCCGAATAACCCCCACATATCTTCCACGATCTTTTTTTACTTTTCGAGAAAAAATCATTTTTTCATTTTTATCTTTGGTTTGTGTACTTTTCTCGCGATTTTGTTCACACGTGTTATCGATATCAAGTGCACTGTTGAGCAATAAATGAATGACCAATTAAACACTAACGCAAATGTCGAAGATTGTGATCAAAATTTTTTTAAATAGGTTTGAGCGTTTCGGCCACTAAAGTTCAGATGATAAAAAAAAATGTTTATACCCGTTTGTATGATGCCCACTTGTTTTTGAAAACTTCTAAGAGGAAAGTACATATCCACAAAAAAGTAAAAAAAAATGACAACCTATGCTATAGAAAAACTCGAAAAAAAAAAACAAAAAATGTTGCCTTTCTCGAAAACTGCAAAAGATTGTAGAACGTGCATTGGGGTGATTCCGATAGGCATAGAAATACGAGGCATCTAGACCGGAAGTACATCCATGCTGCAAGTATGAAGAAAAAAAATAATCTCGTTGAGTTGTTTCCTCGGCTCTCCGTCGTTAGGCAAAAAACGACCCAATTATTTTTATACAAATTATAAAACGCGCATACCCAAGATTTTCCCGTCAATAAATCGTGTCGAAAGCACGATAAGTGCTCTTAGACGAGAACGTAGACGAGAACGATGATGAGCGCGCATATGTGTGATCGCGCGGTAAATCGCGTTGAAATTTAAAAAAAAAAATTTAAAAAATAACGCCAAATTAAAATCCAAAAAATAACCAAATAGCGAAAATCAAATTTCTCGAAGCAACGAAAAACAAAAACTAAAAAGATTCATTTAAACAATATTAAACGTAAGAATCTCATTTTCCGCTAAGGTCGCGAGAGCCTAAGTGAGTCAAGAGGTATGAGTGTTTATGAAGGACAGCTAGTCAAATCGGAATACGGAGAAAATAACGATAAACTGATTTTTGCAATGTCTAATTCACTTCGCGAGAAAGGTATAACGCCAAAGGTTCGAGAAAAACGATTGAATATACATTGAATCCAAAATAAATAATATATTTCAATATATACAGTGGGTAAAATAGGTATTTGCACACGACGTGTTTTTCAAATTAGTCTTCGAAAAAAAATAAAATGTTTCAGCATTGTATTTTTTTTTTCGAAATTTTTTATCCAACATTTTATTTTTCTTTGAAAAAGAAAAATGCTAAAGTATTTTTTTTCGCGGGATAATTTGAAAAACACGAGGTGTGCAAATACTTTTTTTACCCATTGTATATATATATATATATATATATATATATAGGGTGATTTACAACTACTAAAGTTCCATGAGTGACCATATAGGGCGTGTCATTGCGAGAAAAAAGCTTTTTTTTTCAATACCGTGTGACAAAAATTGGCCAAGATATTCGCGTTCAAAGTTCGACACTGACTAAACCGTTGCTCACACGCAGATTTTTTTCTTCGTGTATAAAATAATAAACAAAAATCATTGAATCATATTATCGATTTGCAAGGCAAGCGAGAACCCGCGCTCAATCCGGCTTGCACGTTTCACACATGAGCAACTACTGTGCCATTCATTACTACTTGGACTTTGAACGCGAATATCTTGAACAATTTTTGTCGCACGACATTAAAAAAAGAAGCGCGTCGCTTGCAATTACGCACCCTATATGCTCGCAAAGGGGACCCCAATAGTTGGGAATCACCTGATGTGTATATATGCAAGTGTGTACTTATATGTAATGTAATATGATGCCGTCTTATATATATATTAGACTGCCTCATATTACATTAAATATGCACAATATACATATATATAAGTACACACACAAATCAATATACATACAACTTGTGATCACTCGTCACTATCACCAACATAATTATGTCCGAATAATTAATTCTTCGTATAATCGTTTCGGGCATAATTTCCTCTATTCGAGGATCCGCGCTCTTCTATCCGCACTCGGAAAAATAATAACGGATCAGCCTGCATACGAGTATTGCTGATTTCGAAATTCCGAAGAGCCCATCCTTACACTCGCGGCCAATTTGGCTCTACTATCCCGAAAATTCATCTTACCGAATGAACAAAAAAAAGTCCTATATGCCAAATAAGTCAAATTGATCTGTGTATCGCTCTCTCGTATTTTATCCTCTGATGTAGAAATTATAAAGACTTTTGAACTATATCTTATACACTTCTGTCTCTCTTGCACTCTTCTCGCTATTGTTGAACACTATACGTAAAAACATAAACCATATATATATATATATACAACTTCGAGAGAATAGAGGGAAACCCGTGTCTCTTCCGAAAAATATAATAAAAACTAATGTGAATAATATTAAAGAAAAGAAAAAAATTAAACTGTTAGTCGGTTTTAAGTACTGTAGATTAAAGCTGCAAACTCTTCAAACTATCTAGTGTTTCTCGAGATCTTTTATCTCTGTCGCTTCGCCGTAGTTGAGGAAAAAGAAATACCTCTGCTATCTGTAAATCGGAGATGATTACAATTCGAATGGAAAAATCCATTTTTTTTTCGGACGAATCCAATCTTGAACAATTTTTTCAGAGAATATGAGAATGGAAACGTAATTTCGTACCCGAGCTTCAGTCCATTTTCGACCTCTCTTTTTCGTATCGATTTCTCACAATTGGCTTGTCAAATGATCTATACAAAAAAATATATATAATAATAATAAAATAAAAGTAATTATATAGTAAAATGAATTATATACATATATACAGAATTACTGTTATTTATTAAAATTCTTATTATACATACACATTTTGAAAGAGCAAACGCCTTTTCATGCAAAAAAAAGCCAGCTGGTCGTCATCTCTCGATGGATATGATCTTGCCCGAGGTTTCCTTTTCATCAGACTGAGACACGAGCAAAAAGTTACGCGCGAACGATCACAAAATTTCCCATCTATTGTTCTACACGCGTTTTCAAACGCTTATCACTTTGTGTAAAATACGCAAATTCTCTCGCAAACGATTCAGCCACGCACGGGTTTCTTCTTCTGCAGGCTTCTTCGTGCCAAAAATTACGACTTACTGATAACACTCTCTCGCAACGTGTTGATCGTTGAGAGAACTATTACAAGCGATTTTCGAATATTCCAAAAAAGGAAAAAAATTGGTCGCAAAGGCCTTCGTCTAAACTGTCACACAAATGTGCTTCAAATGATGAATTGCCGTAAGATTATTTCAGCTGCGAAACCAAAGAGACTCGATGAAACGAGGAAAAAAAACGATAAAAATAGAACAGAGCGTTATTAGCATCGAATCAGTGTGATCGACGAAAATCTAAGCTGATTGAGAAACAATTAGTGTAGAGAAAAAAAAATGTAACGGTTATTAGGAAAAGAAAAATGAAAGGAAATGTACCGGGCCACGGTACACTGCACAAAGACTGAGAACGCGAGAAGCGAAGGCGTAACGAAAGATTATCGTAAAGTTCACAATCTTTAAAAGTGAAGTATACCTGCGGAAGACGTGTTGATTCTTTAATTTGATAGGGTTGCATACTTCCCAAATGTATCGTTTTCAAAAAGTACGAAAATCCTGTTACTCTAGTCTTCGAAAAATAACCATGTAATTACTATTTGTTAGTGCCCGAAAAGTGACAACGGAATTAATTTTCTCCTAGTCCCCGAAAAGCAACTACGGAGTTACTTTTCCCTTAGTCCCCGAAAAGGCACTACGAAATTGATTTCGCCCAGTCCCTGAAGATTAACCAGATTTTACTTTTTTCGCGGTCTCCGAACAGGAACCAGGAACTTGCTATTTGGTGATGATAAATATCGGGATCATGGTACCCTTCCTTCAATTCCGCAATGCAATGAGAGAAAGCGTGAAACAGAGAGAGAGAGAGAGAGAGAAAGAGTCGAATAGAAACCATTTATGCAATATTCGAGTAATCGTTTCCGACTTCAAGAAGGCTGGAAAACGCGAAAAATGCCTGTTATAATAATAACAACAAGAACAACAGCAACAATAACATTAATAATAACGATAAATATTATACACATGCATAAAATTATTTTCAAGAAAATAAAAACGTGTCACAAAAATAGACACGTATATACATATATAAATATAAATATAAATAAATAAATAAATATATATATATATATACATTGAGAGACCGAACAAACGAGTTACATACAGAATATATAATTATATAATTGCGTACGAGTACATAATGAAAAAATATCAAATTATGTATATATAGCGTATACACGAAAAAAAAAGAAAGAAATGCAAAGGTAGAAGATTACGAGTAAGGAGATTGCGATAATAATTAGTTCGTAAGGACTCGATGAAAATTTGCATACGCAAATGGAAAAGTTGGGCATATTTTTTTTTCTTCTTTTTTAGAAATCTTTCGATCACTCGTGTGCTTCCCAACGAGGCAACAATATATATATTTTTTTTCTTGTTGCTAAGATTTTCGTGAATCTCATTTTCAAAAATACGTTTAAAAAAGTGCCATTTTGAAGAGAAACGAAGAAGAGCGTTCGTTGGCTCATTCGTTTTTTCCGCTCGAAAACAATTGCGTTCTGCAGTCATGTAGTTGCGAGGAATTATTTTTTTTTTAATTCCTTGTGTCTTCCTTTTTCTTCTGTTTCTTTTTTCTGAAGAAAAAAAAACGCAACCGTAGGGATTTTCCTCCGGGTGTACTTGCAACGAAGTTTTTTTTGTGTTCTCTCGTGTGTGCGGAATACCATTTAAAATTGCGAGTGTATATCGATAGAAACGTTGTAGATAAGAGTGGAAGAAGATGTGTTTAATAAAGAAATGGAGTATCTCGTTTAGAGCGACAAAATTATTGCCCGATCGCATATTGAGAAAGAAAAGTTTCCATTTTTTCCCCTCTTTTTACTAGATTTTTTATTTTTAATATTCCATCGTACGCCCCCGCGAGCACTCACGATTCCATCCTTTCACCATTACCCGGCACTTGTCCCTTCACTAGTCCCAGTCTATGCGAGACGACGCCGTAATGTTGCCCACCCCCCCTCGTTCCTATTCGCGCTACTCATTCACGAGGGCACCAGGAAACTGCGTAAAACCTCCGGCTATATTTTTACCGTTTTTCAGTTCTGTCACCCTTCATTCTTTTCTCTCTTTCATTTCGCAAAAATCATTTCTTTTTATTTTAATTGTTTCTCTCTTTTTTGTGTGTTCTTACCGCATCTACGATGTGTTCTGAAATTATATTTTTATTTTATCTGCGCTCACACATGTACTGACACACGTTTTTCTTTTTTTTTTCAGGCTGGCTTCACTGTCACTGCGGGCGGCGCTTCAAGCACATATTCTCGTTGAGCTGCCATCAGCGCAACGAGTGCGGCCACGGTTACCAGTGCCTGGACTGCGCCTTCACCACCGATCGGCTCTTCCTATGGCTAAAGCACAAGAAGCAAGAATGCGTCAGGCGCTGGCTCGGCAGCGAGCGCGATAACGCCTGAGCGCGGGATCAACCGCGCAGCAAACGGACACCACCGTGACGAGAAAAAAAAACGCTCGTCAGACTGGAAGCCTCAGCGTTTCGACACAATGTAGCTCTATTTTTTTATGTTCATTGCGATCTGTTTGAATTAAACGTCATTGACGAGACGATAAGCAAGAAAACGAGCAATATTGGCTCAATCGATCCTCCCACATTCGCCGCGATCTCCAGTTCTTGGGTGATCTTCGGCAAAAATACGAACGATATTAGTTTTCTCGAATTATCAGCCTACTTGGATTTTTTAAAGTTTCACAATGAGCCCAGCAATCGGTGGGATATCGTCGAGGGGCGTTTAAAACCCCCGCCCCCTCACGTAAGCTTTGATTTAAAAAACCGTAATTCGCAGCAATTGGGAAATTCTTTGGAGTGAAATTATTGCAGTTGTGGAACAATTCATTTCGGAGAGAAATATATGAAAAATGATTTTTAATTTGATAATCTTGCGTCGCATTTTTAAGAATTCACGAGAAAATGTTACAGGTCAAGGAATTTTAACTTTTAATTAAATATTGTAATTATAAGCGGACACGAGAATCGATGGAAGTGTTCTTCAACATCGCGTCCAACCACGTACTCGCTTCTTCTCTCACAAACAAGTATTCGAAAAAAAAAAATACGTGAAATTTCCGCAACCGATTTTTTGTTTCTTTGTTGGGATTTCTCGGTGGAGGTTCTCACGCGTCTGTCCTGCTTCTTTCTATAGGCTTTTTAGATCCGTGATCGTTGTGACCGGAAGTGGAGGGCTTCGGTGCTCCACCAGAGGGACGAGTGCCTCGGGGAACTGCAATTGCAAAAAAAAAGTACTGGAATTAACGATCAGACACGGGACAACCCACGTTAACTGGCCGTTCAACATATATAATTACTTGAAATAACACCGATAATAATTACCTAAAATTACGAAAATAATTACCTTTAATTATTATAATAATTGGCCATTAAAATATATTTAAAAAATTTGAAGTCAGCGTGGAGCGTCGATTAGCAACGAAGGAATTACTCGTCGTATTGTTATTTTTTAACATATTATTATTATTTTGAATAATAATAATACAATAATTACAGTAGCGCAGGCTTTAGAAAATTCAATAACTTATATGATTTGGGATTTCCCGTCAGGTGAAAATGTTTTTTTTCAGTTGATCAGGTATACCACAGTGACGTATAAAAAATACGTGAAAATTTTGGGTATCGATTGAAAGATTTTGAAAGTCGTCGGATTTTCTTTATACGTTATCCGTCTTCGCTATACGTATATTCGTCAAAATATCCGTTAAATATGAAGGAAAAACGTTTAAAAAATTGCACTCTAGCGGTGCGATCAATTTCGCCCACTTGATTTGTGTGAAGCAACAAAAAAAACCTTATTTATTCATGATTCGTATAGTCGAGCGTCCTACTTCCTCTTATTCTAAGCAGATGGAAAAAGAAATTCTTGTTTTCATCACGAATAAATTCGGTTTTTTTTCAGTTCGGAGCAGCAATACTAAATAATGTTTCCAATTATTTAAATGTTTCCTTCAAATTTCACAGATATATTCGTTAAGACGTATTCAAATGTTACAGCAAAACAAAAAATAAAAATACACGAGTACGTTTCTCGAAATAAATTTCCAAAAGTTCGACCGAATAATTACGTCGTCCGCTAGTTGGTTCAAGTATTCCCGGTGACTCGATCGATCGGACCGTCCGCAATTTTTTTTTTCGATAATGCGTAAGCGAGAATTCGATTACGTTTTAGTGAAATTTGCGTCCCGATAGTGGGACAAAGCCCCCGTCGGGACACGCTTTTAACGTGGATGCCTTTTGTTTGTTTGTCGGCAGAATGGGACCCGCTGGAGACGAAGCCTTTCTCGGTGCCCCGATATTTGCGCGTACGCACTAAGCGCGTTTTGCACAGAGTCCAATATCTTTGCAAATGCGGAAGGAAATACACGCAAAAGTGTTCTCTTGATCGTCACGTCAAGTACGAGTGCGGCAAAGCACCGAGCGTGCCCTGTCCGACCTGCGGAAAAATGTTCAAACATCGTCATCACGTTAGCGAACACATGAGAAAGTACTGCCCGTACAGAGAACCCCAATGAATCGTAATTGGCCCCTATGGTACCCGCTCGTGCGGCCAATTCGACGCGCATTGCCGAGCAATAAAGTTTTTCGTACAATAAAGTTCCAATGTAAAAACCACCATAATGAATTGAACTATGGATCCTCAACGTTCGTTTTTAACATTTCTCTTCATTGTTTCTCGTGTGGACCGTCAAAGGACCAGTAGACTTTTTTTTCTAAACGCCCTTAAAAGCTCCGTGAATTAGCATGACTGCTAAATTGATCGACTGGAGTTGCAGGAGTTCGGGGAAATCATTGGATTTCGAGAAAATTAATAGTCCAGTTTTATAATAATCGAAATGTAGCATTTTTAAAGCTTTTAGATTTTAATTCGACGTTAAGCTTCGAAAAAATCATAATCATGGAAATTCAAAGTAAACTTTGATATTCCAGTTGCTGCACGTAATTTTGAATTTGTCACGTCTTATGTCAAATTGAGATTCAATGACGATAACAAAAAAAACCTCAAAATATGTATCATCCTACGAGACAGAGTTCACTCTTTGATGCCCAATTAAAAAAATTGTATCGCGTCCCAAAATATTTCAATTTTACGTCGGGTCGCCTCAATAATAACCGACTGGATCCTCAATTGGTCTCTTTGCTCGAGCCTTTTCTTTTATCCAGTCGCCCGAATCTGACAATCTCCCGTCGGGACCTGCGTTGGGCTGCGTTTTGGCGATTCCTATCGGGGCAACCACTTCTGACCCTCAAAGGGCCCGACTCTCATTGCGGCTGCCCTGACAATTTTCCACACATGATATACTCTTGCACTTTTCACTTATCCTCTTCCGTCTTCCCTGCGCGAATGCTGTGTCGTAATTTGAATGTGAAATATACTTGGCATCGATAATTGTGATAGTTTTTTTTTTTAATCTCGTTGGAGTACGACAACATCAACGATTGTCTATAAGAACACTTATCTATTGCAGCCTCGAGATTCGTGATGCACTACGAACAGTTAGCCTCGCGTCACATGGCGGAGCTAATGATCACCAAGAATGAGAGAAAGTATCCGTGCGAAAATTGCGGCAAAGCATACAAGTGGAAGGAATCGTTGTTCAAGCACCGACGCGTCGAGTGCGGCAAAACTCCACAATTCGCTTGCGAGATATGCGGTCATCGTTTCATGCACAAGCATCATCTCGTCAAGCATCTCGCGTCCATTCATCAGAGTGCTCTCATCAACGAAAATGACAACTTTATTCTCCGTTGATCGATTTTGTGCTTCTCCTTTTCTATTCGTCAATCGTATACATCGAATGGAAAAAAAAGCAATTAAAGAAATAATTTGAGCACGAGGAAAGGCGGTTTTTCGAATACCCAGGCAAACATACCCCATCGGCCCTCGCTCGTGACTCGAGGGGAATGCAAAACAGTGACGTGGCAGTAGGTCGATGAACATTTTAGGAATTAAAAAACATTTACTGAAAATGTAAAATTTACTAAAAAAAAGTGTAAATAATTGGAAAACTTATCTGTCACCTGGTGCACGAAAAAAAGCGAAATTTATTCGTAAACTGTGAAGGCTCTCGTCTGATATACGATTTTTTTAAATTACATTTTCACTCACTGGAATTTTCATTATAATGCGAAATCCTTCGCCAAAAATCCTGTACAAAGGTAAATTATTTTATTTTCCATCCGCCGGAGAAGATAAAATGAAAAGGCACCATCAGACGACGATAAATCCGATATAATTCACGAATAAATTCCCTTTTCTTCTTTCCTAATCAACCAGATGGACACGCGATGCTAAATAACTTTCCGAATTATTTATATTCTTTTTAATTTTACATTTTCTCAATACAGGACTCCAAAAAATGCACCAAAAATCAACTAAATTCACCCAAAGCCCTTTTCCCCAAAACAATTCCCAAACAAAAAAAACACAATTTTTTTGATCCCGCACTTCCTCAAAGTTCCCAAAGTCACAAGTGATGGACGTAAGGTTCTGCCTGTTGCAGGATGCAAGAAGAAGCCCGGAAAGACATCACGCCGAATCCTTCGCTGAAACTCCAAATCGCTGATTGATCATTTTGACACGAGCGTAATTTTTGTGTTCGCAGAGTTGGCCGGTAATGAGGAAAACGAAGGCACGGAGGGCCCGATTCCGTGATGAAATCGCGAAGAAGACACGTGACCCGCCATTGTAATTTGGTCTGGCGCGGAGGAACTCTTGTACTAACGGAGTCTGTATGGTTTGGTTGCAGATGAGTTTCACAGCTTTAACGCTGATCGCAACGACGACATGTTCGTCGAAAGGAGGTATCGTCAGCCGGCTCGGGCAAAGTCTCACGTGTGTTCCGGATGTGGCAACGCTTACTCCGTGAAAACGTCACTCTGGAGACATCAGCGAATCGAGTGCGGTCGGACACCCCAGTTTGCCTGTACGATCTGCCGCTCGCGTTTTATGCACAAGCATCATCTGATCAATCATCTTAATTCGAATTCTCACTGGGAAAGGGCATCTGGAGGTAAAGTCTCTTCGACTATTTCTCGTTCAGAAATTGTCGTAGGAATACAATTGGATTCTCATACTTGTCCGTACTCCGTCATAGGGGGATCCAACGAGTCATTCCATGTGGAAATTGTGTTAAAGCTTTGATCGGGCCCGTCTTAATGTTCCCTGCCTTTATTAGGGCCCTAGTATGGAAGCCTCATATGGTCCAACAGTGGCCGGTCACACTGTGCTACCGAGGGCCATTAAAGAGAAACTAATAAGGACTTTTGAAATTGCCTCAACGATGGCTCATCAAAACCATTGCAGCCATATATCTTAAAGAAGTATAAATCTTATCTTTAAAAAACTATAAATCGCTTTAAAAGTATATTGCAAAAATCGACCCGAATAACATCACTGAAAAACTACTGTAATTATCGTTTGTTATTTATTTTACTGTACTTTGGCATAACTTTACCACACACGTACACGCCGAGTTTTTTCTCGTGACTTTTCACATATTTTCGGTTGGAACGCGATAAAAATGGTCAAATGGTGTTTGTCGGGGAACAGTGCAGAGTCCAATTAGATCCCAATAAGGATTCCCTAAGTGCGGTGTCCCTAACAAATCCCTATAGAGGTGTGGGTGCATCTTGGGACTCCCCAATAAATTAGTGCGCGGAACGTCGGAAGGATTTTTTTTTTTGGAAATTCAAACAAATTCCAACTGAGAACTGAGGAAATCCAACAAATTCCAACTCACATAATAAATTCTCAAATGACGTATTGACGTCATTTGAGAATTTATTATTTTAGTTGGAATTTGTATGGGGGAAATAACGCGGAATCCACTTGGATTCCTATGTGGAATCTCTACGTGTGGGGTCCCTATCAAATCCCTATAGGGATGTGGAAGGATCTTGGGATTCCTAAACAAATTTCTGCATAACAACTCGTGAGGGTACTTGGGCGATTTACTTTACTTTCGGACGTCGCTGATGGTACCAAAGATGTCGTTAAAGTTTGAAGAGCATGTATGAATAATTGAAATTATTATTCAGCAAGACTTTTTCTTCGAATTTGAAAGATGTCTGCATCAATGTTGTACCAGAAATTAAGTAAATCGCACGGGTAGTGTTGTGACAATCGTTGACCAAGGGTGCACTTTGTACCTCCTTTATAGCAAGTTAACGCAATCAAAGGGAAAATTCGCTGGGCACGTGATATTGCTTGTGGAAATCGATCTTGCTGACTTTTCCTCATCAATACTTCTAATCGATGATCGATCGATAGATCGATGATACAATCGATGCGTCTCATTGCGGGCTTGCCTAAAAATGTCTAAGCGAGGCCCGTACCGAGTCGCTTCCGCTTCAGGCTCTTGTTTCAGTTTCAGAGCCGAGGACCCAAAAGAGACGAAGCAGGAAATAAATCGAACGATCGGTATGTCGAGATGTAGCAACGCGGCTGGAACGGTCACTCAAAATGAGCCTTTTGTGGGCATTTAGGAGCTGCAAAGAGCCGCAAAATCTCCGGAGCATCGTCGGAACAATACTTGAGCAAAAGATTGGATGTGGTCCGAAGAGCAATAGAAAAATTGCGAATAGGGTCGTCGATCGGTATTATTGAACGATCTTTTCGGAGGAGACAAAGGGTCATCGTCCTGCGATAATATATTAGTATATATTAATATTAATATATTATATATGTTTAAATAAATTTCACCATAAGTCTCTCGATCGTTCAACGTTCGAATATTCCCCATAAAAACCTCCAGACTCAACACTCCCCTTCAAGTGTCTCATCTACTAATCATTTTTTGGTTACCTACAACGGAAAAGAATTTCCTAAAAAAAATCGGCAATTCCAGTGGAGGAGATTCCCCCGTCACATTTACAGCGAAATCGCCATTTTTTTTTTCAACCCTTCGTTACGAATTTCGTACTGACACGGTTTGGTTTCACTTTCAGCTTACGACCTGAAGATCGAAGACGTCGTCGGTCAAACTTACGAGCTGTTCCCGAGGCAGTTTTACGCGTGTGACAGATGCGGAAAGAATTTCACCACGAGGCGCTCAATGCTGTGCCATCGGGCTCGCAGTTGCCGCAAGATGATGATTTTTCAAAGCGACGTGGAACTTCGGAGATTCGCTTGCGCCCTCTGCGACGCACGCTTCTTGCGTAAGCATCATCTCGTCAGTCACACCAAATGGTATCACACCGATAAAAAGTCGTACACTTGCGAGACCTGTCACCGCGCTTACAGCTGGGAAACCTCGCTGCGTCGGCATCGGCTATACGAGTGCGGCAATAAATTGACCCGCTTCAGTTGCGATGTTTGCTCCACCAGTTTCGGCCACAAGCATCATCTCGTCAGACATCTCGCGAGCGTTCAGCATTTGAACAGAAGTTTGGAAAATGGTAACCGCATTTGAGACCATCGTTTTCTTTGAGGGGCTACTTTTGGAAATTCATTGATTGAAGAAGAATTGATTGGAAGAATTAATTGATCTACTCGCGCGATTTTATTCATTTGAAAAAAAAATATTGTCTTTTTTTTAACGATTTTTTCACAAACTATTCGCATTATTATCAATGATTAGTTAATAAATAATGTTATTTTGAGAAATATTCCATGCAACGATAGTCGATACGACACAATTCGTGATTAAAGTCTGTTTTTTATTTATTTCGGAATTTATGCGATGCTGAATAACTATTCTAATTGTGAATATTTTTTCATGATAATTTACATGTACCTTTGTCGATGTGTACACTGATGACATACAAATAACAATTTGATTGCGATTAGTAATTCTCTAACAGGAAATTCCCAAAATTTGAGACGATTTTTGAGCCACCAGTGCAGTGTATCCCCTTAACGAACACGAGGGTTCGAGAAATAAAAATGTTTCCGATAAATATTCGGGTCTAATCTGTAGCGTTGCGAGAACACACGCAAATAGAATAACATTTGGTGTCGGTTTTTTTTTCAAATTTCATTACAATGTTACGATTGTCATTTTCAGACGGAACTACGGGAACTGTAGAGATGAAACAGGAACCGAAAGAAGAGAAATTGTCGATACCACGAATCCGACAAAGCTCGAGAATTAAAAAAAAAAGTGGTGCAGGAACCGGAAGAAGTTGCGAATGAGTGACACGAGCTTAGATTTTAATTCAAGCCTCTTTGGGATAAACGTCATTTATAAACGACAATCGAGTTCATTTATTATTATGTTTTTTTTTTCATATAAAAGTGCCTAACTATTCAGTCAATGATTATTCGTTATTGTGGCGAAAAACAAAATAAAGTTTACGTTTTCTTTTCAAAAAATGGTAACTCGACCTTTCTTTTATTATTGTTTAAAGTAAAAAAATGGAATTTACCATTTTTACCCAAAGAAGATCATTGATGGTTTTTTTTCGGTTCGGTGTATGTGTAACGGACGACAAAAAAAAATGAATAAATATCGAATCACTTTAGAAAGCACCAACGTGCATAAACTTTCGTTTTCTTCAGTTGTTTTTAATAACACAAGCTTCATGCATTTGTTTTTCTGCCTAAAATGTCTTTATTCTGCCAAAAACGCAGAAACGCCTTAAAAAAACGTAAGCGGACGACAGATTCAATTGGCTGATATCCTACCAAAGGACACGGCAATATCTTTCTAGATTGCTGCTCGATCGGTGGGCGATCCGCAAGTGCTAAGCAGGCACCCATCCAAAGATTGGCGCGGGCTAACGTTGGTTGACACGGGAGACCACCTCAGCGAGACGGCTGTCTCTCAATATTGTTCTCCATGATGATGTTCTATCGTTGTCACGTCGAACTATCTTTTTCACCTCTGTCATCCACATTCTTACGTACTTCATTTACGTTAAAATCTTTATTTTCTTTCATTTGGTGCTTCGATCGTTCTATTAACGCATCACAATTTGTCTTCTGGTTTCAGCGATCCATGAAAAAAAATGGTCAACCGACAAACCTTACACTTGTTCAACCTGTGGTAAATCATACTCATGGAAAGTATCACTCTCCCGTCATGTACGCGACGAGTGCGGCAAGCCGCCTCAATATTCCTGTAAATTTTGCGCCAAGTGGTTCAGATCGCGCAGCAATCTTCGCCGCCATATGGACACCCTGCATGACGACGGAGTTACGAAGCCCATCGCGGAGAAATCCTTAAACGTCTCCAAGACCGATCGATTAGTCCTCATCGATGACTCATCAATGAAGATTTTATGGAAATAAGGAACTTTTCCAGCGGACGTCAATTGTGCCAACGTTGAAAAACGAGCCGGCGGAGACATCAATGATTGATCACTGACGTTCCCTCGATGCCTCATCAATGAAGATTCTGCCGTATTACAGTTCAAGAGGAATAAATTTCGACTGGTGTTATCCTTGAAACAACTTTTCCAGTTTGCGTCAATTTGGTCTAGGTTGGAGAACGATTGCGCAGAGACATCATTGCCTTTTCGACGAAGTCTCATTCATTATTGAAGTCATCAATGAAGACTCGTCCAATGAAGATTTTACCGTACAAATAAGTGAAGACGACTAAAGAAGGACCGGTTATCGTCGAAACAAGACACAACTTTTCCAGTTCGCGTCAACTTGAACAAGATTGCAAACATCGCCGCCTCATCAATGAAGATTTAACTGTACCACCAGTTAACGAGGAATAAATAACGTCTAGCCTCATTATCATGTGAAACAAAAGAAAAACATGTTTTTCATTCTGGCTTTACTTCCCGAAAAGTTATTTTACGTTGCCTAAAAGTTATTGGTTACTTTTTAAGCGCTCGTATAGGACCAACGATCTTAAATTCATCGTTTTTCTTTAAAAGTTATTTATCGAATGGATGTTTGAGCGTGAACATTGATATTTTGGCGACCACTCGCCTTATTTTTTAAACTTTCCTCACCCTATGCCCCTGTTGTTTTATCAATCAATCGACAATCCAATTTCGAAGACCAACAGACGTCACCAATTCTCCGTGACATACCAGTGAGATTATAAATGCGTGGCAAGGTAATATTCGTCAAGCTTTTAAAGTATCGGAACGGACCGCAGGCCGGCATTGTTTGTTGTTCCTTTTTTTTTTTACTTTTTACGCCTAATCGTTGTACAGTGCCGAGCTAGTTCGCTTCCAAGTAGAAAAATAGGGGTTCGTTCCGTTTCGACGAAATAATTGTGAATATAACATGGGCTAACCACTACAGTTACTCTAATTTTTTTCCCCAAGATTAATCACTCGCGATCGTTACAAATAATTATCCCGTAAAATGAGGCTGTCAATAATCACGCCCCATCAGCAGTATTCATGATGATTTCGTCAATCCTGCTTCTCGCTCGCAATCAAATCGATCACGCGTCACCCCGATGTATCATAAGCCCTTCCAACTTTCGCAAAAAAAAAAGGATTTGTCCCTCAAAACCTCCTATCATCCTCTTTGTTTTTGAGTCCGAAGCCCGCAGAGCGACGAATAATAAAATAAATAAAAAAACAGCTAAAAAAATGCAATCACTAACTACATGATACCGTTGTTTGGTAGCAGAGAGATCAAGACTGCCCGGGAAGCACGACAGCTCAAGACAGAAGCAATTTTGGCGCCCGTTCCCCTGTCACACTTGTGGGAAGTCGTACACACGGAAGGACACACTGAGGCGGCATCTACGCGACGAGTGCGGCAAGAATCCCCAATACATATGCTACGTGTGCAAGAAAGGCTTCAAGCAAAAGTCCAATTTTCAAAGGCACAACGCGAACGTCCATGGCTTTAGGTTCTGATAAATGGAAAAATGAGACAAAAGACAAAAACGCGATAAATCGTGCTGGCGCGATTCCTCGACAAGGCCTTTTCACAAGATAATATCAATGAGGAATAAGTCTACCTGCAAGACTAATCGTCTATTTTTTATTCATGCATTATTACTCACCTGGTGCTGTATTACAGTAGAACATTTTTCAAGCAAACAAAAAAATTACACTATACGCACGGGCCTCTGCAATGAATTTTCGTCAGCTACATTTCATTTTAATGTATAATACTATCTATCGCGGAATAAATTTTCTAAATCAATTGCTTGGAGCGTTGATCATTATTATTATTTTTTTTTAATTCCGACATTTTGGCTGCGGCTTCGATCGCCTATCGGGAATTTGGTTCCTGTCTTTGTTGGCGATTTTACGGTCGTATCGTATTGAGTGTGGTATTGGTCATTGTCAAACACGTTTTCTCTACATTTAAAAAAAACACGTTCTCCATATAGTTGAGAAAAAATTATTTTCTGTCCAGTTCAATATTAACTGACAATCGCATCATGAGAAAAAAAAATTGAATCAAACGATTAGAACTGGATGACTAGAATGATTAGAGCTAATGAAACTTTACATTGAATATTCACCAAAGGGCTTCCTTATGAATGCTAAAGCATATCGCATGTCACTGTCCTTCAAAAGCAATATCGCATTCAGGGTCAACTTGACGGAGATGAAAAGAAGTGTAGGGTAATTCTGGAGGCGTTTATTACCAAAGATAATTTTTACAAAAGTTTAGGAAAAAAAAGTTCAAGCCATTCTCGTGCCAATTTATCTCAAACTGATAGACTAACGCACGGACAAAATTTTCGAAAAATGATAACCAGCACCTCAGTACTCCAACGCAAGCTTAAGGCGTTACATCAACTTGGCGCTCGAAAAAAATGGGTATAAATATATTTAGCACGGCTGTTAAATATATAAAATAATTTTTAGTTTTCACAAATACATTATAGTTTTATGAACAAATTAAAAAGAAAAACGAATAATAAAATTAAAAAATGACGGAGATATAAATCGTCTAGGAGGACCCTCTTTTAAAAACCTTGCTGGTGGAATTATTTTCTCTGTCAGGCATCGTCTAAAAAATAAAAACATAACATTTTCTTGCAAAGAAAGGTAATAGCTAAAGTGTAGCATTGGGACACAATTTAAAAAAAGATTACGTAAAAAAGACAGCTGTTTGAAAGAAAAAACCCGATTTTTACTAAAATTTTGAGTTTTAAAAATTAATAAAAAATAAACACTACATCAAAAAAAAAATCCTATGCTATATCCTAGATAATATTATAAAGAATATGTGGTATATATTTTGTCCACCAATTTGAAAAACAGGTCCTACTGGAGGATGACTTATATCTCCGGAGCTTTAATTTTTTTTTTTTTTAATTCGTTCATAAAACTATAATGTATTTGTGAAAAAGAAAAATTACTTTATACATTTGGTAGTCGCGTCAATATTTTTTTAAATTTTCATACCTATTTTTCCGAACACCAAGGTGATGCAACCACTTTAACGACAGCCTGAAAACAAAATTCCCAAACAGACACCTCAGCTTTGCAATATTAGTGAGATTTTTTCTTTTTTTTTTCTTTTGTCGTCATTGCGAGAAGTTCGTGAGAGCCGTGGATTAGAGCATTGAGAGGATACATAAAAAGGAATAACCGAGTAGGTTCTATTGGCAAACAAGTTATTTATTGACGACTGAAAGTGGATCGTCATTGAGGCTGACAACCGATAAATATCGTTTCTCTCTTACATTCCAGGCGATCCGCGAGGTATTTGCCAATTGGCGGCGTCATCGCAAAGATACGCTTACATCTACCGTGAGGAGTTTCCCTGTCAAAAGTGCGGGAGATCTTACAGGAACAAGGGCAGCCTGAAGCGTCATCTTCACGACGAGTGTGGCAAAGCGCCCAAGTACATATGCAGCGTATGCGAGAAGGGTTTCAAGCAGAAGGCAAACTTTCAACGTCACAACGCCACCATCCACGGTCATCTTTTTTCCCTGAGGCCTTGAGACTCGAAGTGCCTGCGGCACCCGATGAAACGTACAAACTCCGATCATCCCGATTTTACCAATCGGCCGCATCATCTCGAAGATTCCGATCCCATCAATGGATATCCATTTATCGCGACCTACGTGTTCTATGATATTTGCCAATTTGCACGCTCGCGCGCGGTCACCAATCACCGAGTCAATAAAGATTAGCATCACGTCACTATAAACCGGTAACCAAACAAAAGTCACATTTTATATTTTTGACTTCTTGATGTTCAATCCTCGAGGCAATTGCTCCAGTGTATACAAAAACACGAACCATCAACGAGAGCGCATACAGTTGTTAGTTTTGTTTTCTCACATTCTTTTTTCTTTTATCACGAACTCCTCAACCGAAGATCTAGAAACAAACAAAAAATACATTATCCCCCTCGATCGGCAAGTGTTATTACGCGACGAGAGTCGAATTGAATCATCATTGTAACCGCGTGACGAAGCTCGGTACCAACTTGTTTTTCTTTTTGTTCTGTATGCTCGTAGGTCGTCCACGCTCGAGTTCCTGGAATCCCCGTAGCAACGTACCAAAACCATATCCGTGCTACAAGTGTACGAGATCATACACCAACAAGAGCACCCTTAATCGCCATCTGAGGGAGGAGTGCGGCAAAATGCCCCAGTACGTTTGCAGCTTCTGTCAGAAGGCCTTCAAGCAACGTTCCAACTTTCAACGTCACGTTTGGACCGTACACGGATGTATACTGTGATGCCCGATAGCCGAAGGGTCAACCTTTACCCATTATATCATTATTATTATTATTATTATTATTTGTTTTGATAGACTTATTGCCCGGGCACACACTTCCTCAGTTTGCACTGAAAAACATTCATCTACCCCCGGGGGTTAGGCTTGATCTTAATCTAGACCGGGATAATAATGCTGGAAGGCACTCGAGGGTTCTGACACCACCTCGGCTACCGCCCAGTCCAAAAAATACGCGTTAATGATATCGCTCTGCGATAGCCGCTCCCTCAAGCCAGAGGGTGAGCGGCTACCGCAGTCCACAGTCGTGTTGCCTGAGTAAACGGAGGTATCCGAGGATGACCGCCTTCTGCATCTGACCTGCCAGCAACCGGAACCTGGATCTGCAACCCGGTATGCCGGCGAGGTTTGACACAAAAGACTCCTTCATCCCCCCGAGCGCGCCGATGATGAGCACCACGAGGGTTACCCTGAATCCCCGGTGCAGACGACGCAGCTCGGCCAAGAGAGGACGATATTTGAGCCGTTTCTTCTTTTCCTTTCGCGGGATATTAACCTCGGCCGGGGCCGAGAACTCAATGACGTAAATCGTCTTCTTGTCGAAATCGAAGAGGACAACATCAGGATTATTCGCTTGAGGCGGCCCGATGATCGCGAACGAGAAGTTCCAATAAATCTTGCACCTCTCGCCCACGACAACGGACTCAATATCTCCTGGAAAATAAGGCGGCACGGGTTCCCGGTCTATCCCATGTCGTAGATGGTAATATAACACCCTTAGGGCCGCGTTATTACGATGGATATAGCCGGAGACTGCATATACCGGGCAGGCCGACAGTAGATGCATTAGAGTCTCCGGCGATTGTATGCATGCACGACACAAAGTGGTTGGCAGAGGCCGACCCATAACGCGGCTGCGATAAACCAGGGTGATTATTATTATTTTATTTTTATTTCATCATTATTTTCATTATTATCATTACTCTGTGTAACAATGATTCGTTGCAAAAGTTCACGTTCGAAAAATGAACCATTTTTTTTCGTTCCTGCCCTCCTCGATCGTATCTTCATTAAATTTGTAGCGCCTCGACAACAATGAAAATACTCTCGATAGTCCAATTCACAACGTGCTGACAGAGCAGTCTTGCAATTACTTCGTCATGATTTTGTATGGATACGAATAATAAAAGTACAGTTGACAGTCACGCGGAATATTTTTCAATTACTGCATGATATTACTTTTTTTTTTCTTTACAAATGTGATTACTGGAAAGTTAAGAATTTTTGAATAATTAATCATTGGTTATTTATCAGTGATCGTCGTTGCTGAAGAGGTAATTGCATATCATTTATAAAGCAAAAATTCACTTTTGTTGTACAATTGTTACAAAACTTATTTAATAATTACTTTATTTGTCTTTATCCAATTACTATGTATATAAATATAGAAATTCTTAAGTCTTCAGAAAGTGTCACCAACGAAAAAATAACTGCTTATCATTTCTAGAACAAACATTTATTTTTATTTTCTCACATAATAGTAATAAATATTATTCACATTTGCTAGTATATTGAAATTATCAAACTAAAATTATTTTTTTTTTTCAGACCCTCCGTCAATAAAGGACCCCACAATGCCTCTTACAGCTTTCACGAGTTTCCCGTATTCGGAAAAATTGTAAAAATCATTTATAAATCCTTCAGTACATGATAACACGTGCATAGGAGATGAATTAAGAAAAAAATTATGTTTTTCGATTCATTCGTCGCGTGTTTTCAAAATAAGCGAAAAAATGTATATTTATTCGGCAATATCTTGTTGTGGCATAATCTCATTTATCCGACGCTCAAATCTTTGAAATGTGACAAATTTCTTAGCTCTGATTTTTTAAAATTTTTATTCCGAAAAATCGGACGTCGGTCGGTCGAGAGTGATGGATTAATGAGATTGCTATGCAATGCGACGTATTAGATATTTTGTGATATCTTGGGCCTTGAAAAAAATCTCTGTAGATAATAAATCCCTAGACACTAGACTGGTACAATACGTAACAAATCTCTTTCCTCGTGTTCACTGGGCATTATCTTTTCCGACAATTAATTTTAACTAATTACTGTATGTACTCCTTTCGATAATTATATTTACCAAATAAATAACTGAGTAACAAATTATGAGAATGATTACTCACGTACTCAATTAAATAATCGGTAAAAGAGTTTAACCAATGATCTTTTTTATTTATTTAATTTACGAAAGATAATATTTTTATACTAAACTTGGATTCAATAATAAATGATTGAATTGTTATTCATTTAACCTATTATTTACTTAGTTGATTAAATTATTATTTCAGTAATTCAATTAATAATCTATCGCGTTACTTCAATTAGTCGAAAAAACAAATTTTAACTGGTCGTTATTTTGATTTGGAAATAACGAAGCCGGTGTATTTTTTATTCTAAAAATGAAAACTTTTTCTTATTCTCCCAAAGTCGTTTTGCCTCATTGCTGTAATGGGTATTCCTTTCAACCGCATAATCAACTATTTGAATAATTTGATAATTTATTTAATCAATGATTTATCGATTCGATTGAATATTGGTTTTAATAATGCAACCAACAAGTTTTTTTTCGTTTATTCAATTGGCGAAATACAGCGAAATATTGAGGCTGCTGGCAGGCGAATTCCCGAAGGATCGCTTCCTGTCCGAAGAATGTATCGATCGCAGTAAAAAAAAAAAGAAGAAAAATAAAAAAAAAACCTTCCCGAACGATGAGTGGGTGTTATCAAAAATGGAAAAATTTGTGACTAATACCGTGACGAATTTGTTGTTGCAGGTGGAAAAAGGCGGGGCCGCAGGATGAGCTACAGTTCGTCGTTGAGTTGCTCGAAATGCAGCAAACAGTACACGTGGGCCAACTCCTTGAGGCGACATCTACGCGAGGGTTGCGGTGTTCTTCCGAAATACAACTGTCACCTCTGCGGTCGAAAATTCAAGAGAAAGGAGTACCTCAATAAACACAGGCTGAACATACACAAATTTGGCAACGCAATGTTTTGAATCGTACCCACTATGTACAAAATTTTTCGATACTTTTTAATCCTTATATATATATATATATATATATATATATATATATATATATATATATATATATATATATATATTGAAATAAAAGGTCAACGCAAATATTACAAAAATTATATAATATTAATTCTACAGCCATAAATATATACGACGTCGCACATTCCGCGTAAAGAAATATTATTTTTCGAGGGTGCGGGTGTTTTGAAAAAAATTAATGATGTTATATTCGAAAAGTCATTTTGTAAGTTATGGTAGCCAATTTAAAAATCGCGCTCGAAATAATCGTCGTTACTCGAACATCCTTACGCCGATGTTCGCGATTATACATACATATATATATATATATATATATATATATATATATATATATATATATATATATGATCGATTTTTTTACCTACTTTTCTCAATCTCAGCTCGGTTAATTTCCCACTGAGACTTAGTTTTTTTAAATTTAAAGACATCAGGTGAAAATAAGAACCTCGAAATTTTTTATTCGGTCGAAATAAACCGGGCAAAAAAAGCAACTTGCATTCAAAGTAATCGAATCGATACTTCGAAAGAATAAAATTAGATCCAACAGGATCACAACTACGCCTCGTGTAATGGCGAGGGATGTTTTTTTACCACGAACAAAAATCGGAATTGATTCTAAAAATTGTAATTGATCATTCGGAACAGGGAGAATGGGGGGTGTATAGAAAAAAATTAAAAGAAAATATACATCATCGCGGAGATTTCGCTAAATAAAGAAAAACGATAGTGCTAGATCGTCACCTAATTTCCCACAGCACTCGAATTTGCACTCAGAGAAATGGATCAAAAAGAAAGTATGTGCCTGCCTTCAATGACACGGAGTCTCGTGCACGCATAGAAATAGTTAGCACACACGAAAAGTATGCAATAATGAATACGATGAATGCTGATGACGAATGTATGAATGCTGATAAAGTGTTCAACGATCGCGAGTGCGCGTGCCTCTTTATTTTCTCCTATCTTCTTTTCTCTTTGCAGGCGGCCTGAACATGTCCGATTATTACAAGCGGGTTGGACGACACTTTTGCTCCAGCTGCGGCAAGGAATACAGATGGATGCAATCGCTGGTGAGGCATGAGCGCGAGGAGTGCGGCAAAGCGCCTCAGCATTGCTGTCCTGTATGCGGTCTCAGGATACGTCACAAATGGATGCTGAAGAAACACCTTATAAGCGCTCACAATTGGATAATGCCGAACGGAAAGAAGCTTTAGCTCGTTGAGGAAACGAGCCGCGAAAGCAAAACCAAAAACGTACAAGATAGATGTATAAGGATCAAACGTTATTCGATGAGCGTTGAAAATGTATTTTTTACTCGGACAGGGAGGGAGAGGGAGGGAGCAATTGATGCGCCGACGTTTGTAGTAGACGCTGGAAAATTAAACGTCGAATATTGAACACGTGAAAAGGATTAGACAATAAAAGAGGAAGGGGAAGAAGAAAGAAATGAAGAATGTGCTATTGAAACTTTCTTCCATTTGGCCTCGTTTCCTCGTAGCTTTCGTATGGGTAATCCGAGTCGAAAATTAAATACTCGTTCGATTGTGAATCTCCAAAGGCTTCTTGAATTTGAGTTTCGTCTTGATTTCGATCCAACAATTTTCCAAACGCTCAACGCAAACCCAAACAAGTTAATGATTTTTTGAAACGGAAAGATGAATCCGCATCGAATTTGGTCGCTTCGAAAAACGAGCATGGCTGAGATCAAGACGAGCACGATGGGAAACATTTTTTATTTTTTTTGGTAATCATCGTCGCCATATAAGTCCAGTCAAATTTTTTTTTAAAAAACCAGGACGTCAGTCGTAAGCCTCAGTATTTATTTGTCGACTCAGGATTTGACACAACTGCCGATCATTAACGATCAAAGTTCCGTAGAGATCATGAACTCGTCGTTCCGGCTCACTCTCTATTGTTGTTTTCCCATTAAATTTTTTTCAGAACAACCGAGATCTGAATACTACAAGCGCTATCGCGGCAAGTACACGTGCGACGCCTGTGGCAAGAAGTACGTCTGGAAGCCGTCCTTGATGAGGCACAAACGGGAAGAATGCGGCAAAGAGCCGCAGTTCGCTTGTCCCTTGTGCTCCACCAAACATCGTCGCAGTAGCCAACTCAGGCAGCATCTTATATGCGTTCACCAATGGACCAGTCCCCTCGATCGATATCGCTATTAGACGAGAATGCGCGCTGTTTTCTTTTATAACATCGTCGATTAAAAGTGCACGCTTCGATCAATGAAAATCCGCACGCTCTTCTCACTTCCCCTAACCTGTACGATCAAAGAATTTTTATCCTGGCCCCTGAAGGACCCTCATCGTTTCGACGTGAACGCGTCTATCGCGGCTTCGCAATTCCTAAAGACCTGTCATCCTGAAATTTCACAGGTGGACACTTCGAAAAAACGCAATTTCGTGACATGGCGATAAATTTGTAATAAAAAAAATGTATTCAACGCTTTTTCTTCCCATGAGTGGCAAATGTCGATGACACGAAAAATATCACGTACCCCCACCGAGTGGGGTGTCATTTGACAGGGCATTGAAAATCCTACTTAACGCTATTTGCAATGTTTTTCCGCTACAACTGCCACGCGCCGAGAACTTCAAAAGCCTCCGAAGTAGCAACCCCCCCCCCCCCCCACCTATTTTCGCAAACCGTGTGTTAAAAAAATCTGAAATAATTCACGAAAATAGTGTTGGGTGAGTATTTTTGAGTAAAATTATTCCGGTCACTTTGAAACAATTAATTTCGAGAGAAAAAAATATTTAAAAAAATGGTATTGTATCGCGACAAAAGCCTTCATCGGACACAGAGGTAATCGAGTCTTAATCAAATATCCCTAAAACTTATCGACATTCTAAGTCGAAAAGAGACACAAAACGATCGACGCGCCCAAAAAAAAGACTTGACAAAATTTCACCCGTTGATTGTTCAATCCCCCGTGTTAATTTTGATTTCAGACTATTATCAGCACTACTACTCGTCGCAGCCGCCGTACACCTGCGACACTTGTGGCAAGAGGTACAAGTGGCGGGAATCGCTGAGCCTTCACAAGCGCATGGAGTGTGGAATCGAGCCCCGTTTCACTTGCCACTTTTGCGGCAGAAAGTTCAAGCACAAGCACCATCTGACGAAGCATCACCGCTCAATACATCTCTACGATTCTCGCTGAATACATTTTTTTTTAAGTTAATAAATAAACATACTACTCGAAAAATCGTTCGACGAACAAAACGATACAATACGCGCGCGGCAGTCGAGAAATTATATCCGGTTATGACGATCTGCCTCGTTACAAAAATTATCCCGGGCCAATACTCGAATGGGTGACCGTTTGCTCCGACTACCGAGCGGGCAACAAATTCACCGATTCGCCGAACGAAATGCAACTGAAAATCGGCAAAATAATTGCTGCAAACGGCGGGTTTCCCGCAGTTTCCCTCTGTCCTCGTGCGCGAAATAACGACGAAAGGGCTCCTACGAAGGGAACAATGGAAATAAAAAAATAAAAAAATATTGTCGATCGATGATCAATGAAATGAATGAACGACTGAAAAAATCATTAAACGAGTCTCTGTTTTTCTTCATCTTTTTTTTTAGATTCCCTCATCGACGACCATTCCGAATTCGGGTCCGTCTTTCCGTGCACCACGTGCGGCAAGATCTACACGAGAAAGTCATCGCGCTACACGCACCAGAGATTGTGCGGAAAAGAGCCAAGATTCAATTGTCTGCTGTGCGGCAAACTCTTCAAGTACAAGCATCGCCTGAAATCACATCTTACGTCGAATTTTCACGTACCGAGGCATCATCGGTAACCGCGATCGCTTAGCCGATCGGCGGCTTCCCCAATGGCGGATTTTCTTTCCCAATTACGCCGCGATCACCCCACCGCTTGCGTGAAACCCAAATTTTCAAGGGCACCGATATTTTTAAGGCCCACAATACTCCAATTGGTAATCTGAACAAATGTTGGGGGAAAAAATTATCGTGGTCCCGAAGAGTCGAGGAAATTCTCCGGAGTTATTTTTCGGTAACAGTGTGAACGCAAAAGTTTTGGTACAAAAGTGATCTCCAATTTGTCATGTCCATTTTGTATGCATCGCGACGGGTATCCTTAAAAAAAAAAAACGAGGACGAGAAGAGTCTCTTTTTTTGCCGTAGACCGCAAAAATAATATCCTATTTCGATTCGAACGCATTTACAATAATTTTTGTATGATTAGTGACAAAATTGGACTTTTTTTATGAGAAAAAAAAATCTAGAACAGAAAATTACATCTCTCGTTTTCCATTGCCTGAAACAAAAAATATCCAATGTTTCGTACACATATACTTGTAGCTGTGAATTGCCGATACCAAAATGGAGTTTCGTGTTGGTTCATTATCCAAATGGGGTCGCCATTGTGAAAAAAAAGGAATCGAAAACGAGAAAGACGTCTCGTATTTTTCCATCTCAAAAAATAACATCCACCTTCGCTTCTCACAAATACACGTGCAAATGTGTATCATTAATAACAGAGTTTAATTTCTTTTTTTTTTTCAATACTCTATTATTTTTTCTACTTCACCGCGAGTCCCGCAACTTCCGGTAGGGTGGCAATTGCCTCAAATTCGCCCCTGATTATTCCGAGACACGACAGTTCGCAACTATTTTGTTTTTGTTTTTTTTTGCGCATGGAATTTTACACCGCGGAAGCAATTAATGTGGATTCAATAAAGTTAACGATTAACACCCATACAAATATTTTATTTTTATTATCCGTATAATTTAATGGTTCGTACCTTGAGTCGATTTGTCCATGTTGTTTTTTTTCGTTGATTTTAGAAAAAATTTAATCGGCCGCGAATAATTGCCGTCGTAACGATGGAATTGCCAAGGCTTCCAATGTACCGAACATTAATTCAGCTCCGATCTCTTTTGTTTTTAATACTTTTGCAGGACAAAGCACGCAACAAAAAGCTTGGATTTGCTTCCAATGCGGCAAGGGCTATCGATGGCGCGGCTCGTTGCAGAATCACATACGGGTCGAGTGCGGCAAAGAGCCGACTTTCAAGTGCCCGATCTGCGGCAGGAAATTCAAGTACAAGCATCGCTGGCTATCGCACGTCAAGTCCGTACATCATCTCGGCCTTTGAACATTAATTGGACATTTCTTTTTTTAATAAAAAAAAAAATTACTAAATGAAAAAAAAGAAACTATCGCTACACCATTATTCGTAATATGTTTGTCTAATAATAAATAACTATTTGGAATATTTCGATTTATTTTTTGTTTTGTCGAAATTTTGTCGCTTGGCTCGATAAATTTTAGTTCGCGATCGATTATTCGTAACATCGTGATGTTAAGAGAAAAAAAAACACGCCGCACATTTCGAATTTGTATAAATCAACGATTTTTTATTCCCTTTACGTGGATGACACGCGGGGTGGACGCGATTTTACAGCTGACATATTCGGGAAAACATGAGCACGTAATTTTCGGGCGTCCCGTGTAAGAAAATGTTTTAAAATAATAATTTAAGGAATAATAAATAATTAATTGATTATTGAATCATCCAATGTAATTCAATAATTATTAAAATTCAATAAGTATTGAATGTTTTCGGAAAGAAAAAAAATCCGAGGACCGGAAACAACTGTAGCGCATCCGGGTCCGCAATAATCTCACGATGGTTTTTTTTCCCTTGAGTCTGTTATATATATAGATAATCTAGGATGTACCGATAATGGATTTTCATTTTTTAGTTTCCAGTGCACCGTTTACATAATCTTGAAGTGGCAATAAGAGAGACAATGGCCCCGAAAAATTATTGGGGCGAACGTACGAGCAACGAGTTCATGAGTATTCTAAATTCATCAGCTTACTTCCGGTGGCGGGTTTGCGGGAAAAAATTCAAGCAGAAGCTTCGCTCGACGTTCCACGGGAAGCTCATACATTTCATTGATCTGTAAGAGCGTCACCCCGAGTAAAGAAAGGAATTCTGATTTGATCCTTTCGAATCTTGGATTCTTCCCGAGTATCGATTCGATTTTTTTTAAATTCAATTCAACTTTATTTTGCATTAAAATTCTGATAAAAAAAAGTTGGAAATTTCCCCCTGATGACAAGCCTGGAAAAATGTACATTTAAAAAAAAAATTAAGCTTCCGTGAATTTCGATCGTAAATTCGAAAAATGAACTGAGTCCTGATTAAACGCTGATGTGTTTCGTATCACAAGCTCAAACCGGACGCTGTGTGGCATCAGTCTTGAAAAAAAACGTAAACTGGTTCTTGATCTACGACTGGCAGTTAACCCAAACCAAAAAAAAAACAACATAATTGTAAATAATATTCTAAAAACAAAATATGCAAAAATAGAAGAAATGTAAAAATAACCCTAATAATTGCACCCCTACGCCATCACGATTCCTCACGAGTTTTTGTCTTTTTCATTTCACTCGTTCACCATCCACGCCACGTGTGTTGCAAAAAAAAAATGTTAAACTTCTGTTTCGCGATCGTCCACATCCAATAATTGTGTCTGACGAGCGTCGAATATTTTCGTTTTTTTTTCTTCGTATTCTTCCAGGACCAAGAGTGACGGTGAAGCGGATGGAGACGCTCAGATCGCGGTGGCGTCGGCGGGTTATTTATACGTGCGACCGATGCGGCAAGGGTTATCAGCTCGAGACGTCTCTGAGGAGGCATTTGAGACTGGAGTGCGGACTCGAGCCTAAGCAGAGCTGCGACACTTGCGGCAAGCGTTTCACTCACAGATTCAAGCTCACGAACCATCTGGCCTCCTGCAAGCTCAGGAAAACTTATCGATAAAGAAATTCATCCGGAATATCCTATGTCAATGTTATCAATCGTATATCGCACCATTTTTCTTTCTACGAAAACTCACTAAATAAAAAACAAACCACGTGACAAAACAACCCGGAAAACATCGATACCAAGATATAACGAAATATATTATTTCGTGGCCCATTGCTGTGCAAAAACAGAAAAATATAAGTTTGTTTTTTTTTTCTTCGAATGATGACAATTCGGAAGCGATTGCGCCCTCGCATAATTCATGTCAATATATTCTAACGATAATTATTGTTGTGGCGCACAAATTATCGTCAGATTCACTTCATAAAGTAATCATATATTTATATAATATATAATAATACTAATTATTATTATATATGGGGAAAGGACATTTCCAAGCCCTTATATCTATGTAATGTTGGCTATCAGCACAACCGATCGTTTTTACGAAGTTCCTTAAATTTTTTTAAGAGTGTCGTCGATTCTGTGTTACCGGACGGTTCTCATAATAAATTTTATATAAATATGGTTACATTCATCTAAAGATGATTTTGAAGACATTCAGGTTTGATAAAAATATTGATTATGGGGACAATCTACTACTATGAAGGTGGACCTCAAGGTCGAATGTCTTCGAAATCACTTTACCCCGTATATAGGTGTATATATATATATCCTTCTTGCCAATTGCACCAATTGGAGTGAGATGATACGTGCTTTAAGGATACATTGACTCATCGCTGCAAATGATGTCCTCCCTCTTCGATTTCTTCAATCCGAGAAAGATTTCCTTCCGCACTCTTCACACTTTCTTATCACTAACCACCTGGCACGATCTGTTATGAAAACTAAAAACAAAAGCAAAGGCCTGCGTCATTTTTTTCTTTCAATACTCGAAGGGACTTTCGAAAAAATAATTTTCCATTCACGATTCCGAAATCTACGTCGTTAGCACGCAATGAAAATTATTTTAATTTTTTTATTCTTCTTTTTATTAGTTTCTTATGTTTTTCCTTATCGTCGAAATGTTTATTCGCCAAACTTAGTCTGTACTGAGAAAGTGGCTGAGGAAATATTTCCGAATTCTCGTGGCATGAAATGAAGTGAAAAAAAATGTGAGGATGTCGAAGAAATTTTGTTGCATTGCTAACGATGAGAACTTTGAAACCGTAGTTTTTTTTGTGTCTTAAGGGAGGAGTGTAGGAGCGTTTCTAACGATTCGTCGTGCAAGAAGAATCGCTCTAACCAGTTAACTGTTTCGTTTCAGGACTGTTGGCCAGCATGCTTCAGTCTCAGGACTTTCCTCAGCGCCAGCAGCAGGACTTCCCTCAGAGCCAGCAGGACTTCGTTCCTCAGGAACGCGTCGTCAATTGGGCAACCTCGAATCTCGTTAGCATCGCTTACAAGACGCCACTTTCCCATCGCAACATGAAGGAATGCATGGACACAGACGAAAAGCACGTCTGCAACAGATGCGGCAAATGCTACAAGGCAACGACATCCTTGAGTCGTCACAAACGCCTCGAGTGCGGCGTTCAACCAGCCGAAATATGTCCGATTTGCGATCGAAGATTCAAACACAAGTTTGTCCTCAACTCGCACATTGTCGGCTGCGAGAGAAAACTTCGCGGTTTTGTTAAGAGGAAGAGTAATAATTAAGGGGAAGGGCGGAGAAGGCGGTATTAATGAACAGATGGAAAATTGAGAACGCGACGAGAATATATATCGATTTCGAAGAGGGATTTCAATTTTTTTCAATTCTTGTTTTTTTTTCTTCAAATTATATTTATTTCAATTAATCGACATTTTAATTGATCGAGAATAATTTTGGAACTCGATATATCGATCGTTGCGACACCGATCAAATATTTCCAGTTCACAAAATTTGATGCGTTTCGGGAAAAAGAACATACCTATCCGCACGTTGTCTTGACTGGTGAAAAGACGAATTGGAATATCGTTAGGTTTTTATCCGCCCACCGTAAACAAATCTTTCTCTCTTTTTTTTTAAAATTAATTTGGTGGATTTGCAAAGAACTCGTGCTATTTTTTATTGAGGCGAAGTATCACAGTGATTTGGCTATTCATTGTAGGAAATTGACTGGCGCGATATATTTATTTATTTTTTTGGACATATTGCAATCACGGATTGCCAAAGTTGTTTGTGAAATTGGAAGACAGGATGTGATTTTTTTTTGTCGATAGAACGAAAAATGTCCTATAACGAATGTTCTATATAAGAAATTTTCTTATAACGAAACTTCTATACAGGGAAAATTTCTTTATAACGAAATCTTTATATAAGAAAAATTCCTTTATAACGAAACATTAATAATAACGACGCGAAATCTTCGACCGAATAATCGTGAAGAAAAAATCAACAATCCTTTTCTCGACACAGTTCGCGGATGAATAAATATATTTTCCTTCAATTTTACAGATACATTCGTCAATGCGTAAACCACCGATAAACCAAAAATAAAATAAATCGCCCGACCAGTTTTCCCACAAAAAAGCCCTACGTTTTTTTTCAACTTCGGGATGTCCAGTATGGTCCATTCAATAACGAATATTTCGATGAAAAAAAAAACTGCATCCTTGAAACGTCCCTTGAATAACGAATAATGTCAAAAAGAAGAAAAGAAAAGTTGCACCTTAACCTCGAAACGAGGAGGCAGGCCCACACATTGCCTCGATCCCGTACAACGAAATTGTAAATAAATGAGTGTGTCTGTGTGTCGGTACTCGAAACCTCTCATAGGTTTGAAAAACATGTGTGGTACGTATTATTAATGACAAAATGCCGAACGTACAGGAGTATCTCGTGGCATGTTCACGGGCCTCGTAGCTGGCGGTCATTTTTTTTTAATTTGTACTTTATAAATTGTTCGTCGTTACGGAACTTAATAAGCGCGCTCTTCGTTTTGAAGACGCGCTGCATAGAATCTCTCGTGTACCTCGAAGCTTGGCGTTTTTTTTTTCTTTTATCTCTGAGATAAGTAATAAATTGATCTTCGGTACGATCCGATAAAACTGAGCCGAAATTTTTTTTTTGCACTCCGAATCCAACTTTCCACTTTGGCGAATTTGATTTCTCGTCGCATCTTATTATTCAATCGAAGTTGGATATTCCAAAGGATTTCATTCACGGAAATTCTGTAGCTTGCCTCGAATATTGCGTCAATTTCTTCCATCCCTGCTGGACGTTATTTCCTTACCGATTACCGATCGCCTGCAGTTTTTTTTTCAAACCCATTGGACGTACTATTTTGTGTATTTTTTTGTATCTTCTTTTATCAGACTTTATTTGAGTTTGTTAGCCAATGGAAGTGCATGGTGTGGTAAGGACAAAGTGCCTGCAAAATTATGACCGCACGGCAGTCTTGAAAACGCCTGTGAAAAATGTTGACACTTGACCACAAATTGTCGGAGAGAGCGAGAGTGAGTAACTTTTCGTATTCTTCTGATGATGAAACAAAAAAGAAGGGTCGATTTGCCTCCAGACATCGGTACCTGATGGTCCTACTCTTCATTTATTCAAATATCTGTTCTTTCAGTATCCTAACGATCCCGGTAGGAGACAAGAATTTAATTTATTTGGATCTAGTCTCATGCTTTCGAAGTATTGTAATGATTATTTTGGAATTATTTTCCTCTTGATTACGACTTACACAAAAATGTCGAAATTCCAATCTCACCCTTATGTGAGGCTGTAAAATTGTCGGGATAAAAAAAATGACGTCTCGTTAGCTGTTAGACCTCATCCTGTTCCTTTGCACCGGAAGTGTTTGGAAAAATGAACTTGATTGAGATTGAGACAAACAGGATTTAAAAAATTATTTGTGATTTGCGTTAAAAAAAAACAGATATATACATATAAAATATTCTATAATGCAAATTTTAGCCGGACCAGAAAAGGGCTGACAAAATACAGATACGTTTTAAGTCACAGGCAAAAGCCTTAGCTTGCAAGCGAGAAAAAACCAAAAACCAGTGCCGATTTTTATCATCAGGGTCAGCCCCTAATTTGTATTTTCCCCTCCTCCGTTTCGGGACAAAAAAGAATTCTTGCACGCTCTGAAATATTTTTCTTTTTCAGGAGGGATTTCTGAGTGTCGAGTAACCGGAAGCGGCGGAGCCGTTGACGAGGTCGCTAGCGTAAATCGCGATCGCACGTTGCATATACCGTTACTTTAATGCCTGTTAATTATAACGTAAACTTAAGGATCGATGGAAATGTGAAAAATTCCAACTCTGATAGCTATCTCAATTTTCGTGTATCTCTGTCTCTCCCTCGCAGTTATGGTTCTCGTCGGTGATGAGATCGACGAGAGAAAGTACGCACCGTACCATGGGACATTCGTGACTGACAATCGGCAGGTTGGTACGCCGAGACAAGCGGCACCGCTGGAAGATCAAAATTACGTGTGCGGCGAGTGCGGCAAGGGCTACAAGTGGCTGGACAATCTGCGGCGCCATCAGCGCCTCGAGTGTGGCAAAGCACCTGGCTATCCGTGCGACATATGTGGCAAATCGTTTTACAGGCGATACAGGTTCACCAAGCATATGCAGGAAAAACACGGGACGAATTGAAAACGATTGACGAGGACGATAATTGACGAGGAGTATATAATTGACGTGGACAATAATTGACAGGGACTATAATTGACGAGGACAATAATTGACAATTAAAATGAACGATGAAAAAATTGGACGGAGTTAAAAACGGACGGAGACAAAAGTTGACGGCGACAAGATGAAAATTAAGTGAGACAAAGATAAAAATTGACAAAGACAAAAACAGACAAACGCAAGAATTGCCGAGGACGGCACTAAAAAAAATGCCGTGTCAACAAACGCGTATATTGGAACCATTCAAATCAGCTGTATTACGAATAAAGACGGGCAATGGCTGGCCAAAAAATGACGTCTCCTTTTTACGGTTTCGTCGTTGCACAACCAGCAACGACGATCAGTTAAAAAAAAAACTCGGTAGCTGCAATCAACGCTCCTTCATCGCGCAATCAAAAATGGCCGGATTTACGAAAAAAAAAAAAAAAAAACGAATACAAGGCTCTTTTTCAGATTCGTTGGCTCGACAGTAGTAAATGTATTGTTCGTTCAGACCGTATTCGTTCACCACTATACACCGATCGATTCGTAAAATTCCCGTGACAATGTTTTCTCCCAGATTGACTGCATTACGAAAAAAACTCTTCGTGCCATTACAGTGCGGAAGATGTTCCTTCTTTCAAATATCAATTGTTCGAGAGAAAAATTATAATCGGCTACGAGCTATCGCTGTCGCACGCTTGTCCGTTCAGAGAGCGCTTATTCATTGTACTCTTATTAATTAATTACATTTTTTAAATTAATTTATTTAATTTTTCAATAGAATATTTTAATTAATTGATTGTAATTAAAAAATCATACATTTCTTCAGCGATATACAATCTCATATATATAAATATACTTAAAAAAAAAACGGATGTGGCGAAGAGTAGATTTCGGCAAGCCCTTCAAATTTTGGACTTGACTATTCTTTAAATCTAAAATCAATATTTGCATATATATATATATATTTTTACATTTATATTATATATACACTACCGCCGAAAAGTTTGGATACACCAGTCGATATTTATTGCCGCACTAAAAGTTAGATAGCTCCGTCAAAAAAAAAAGATATCCAATTTTAATGAACGGTGTTTTGAAGGGAACAAATTCAGCTTTGATTTGCTTTTTTGAAATATTTTTTATGATTTTTTTTCGACTCGGTACACACTTTTGCACGTGACCGTTTTTCGGCTATTTTTTTTTTCGAACATCAAGAATTGGACGCATAACTTATAGACATTTTTTTTGTTATTTTTATCCATGATAAGCTTGAAAGGGGTAGTAGAAGCTCCATTTTCGTTTTTTATAAAGTTTCGTACAATTTTTTTACGCAAAGTTATTTATTTTTTAGCTAAAAAAGACAAATTTTGAAAAATGCAACATAACTCAAGAACTATAGGGTTTGAGGGGAAATGTCAAAGATGTAAAAAGTTGCGTAAGTTTATATTGGATCGCCTGGAATTTTTTCAGAATTTTCCTTTGAGATTTTTTTTTTTACTTTTCGCTCGAAACTCTGATGAGTAGGGTGGCTCAACTCGAAAAGTACGGCGTTTAGGACAAAATATCAGGAGGAGAAACTTTTTTAATTTTCGATTTTAAATTCGCTTGGATTTTTTCAGAATTTTTTTTGAAGTTTTTTTGTCCGAAACTCGAAGAATCAATTGTTTTGACGATTCTCTGAGTTTCAGCCAAAAAAAAAATCGAAAAAAATGTCAAACAAAATTTTGAAAAAATTCAAGTGTATTTAAAATCGAAAATTAAAAAAGTTTCTTTTCCTGATATTTTGCCCTAAACGCCATACTTTTCGAGTTGAGCCATCCTACTCATCAAAGTTTCGACCGAAAATAGTAAAAAAAAAATACCAAAGGAAAATTCTGAAAAAATTCCAGGCGATCCAGTATAAACTTACGCAATTTTTTACATCTTTGACATTTTCTTTTCAACCCTATAGTTCTTGAGTCACGTTGCATTTTTCAAAATTTGTCTTTTTCAGCCGAAAAAGAAATAACTTAGCGAAAAAAAAATCGTACGAAACTTTCTAAAAACCAAAAATGGAGCTTCTACTACCCCTTTCAAGTTTATCATGGATACAAATAATCAAAAAAATTCTATAAGTTATGCGCCCAATTCTCGATGGTCGAAAAATAGCCGAAAAACGGTCACGTACAAAAGTATGTACCGGGTCGAAAAAAGATCATAAGAAATATTTCAAAAAAGCAAAACAAAGCTGAATTTGTCCCCTTCAAAACGCCGTTCGTTAAATTTGGATTTTTTTTTGACGGAGGTATCTAACTTTTAGTGCGGCAAGAAATATCGACTGGTGTATCCAAACTTTTGAGCGGTAGTGTATATATACGCATACACAAAAACTTCAACGAATATTGGTTTAAAAAAAAGTCAAGTACAAAATTTGAAGGGTTTGTCGAAATCTACTTTTCGCCACATCCATTTTTTTTTTAAGTGGAGACGTCAACGTTATTTCAATGTCAACTTCATTTCTTTAATTGAGATCGCTGAGTACCTAAACTCTAGTGATTCACCCGGTATATTATACATGCCGGCTGTCTCGCCAAAAATGAGTTAGGGTATAGATATACATATATATATATATATATATAAATATGGCGAGCAAAACGCTTTTTTTTAACTGTCGTACGACAAAAATTGCCCAAGATATTCGTGTTTAAAGTCCAACGCTGCATAAACAATGGAACAGTAATTGTTCACGTGCGATTTTCTTTTCTTCTTCAAGTATTAAATAATAAACGAAAATGATTGAATCATATGATCGATTCACAAAGCGAGTCTCCGTGTACATGATTTTTCATCGAAAAAAAGAATCTTGAGGAAAAAAATCAATTCGTCTGAAAGTGGAATCGAAAGCTCGCTCGATCCGCCTTGCACATTCCGCGCATGAACGACTTACCGTGCCATTCTCTACTACTTGGATTTTGAACGCGAATATCTCGGTTAATTTTTGTCGCACAACCTTTTAAAAAAAAAGGCGTTTTGCTTGGCGACGACACGATCTATATGCTCACAAAGGGTACCTCAATAATTGTGAATCACCCTGTACAACATATATACAAGCACGTTCCTCGAGCACGGCAAGTGTGAACCTTACCTTCGTTGCCAGCATAAACTCTCCTCTCGCTTATGTACTGAACAACGGTACATTGGTCATATAGAACGCGAACGTAAAAAAAAAACGGATCGTAAAGCAAAAAAAAAAGAAATTGTTCTTTGACATTTTTCCAGAAGCGAACTGCGACAGGATCATCTTCGGGTTCGACGACGCCAGGAACGACGAGGTCTCTAGAGAGGGCACAGCCGCGTTGCCGTTTCAGGCTAAGTTCGCCGCGGGCTTTTGCCTCCTCGACGGTTCGTCGCCATTCGTGCAACGGAGAATCGACCCGGGCAGCCCGAAGCACATCGCCGCAGTCAATCAACGATCGTCGTCATTGTCGTCGAGCAAGGGTGTGCAATTTTTTTGCACCGGTTGCGGCCGCGCCTATACTCGCGTCGACAGCCTCAAACGTCATCAGCTAAAGTGCGACGACTTTTTGACGTCCGACCAAGCGGATAATCCCAGCCGTTGCGATAACGGACATCACCAACTGCCGCAATATTATTGCGCCCAGTGTGGAAAAAATTATCGACGCAGGGATACTCTTCAGCGTCATCAGCGTCTCGTCTGCGGTGACAAGGAGAAAAAATCGTCGTGCAACATATGCCAGAAGAAATTTGCTTATAAATTTTTATTGAAGAAACATCTTGTCCAGCACGACAATCATCGAATGGACAATAATGACGATCCTGCGTGGACCTTCGACGATTAAATTGCCTTTTCTCACCTTCGAAAGAAGGAACAGCGAAGGGAAGAAAAAAGGAAGAGAAAAATATAACACGTAATTCTCGTATCAACTTTTGTTTATTCACAGTTTAAGACGACTCGTTAGGCCCGAGTCGTTCAAACTCCAATAACAAAAAATTGCCAATGTTGTGAAACAAGAACGAGGACTTTTTGAAACATGCCTCGCATACCCATAGCGCTAATCATGTATTTCAGAAACCACGGTTCGCGCACTACGGTGACGTCCCCCAAAAATGGTGCAAACTTTCGGTAACTCGTTGTGACGAGAATTAATCCTGCCATCCATTTTTTTTTTGTATATCATTTGATATATACACAAATATGGCAAATGTGTGAAAAGCTGGTGCAAAAAGTACGAATAACCATTAGCAAAATTGTTCACACTATGGTACCAAGGGTGTGCGCATACTGGAGCAGTATATACGTGTACGTAATTCTACCCTTCGATGCTTGGTCTGAAACAAACAAAAAAACAAATTTATTCCGTATTATATGGTATTCGTGGCGTTGAAGTTTGCATTGTTAGAACGCAACGAAAGTTCTCTCCTTTTTTTCCTCATTTTTATTAAAATCAATAATTTTTTTTATAGATTAAGATCGTGGATCTCTTATAAGGATAAGAAAAACCGTTTGGGTGATTTTCGTACCCTAAATCGATAAAAAAAAATGTGAGCAATAGAAAAAAAATTAACTTTCGTTGCCTTCCAACGATGCGAGTTGCAACATAATCCGTACTCGCTATTTCCTGACCTTTACATCTATATATATGTATATATGTATTCGGACACGCATGTACACATAGACACAATAATAATAACCATAAAAATGACAATTTCGTATGAATAATCGTAAAAAATCGAAGATTTTTTTCATCGGTTGAACAATATATGTGTATATTAATATTTGTGGACAAATGAACCAAAAAAAAGCTTGCATCGTTTTTTATGATTTTTTACTATTTTAGTATTATTATCTTGCCACTTTAGTCACATCTAAAGTCTTGACACAAGTCTCGGCATCTAGCCAGTATCTATAAGGATCCTTCGGACGTATGTCAAATAGGATTCTTTTACTTATAATAATTATTATTGTTATCTGTTATTATTATTATTTATTCTTGTGAGATTTTATTGTTGCGTGCAACGTATTTCCTCAGTTTGCACTGGGAAAACATCGCCTATTTTATTATTAACTAGCTTCCGCCCGCGGCTTCGCCCTCGCGGTATTTGGCTTCAAGCTATTAGGTGTTTGGGTTAAGCCCTTCAACACCCCGTTGCACCCCTAATTAGAGATTTTTTAATCCTAAAACATACCAAGTTTCACGTTGTGACACGCAAGGAATACAATTTTCCATACAAACTTTTACACCCTATTTCGTCCTCTTAGGAGTTGATTTTTGAAAAATCCTTTCTTAGTACACCTCTACACCTTCTAAGAAACATATCTTCCAAATTTAATTTTTCAATCTTCAGCGGTTTAGACTCAGCGTTGTCTATTTTTCAGTCAATCATTCAGTCTTATATTATCATTCAGTCAGTTTTATATGTGCAGATTATTATTATAATCACATCATATATTGACACTAATCATAAGCATAAGACGAAAAAAATTATTAAATTTTGGACGATTTTTGGTGAAGTATTCGCGATATGATTATTAATATTGCGTTAACATATCGGATAATAAAAATAAAAGCGGTTTGTCAAACGACATAGCCGCAACGATATAATTCCAGAATAAACTTCTACTTTTGTTCATTACGACCAGCCATGTGAGCCTAATTTGCACGCTGGTCCTCGTAACTTTGGCAATAATTTATATATTTTTTTCTTCCAATGTCCCAACGAATTTCCAAAAATCTTCACTCATTTTTTGACAAGTCATGATAGAACGCGTACCCACCAGGGTACGCTTAACAAGCCACTCGAAAGTGGATTATCGATGATAATTCAGCACTGTGCTGATAACAATGGATATTAGCGCTCGAAAAATCTCCTCTCCTCTCTGATAATGATATTAATTCTCTATTTCAGGATTGCTCGAGGTGACGCATCAGTACAACGCCCTAAGGAGCCTGGAGACGATAAAGACGAGGCGCAGCAGCAGGGTTGTGGCAATGGTGAGCAGAGTCGAACAACAAGAGGCAGTGACGTATAGCGGTGGGACTTACGAACGCAGCAACAACTCGAAGGACGAGCATCGAAGCAATAACAGGGGCAACGCGAGACTGAGGATGATACTACCAACGGGTGGCGAGATTTACACCGCGGTACAACGCACCGATCACGTTTGTCACGTCTGTGGGAAACGTTACAAATGGCTGGACAGCCTCAAACGTCATCAGCGAGTCGAGTGTGGCAACAAGGAGAAACAATTCACCTGTTGCGTCTGCCTTCGCAAATTCATGTACAGATATCAGCTGACGAATCACTTGGCAACCCATCACTGATGTTTCCATGTGACGTCAAAGCTCATGCGAACGACAGTTTGGACGATTATCGAGATCAAGATTAATGATGAAGACCTTGCTTCGAATCGTTACATACCTTTCGGCAGGCTAACAGGCCCACCACTAATCACTCGATACTTTTTGTTTTCAGCAGCCTCGCTGGAGACCTACAATCTTATAATTTGTGGAAACAAAATATTTTCAATAATTAGAAAAAATAAATTAATGCAACAGGGATATTAATTTTCGGGTGATTTCGATAATTTTTTTCGGGTGCTCGCGCTCCTGCGATGATACTTTTGGCATTTTAGCCTGGCGAGACTGTGTCTATCGCTGACGAGTTGGTCGCGATTTACCTTATCGCGCAGTTACGACAAAAATAAATTGAAGGAATTTTCCAAATCCAACCTGTCGATTGTTTTTGTTTTATGCCGTCTACAAAATAAATCGAATTAGAATATGCATACGCACATATACATATATATATTTATGCATATAATTTTGCGTAAAAACGTATAAATACCGACATTTTGTTTTTGAATGTACTTTTCAACGTTTTTTTTTCATTCATTTTTTTTAAATTTGAATATTAACATTTTTCAACGATAACAAAAAAACTACCACACGTAAGTCCATTGACAAAGTATATTTAGCATGTGCGAATTGCGTTTAATTGAATTAATATTTGATTGCAAAAATACGAAGAAGAAAAAACAAAAATCTCGATTTCTGTGAGAAAGAATGGTGCCAAGTGTGTGTGTATATATTTATGTTTATATATATATATATATATATATATATATATATATATATATATATCTAGTTGGTCAACAATATAAAATCACATTAACACGTACAATTGGTGCCATACACGAGCAGAGGCTGAAAAGTCTTCGGCCGATACTATAAGACATCCTATTTGATTATTAGTAGCTCAGGCTAAGATCTTTTCAGCCTCCCCTCGTGTGTATGTGTCTTTGTGCCTGCCTGTATATATGTTACAGTTGAAACACGTGTTCAGTTTGAACACGTTTTACCTAGTAAAAACTAGTTCTGACTGAACACGTTCGTTACAACTAGTTTTTCCTAGTGAAAAATAGAATTTATGTTTCAAAACCCAAACAAATCCAAACTTTGACCTCTTTCGAAAGTCTGTTTTAGCTGATTCATTTCCTTAGAACTAGTTTTTATTAGGGAAAAACTAGTCGTAACGAAGGCGTTCAGTAAGAACTCGTTTTTCCTAGAGAAAACAGTTCAAACTAAATCATTTTGAATCGGATTAAATCAACTAAATTAGTTTAAACGCGTTTTACGTAGTAAAAACTAGTTCTGATTGAATACCTCCGTTGCAAGTAGTTTTCCCTAGTGAAAACTAAAATTTATGTTTCGAAACGCAAACAAACGCAAACTTTGACCTCATTCCGAACTATTTTTTCCTTGTTAAGACAAGTTTGAACTAACATTCGAATGTATCAGTCAGTAAATTCTAGTTTTTATTAGGAAAAACTAGTTGTAACGAAGTGCTTCAGTAAGAACTAGTTTGTTCGGCTTTGTTTGAGTTTTCTCAAATTTATTAATCAGTAAATCCTAGTTTTTACTAGGGAAAATGCGTTTAAACTGAAAGAGGGATTTAATTCTAACATATATACATTTGTATAGTATCAGCAATAAAAGAAAAATTATATATATATATATATATATATATATACACACTTGTCGCAATTTTGTTTACGAAAATGAATATTTTTGTTACTCCCAATTGTTTTGTTAATTCACAATATAAACATTTTTCGATTACAATGTACACTGTGACGTGCGCAAATGGTATAATAAAAAAAAAGTTACCACCCGTACATTCATCAATATATATTGTGCGAATAGTACCAGTCTGTGAATACAATCAGTCTTATTTCTCGAAAAACCCATATATGTACGGGCGTTTAGATTTATCTGTCTACAGTGATACATCGAGTAACAATTGTGACTCATCGAATTATTTGTTTTCTCTTTTTCTCTCAACCCCAGGTAATCCATACACCATTCGCGGGTCATCGTTGCGACAAGATCATTATTTCCCAGAATTTCCGTCCGGGACCGATCAACGACGAGCAGCTAATAATCGCGTCGGGAAGCAGCATCGTTGCTTTCAATGCGGCAAAATATATCGCTGGTTGGAGAGTCTTCGACGTCACGTTAACATCGAGTGCGGCAAGGAGAAAGCAGTGCGATGCAACTTTTGCCCGAAAATGTTCTACCATCGTCACAACATGCTGCATCACATACGGGAGAAGCACAAAATACCGAAAGACATGATCTCGAGATTACTGAATCGATAACGCTGAGGAAATAATAATAAAAAAAAAAAAGCTTTTTTGTTGTTTGCCGTTGAAGCGAGCGCGTTTTAGTACACTATTTACGAAGGACACTTCCTGATTATTAACATTACGAATAAAGATAGAAACAAAAAAAAGAAACAAAAAACAAAGTGTTCCCACAATTGTTACGGCTGGTTGTTCAGCTACAGGACCCGTGCAGAAATTTGTTCGGGAGTCCCTAGATTCTACCACATCCCTTACGTAGGGAGTACACATTGCGCTATTCACCGATTGACGTCGTTGGAGAATTTTTAAGTTGGAGAAACTAAAAAAAATATCCTTTCGTGAGCCCGTGCACAAATTTGTTGAGAAGTCCCAAGGTACACCCACATCTTTATAGGGATCTGTTAGGGACACCGTAAATAGCGAAGCCTCATTGGGATCCAATTGGATTCTGCACTGTATCCCGATGAACGCCGTTTGAGAATTCTTACCACGTTCGACTGGAAAATATGTGAAAAGTTACGAGAAAAAAGCTCGGCATGTTGAAACGTAACTTGCACGCTTCGTGAGCGTGTATATGTGTACCGATATTATGTTGAAGAGCAATAACATATTTTAAGTTATGTGATTTAAATCCATTTTTAAGATACACTTTTTTTAAGCGACTTATACTTGTTTAATATCTACTTATTTTATATATCTATATATTTTGTTTAGAAAATTCAATATACCCCGTGCAGAAATATTGTCATGCATATAGTCCGATTGGGACTAGGATCCTGGTTTCTCAATCGGGATCCAGTCGGTTATCGGATCGGATCCGGGAGCAAAATGTAACGCTCGCAAATCGAATTCCAGCCAGGATCCTTATCCGGAGCTATTAACGACTCTAGTCAGAATCCAAATAGAAACTTTGCATAGGATCCAGGCTAGAATTCCGAGCTTCCAGAACAAGATCTAGTTCGATATCGAATCGCATCCAAGGGACGAATGTAAAAATCACCAGGAGATACCGATCCGGATCAGCTGGAGACGCTGGACGTTTTCTGAAATCATTTATTCAAGGATCTGAAAAAGATTAGGTGAAAATTCGTACTACAGTATAACTGTCAAAACTTATATACTTTGATAACAGAATTTCGAAAAAAATTCTTTACATTTAATAACATTTTTCGAAAAACCAATATGTAGACCTCGAAGACTAATATTTCCTGGAGAAAAGTAATATCGGTTATTTATTCTAAGTAATTATATTTAAATTGAATGCAAATCGTTCGATTTAAGAAAATATGTATTTAATTTGTTAAGAAAAATGTATTTGATACGTATTTGAAATACGTGTTTCAAATTCTTGCCACCACGTCTCCGCCTTGTGCCACGTAGTGGACGCTATCTGGATTCCGATGAGGATACCCCTTCTAGGGAATCCGTATCATATCTCGATCGGGATCCGATCGGAACATAGGTATCTCTAAGAAAATTCTGCAACGGGACAGAATGCGATGGGATTTTTCAAGAATTTTATGGGATTGTGTTCAATAATGTTTGGAATCCTTTAGGATTGAATTTGAATTCGTACAGTGGACTCTAATGGGAAATCCCGATTTGAAAGCAATGTACGAGCGCGAAGTCTCGGTATAGGGATCCAATGCGATGACTCATTGGATCCCTATCAGAAATTAGGGACAAAGTACGGGAAACCATTAGGAACCCCACGACAATTTCTGCACGGGGACTTTTATTTATTGTTTTTGGGTTACTTCGTTGATGCGAATTGTTATTATTTATACGACACTGATGGTACCTCGACAAAATGATAAAACGATGGGCACACATTTATTCGTGCGTTACGAACCGTAACTTTGCGTTCTTCCGCTCACTGCCAATTATTCGGGTCGTCCAAAACGACACGTACGGTTGTCTTCTCATACGTCCTTTCGTGAAAAGTACACGTAGGGACAGTCAGCCAGACCGGAACATCATATTTGATCGTCAATCGTCTCTGGCTTTCAGGCAAAAAATCGCGCCGTCGAAACACATCGCAACGTGGCCGCCAACGTGGATCAGGCAGAGTGGGTACCGCATCCGCGGCTACTGGTCGTATCGTCAGGAAACGACAGAGGCCACCGACCGGTTACCGCTGGACCGATTTCGTTTGTCAGACTTGCGGCAAGGGATACAATCGACAGGTCAATCTACAACGTCATCAGAGGGTCGAATGCGGCGACAAGGAGAAAACTTTTCGATGCAAATTCTGCCCCAAGGCGTATTATCACCGATTCGAGCTCAAGGGCCATCTCCATCAGGGCCACAAAGTACCGGCAGAGCTGCTACCACAAATCTTGGAAAAAATTGAACATTAATTTATATATATATACGTCTGTGTATTTTTTTTTTAAATAAATATATATATATATACTTAAAGAAAAGCTGAGACGGACGAATTGGCATTGACATGCTTAAATTATCATCATTGGCTTTTTGTTGTCAATAATTATAGGAGTTTTTGAAAGCCTAATTTCTAATGGGTGTTTCTGTATATATTTATATATGAGGCGTTCCACGCCATTTCACCTATCCTGTGACTCCGCCCATTTTTTATTTTTCTGATTTGTTTTTGTAAAATTGTACCCTATAAAAGGAATATCCACGCCAATTTTTAGATTTTTATCTCTTCTCTTTTAGGAGTTATAATTTTCCAAAAAATGTCGATTTCGGAACTTTTGCAAACGTTTAAACGCTGATAACTCGTGAACTAATTGAGATATCGACAAATGTCAGTATATATATATTTTTCATTTTGAAGCATACTTTCGTGAAAAAATATGGAAAAATTATACTGGAACATGTGTGTTTTGCTTCAAAAGTGGAAACTATTTTTTTAAAGATGATTGCCATTTTTTATTTTTTTCAAAAAATTCTCTAAAATCGAGTGACCCATTCTATGATTTTTGAGACTAGTCTCATCGTGGGCCCATTTTTTCTTCTATTTTTTTGTGAATTAAACACATTTTTTTTGAAGATTTTTATTATTTTAATCTCCAATAATGCTGTATATCTCCATTTTAATTTTGAATAATGCTAATAATGAAATGTTTATTTTTAATTTGTGCTTAAAATAACGAAAAAAAAGATTTTTTGTGCAAAATGAATTCTTTTCCCTAATAATAATATTGATCAATACAAGTATGACAATTTTCTATCGGATCTTATAGTCACAACTATTGTAGTTTCAATCCTTTACGTAAATAAAATATATATATAACATTTCATTCTTTTTTTAAATTCACGTATTCCCATATAATTCTTTATTTAGTTTATTTTATTTATGAAAAGGATAGAAACTGGAATAGTGATGACTGCTAGATCCGATTGAGAATTGTCTTACTAGTATTGGTCAATATTATTAGTGAAAAAAATTCATTTTGCACAAAGATCTTATTTTTCGTTAATTTCAGCACAAATGAAAGATGAGCCGTTTCATTATTAGCATTATTCAAGATTAAAATGGACATATATAGCATTATTGGAGATTAAAATGATAAAAATATGATTATTTCGCAAAAAAAAATAGAAGGAAAAATGGGCCCACGATGAGACTAGTCTCAAAAATCATAGATTGGGTCACTCTATTTTAGAGAATTTTTTGATAAAAATAAAAAATGGCAATCATCCTAAAAAAAATACTTTCCACTTTCGAAGCAAAAAATACGTGGTTCAGTACAATTGATAATTTTTTTCATATTTTTTTATAAAAGTATGACTCAAAATGAAAAAAAATATATATACTGACATTTGTCGATATCTCAATTAGTTCAGAAGTTATCAGCGTTTAAACGTTTTCAAAACTTCCAAAACCAACATTTTTTGGAAAATTATAACTCCTAAAAGAGAAGAGATAAAAATTAAAAAATTTGTGTGGCTATTTCTTTTATGCGGTACAATTTTATGAAAAAAAAATCAGGAAAATAAAAAATGGCCGGGGTTACGGGCTAGGTGAAATGGCGTGGAATGCCTCATATGTATATACAGAGTGATTCACAATTATCAGGGTTCCCTTGGTGAGCATTTAGAATCTACCATTATGAGCAAAAAGCTTTTTTTTATTAATTGTCGTGCGACAAAAATTGGCCGAGATATTCGCGTTCAAAGTCCGACGCTGAGTAAAAAATGGGGTAGCTCGCCCGCGATTTGTTTTTTTTTTTCTTCAAGAAATAATGAACGAAAATTGTTGAATAATTTTATCGATTTGCAAAGCGAGTGTCCGTTTTGCAAATCGATAAAATCCGTCTAGTGGTGGATTCGACGTTGTGTGCAACTACTGCGCCATTCTTTACCAGTTGGACTTTGAACGCGAATATCGCAATGACTCTAACAGTTGTGAATCACCCTATATAGAGAAAAAAAACTAACTTGGGCTGACCAAATCTGTCATTGGAGGATGCCAACGAATTATTAATGGAAAAAATGGAATTTTAGGTTGTTTTGAGAATTATTTATTCCATCTAACTAACGTATACTCAAAGCAATGAAATATATCGATGTTTTATCTCAATATTACGTTGGCCACCTGTGAATGAATAATTTCGTTAATCCAAGTGATTTGTTTTTTCTCCGTGTATACCTCGAAAACCAATCACGTTGTCACTGCGGTCACCACCTCTTTGTATTCGCATTTTATATTTTTTAACGTTTCGACAAATTCGACAAAAGTAACAGACAAGGAGAAATGACCAACGTTGTTCGTTCGGCGATAATTGAAATGCCGTGAATTTTTTTTTTTCATATAAATATAAGAAAAATATGATGTAGTGATATGCGAGAGTTGATCAAGCTTCGATTAGGATGTAGAATTTACAGAGATGAAATACTGTTTGGCGAATGTCACTGCGAGAACAATCGAAATTTGCGATAACATGACGAATATTTTGTCGAAGGCTTTGTAAGTGGAATTAAAAAAAAAAACAATAATGTCTTTCAAAGTTGGCGATATAATAAAGATGTACGCGACCTGCTTGCGCGGTTCCATAAGTTTCCGGTCCCGTCTTCCCTTCCTCACGTAACACGAGATGATGACTCGCGCAATTATTTTGCATGACTCTGCGCAATGAGTGAAATTTGTACATACATACAATACACGAGGAATTAAGGGGAGTGCGCTACATGGAATGCTGGTAAACGGCGGTCTTTTTTTTTTCGTCCTGATGTACATATCTAGTTCGCAATTTTGGATTTTACGATGTACGAAAATGAATTTCCAACAAATACCTGGAACGACAATTTCGTTTTAATTGTAATTCATAAATTATCATTAAAACGTTATTTTAATTATAATTTATTCGTTTTTAATTCGAACGGAATTATGAATTTTCTTTTAATAAAAGAAAGAAAAGAAAAAAAAAAACAAAAGGTTGTGTAACAAGTTCGTATCTGCATTGCAGGCAAACACTGGAGGAATCGGAACCGTCGACGTCATCGCAAAGTTCCGAGCAAAACAAAATTGGAGGTGATGTCCAGCAGGCGCGGCTTCGGGGTTGACAACACCTCGAAAAATTACTTTTGCTCGGCATGCGGGAGGACCTACACGCGACTGGACAATCTACGACGTCATCAGAAAGTCGAGTGCGGCAACAAGGAGAAAACCTTTCACTGCAACTTTTGCCCTAAAACGTATTATTATCGTTTCGAATTGAAGGATCATTATCTGCGCGGACATTACGTGCCCAAAGAGATGCTCGGCCAGATGCTCGATCGTGTCTAGAAGTTATTCGCGGATGGCGGCAACCCATCGCGTTGATATATAAACGAATATTTATCGTCCTATTCCGCATTATTGTTAGTTATCTTGTATCTTTAGCTGTGGGCAAATATGACAATCTAACGGACTGTATCTCGTAGATACACACACACACACACACATATATATATATATATATTGAAGTGATGCAAAAAAAGATATTCTCTTCTTCCGCACGATAAAAAATGTTAATGCATGTTAAAGAAAAGAACTCGTGAAAAGCAAACCCGATGTGTCAATTTTAAGAGGTGCAAGCTATTTTTAGGTATTGTCCTAGTTTTTACTTAAAGTCGCGATTTTTCACACCTCAAGGATAAAAAATAATATTGAGATTTGTTGAAAAATCAATAAATATGATTTTCGCCAGACTGATCCACTTATGGATTTTTTAATTAGATGGTTTTTATATTGTTAAGGTTTTTCACCGCAATTTTTTATTCTTTTTTTTTTATCAAAGACGTGAAATATAAGTTATGCTGGAGTTTGCATCGTTGGAATGTAACGAAAGATTTTTTTTGTTGTTTATCTTGCTCACATTTTTTATGTCGATTTGGGGTACAAAAGTCAGCCCAACGGTATTTCTTATCCTCTTAACAGATCCACGACCTTAATCTAAAAATTTAATTATCGATTGTAATAAAAATGAAGAAATAAAAAAAAATTGAAAAGAACTTTCGTTGCATTCCAACGATGCAAAGTTCAACGCTATAAATGTAATGATTTTACGCTGAAATTGGGAAATTGCCTCAAAACGAATACCTCTAATTTTTTAAATTATGCTGCAGGGCTCACTTTACTAACATTTTTTTTGTATAGCAAAGAAAGAAAAAATCGATCTTTTTGCATCATCACTATACATATATATATAGATATATACATATACAGCGTGACCCGAAAAATGACGACCGAAAGGAACATCTGAGTGCCTCGTACCTATCCGAATCACCCCCACATATTTTCTACGATGTTTTTTTTAAATTTTTTCGGAATTTCCTGTAGCATAAGTTTTTATTTTATTTTGGTTGCGTATGTACTTTCCTCGCGATTATTTATTGCTCAACAGTACGCTTCATAACGATAATACAAGTAAAAAAAGTCGCGAGGAAAGAACATACATCGAAGAGAAAAAAAAATAAAAACCTATGCTACAGGAAAACAGGAAAAAAAATAATGCTTTGTCTCGAGATTTTCATTTAGGACGTCACTCTTTCGGTCACCTTGTGTGTGTGTGTGTGTATATATATATATATATATATATATATATATATATATATATATATACATATACATATATGTTACAGTTAAAGCCCGTTTCAGTTGAAACGCATTTTGCCTATTACAAAATAGTTCTGACTAAACGCTCTCGGTACTACTAGTTTTTCCTAATGAAGACTAAAATTTGCTGGCTGAAATAAATTTGAATGTTAGTTAAAACTAATTTCAAGTAGGAAAAACTAGTTCTAACGAAATGAATCAGTTAAAACTGTTTGGGTTTGTTTAGGTTTAAGGCGAATTTTAACTAACATTCATATTTATTTATCAGTAAATTCTAGTTTCTTACGTCTTCGTTACAACCAGTTTTTCCTAGTGAAATCTTGAATGTATATTTAGAAACCCAAACTTTAACCACATTCGGAAACAGTCTTAACCACTTAATTTCGTTAGGACAAGTTTTTCCTATTTAAGACGAGTTTTAACATAATTTCGAATTTATTCATCCATAAATTCTAGTTTTTACGAGGAAAAATTAGTTCTAACGAAGATGTTAGCAAGAGCTAGTTTGTTTGGGTTTGTTTGGCTTTGTTCAATTTTATTCATCAGTAAATTATAGTTTTTACTATGAAAAACAAGTTGTAATGACGGCATTCCGTAAGAACTAGTTTTTACTGGGAAAAACGCGGTTAAACCGAAAACGGGTTTTAACCGTAACATAAATATATATATATATATGGATAAAACTTGAACAAAACGATCATTGATGCCTAATAGTTGATAATGACTATGGGGTTCGACCGGTTCCTCAATTTCGATAAGAATAAGCAGCACCATAGTGAGTATTGATTGATAAGCGATAACATATATTTAGGTATTAACGGCGTTTCTAGAGGTTATGTTGATTTTGTATAAAAGTGCATGCACGGTGCATCGATTTTTTTTTATTCGTCAAAGATTACTTTTACGTTTAAGACGTAGGATCGCGATGACCTGCCAATTTATTTTCATAGTGATGACATTGGTGTGTCCGTAGCGAAAAAATCCGAAGAGAACAAAATGGCGGTACAAAATCTGAGAGTAGGGCAGAAATTTAGGAACTAGCCAATTAGCGCTTATTGTAAACTTTTGCCTATAAAATATAATCGGATCTTTTTGTATTTTCGTGTATTTATCAATGTGTTTTACGGGCGTGTTCGTATGACGACTTTGCGATAGTTCAATCTAACTCGTTCCGAATGTGACCATGCCCGGTTGGAATCTGTGACGTTTCCCTATATTTTCTTCGGGATGACTGACATATTTCGGAAAAACGGAAGTACCATCTTGCATATGAATGGAAGGATACGAGAAGGACATGCTCGTGTTACGCTAGGATTTCAACCACCTTGGCAATATTCGCTGTCTAGCCTGTTTTGGAAGAGATTGGTTACAGTGCGCAATTCCAAGATGAACAAATAAATGAGAAATTATGTTTAATAAGTAATCGTAAGTAAATTAAATAAATGGAGGATCGATAAGTTGCTGGAGATAATTCTAACATGAAAAATCAAACAAATTTAAAGAGACCTGAGATAAATGAATAACTTCATCAACCATCAATCTTGGGTTCGAAAATAAACTAGTATTATTTATCTTGAATTTATCTTGTAATGTATCAATCCTCTATTTATCACTTGCAGCTTTGACTGTCCATTGATTTGGATTCTTCCCAAATGTATTTCTCACCGAATACCCTACTTCCGGTTCCACGTCTCCATGTCACTTTTCGATCGACAGAAAGACATTCCCAAATGATCGTGAGGAAGAAAAGAAAAATAGCTTCGAACGATTCGTTCAAAGGGATTTCTCGTTAACTTGCAGGTTATCATTGGAGTGGTCACTATTCGGTTGAGCCCGGATCGATCGCCGAGAGAGCTAAATTCTCCGGGGACATCGGCTCGTACGACAGGCTCATTTGCACCGGATGTGGACGCAGCTATCAACGACTGGACACGCTTCAACGACATCAGAAAATCGAGTGTGGCAACAAGGAAAAGACCTTTCACTGCAAATTCTGTCCAATGAAGTTTTATTACAAATTCTTGCTGAAGTCTCACATGATAAGGGCCCACAAGATATCGAAAGAGGTGCTGGAGAAGAGCCTCCGGGACAGCGGAAATGTACAATTGTATTGAAACGACTGTAGAGACTGTATGTACGAAAAATACATTAAAGAGTTTATTCTGGTTTTTTTGGAAAAAGTGGTAAGTTCGAACGATGGAGAATCTAAGAATAATGTTTATATAACGCAACCATGTTTTCCTCTCTTTTTTGTGCGCGTGAACGGTAGGCAAAGTAGGCGTTTCAGGGACTTTCGAAGTGGATTATTGGTGGGGAGTACGGGAAGCAGCACTTTTAGCTCCTAGTATGTCAGAGTCTCCGAATTCGTACTCCGCGCATGCGCATTTTTCACGCTCACGGTCATTGTTGTACGCCAATGTGTGTGTATGGAGATCACACTTTCACACTGCTACTAACCTCTCTCAATTCTTATCGTCTCCTTCGAGACGATAAGAATTGAGAGAGAGGTTAGTAGCAGTGCACAGCTGAAGAAAAAAAACAGGTAGTCGATCTTGCTCGAAAGTTAGAAACCGCTTTATCTCACATGAGTTCGGGAAACAGGCAACGTCCACCTCGCAGTGTTACACCGGCGAGATCCAAAACGATAGAGCGACGTAAGAACTGGTAACCCGAGTAGCAATTTTCAGAAAGTTGTCCAAAAGTTTGTTAAAAGTGTATCAAATGGACACCCGGAGTTTACCTTCAAGTTGAAAATAAGATAAGGCACGTGATAACTTAGAGGTAACTTCCAAACGGACATTTGGTAATCATTTAGACAACCATTTGGAGCTAGTTTGTGAGCACAAGATGGCAGCGATAATGACGACACCTGACGTCATAAATGCTTCTAAATATAAGCGCGCACAGCGCAAAGTCGAACGACGTGAGCGATGCTCACCAATTGCTGAAAGCGTGTAAGCGCCCAAGTCGAACGAAATCAATATGTAGGGTCAGAGTTGGATCAGTAAATCATTTTTTTTCAGAGGTGCCTATACCTAATCATTCACACAATCTGAATGAAACCTGGACTAAACGTGCGGTATGATCGATAACTTTATGTTGTTAAAAGACACTGAACGGCCTAACCCAATAGTTACTGAGATAATAAGCATTTAAAAAAATGGTATTTGATCGACTGTGTACTTGGGGGTGTACACACGCCTAATTACATAGTGGATCAAGGAAAATTTGAAAAAAAAATACCCTGATCCACTGTACATTTGTAGGTAATGGAGTCTTTTTCTCTATATAATAGGAAGTATAGTACAGTGAACTATTGAAAAATTAATTTAAAAAAACAGCATGACATGAATCACAATCATCTATTGAATATTAATCGACAATGAGTACCTACATAAAGAGGTAGTACCTATCTGAATCACAACGCGAAAGTATTCATATTATTAATTACCTAATTATTAGCTTGTGTTATTCTTATTGAGCCACTGACTACCATCTCTCTTTTTTTTCTGAAGCCAGTACTGACAAATTTCTACTTTTGCTAGGTTAACAAACACAATGCTCAAATGCCACAGTATAGATGTATATTGCGAGAGAACAATGACTTCGAACATAACTGCGATAGGTAAAGAAGCGAAAAACATCTGACCTGATTTTTCAACTTTTGACACCAAAAATAATATAAAATCACCTCTCACAAGTGAGTTGCGCGGGAGCGACTCACAGACAGGTTCAGATCTATTGGCGTCCGAGGGCAGTTCTAATGTAAAAGAAACGCACATATATACGAGTCCACTTCTGATTGGTATACCCATTGTTGTCAGTGTTCCCACTTCGACCCTACTATTTATCCCGAAACGATTTTTTTCCTCGTCCACACGTATGGCTCGTATGACGGAAACCTAACCTACACCGGGTGTCGCTTCTTGGTGAACAGTTATCAGTGTTGCTCTTTTACACACTCCGCGATCGTGCAACTTTGCAAAAGTCTAATTGTCGATTCGCATCAACCCATAACAATGTAATACTTTGATCGAGATCAAGCTCATAATAATGGCAATAGCTTCGGAAGAGTAAAGACTAGATCCAACGGGAAGACAAGCGAATAGAAATGACCATCAAAGCCGGAAGCGGTGAAAAAAAAATGTTACTACCACTTTCGAAAAAAAAAAATGTTTTTCCCTTGTCTCTTCTTTTTGCAGGGTTCGTGTCTTCACATCGAGCGATCAACAAATGGGAAATGGAGTACTTCGCGCGGGATGAAACCGGAAGTGCGGCCATCGACTCGCCTGGACATTACGCGAGTATGGCCGAAATTCCCAGCTACTTCTGTACACGTTGTGGTAACGCTTACACGAGGCCACACTCGCTCACGAGACACATCAGATTCGAGTGCGGTGTCGAGCCCCGATTCGAGTGCGCGATATGTCACAAAAAGTCCAAACACAAGCACAACCTTCTCCTTCACATGAGGACCCATCGGAATCCTTGCGCTTCCGGTAAACCCAAACAGTATTAGAACCGCACGATTCTCACTACTATCGAAGTGTTCCATATGTAAACCAGTGTTAATTAGCTTGTACAATTAAATACATGTGTATTGTATAGTGTGATTAACATAATTGTTTCGCTATGCTTGTCCCTCTGCGCAGTTGAAAAAAAAAAAATCATTATTTCATCAACTCTCAGGCCAGCATCTCAAATGCGTTTGGAAATGGATGAGCGTTGTCGAACGATGTCGCTCTTGGACGAGGATACATGGTATTTTGTTTTGTATCATCGTCGATTGAAAAAGGCAAAACACGCTTCGATCAACGAAAATCCGCACGCTGGTCCAAGTCCGGATTTTTTAGGATGCGTTCGACTTGTGCACTTTCAGCATTCGTGAACATCGCTCACGTTGTTCGAATTGACGCTGTGCGGGCTTACAGAAGCACTTATTACGTCACGGATAACGTCATTACCGCTGTCATATTGTGCTCACAAACGCTGCGAGGTAGGCCCAGATAGGGCAACAAAAGCGTGCTTCTTTTCGAAACAAACGCCTCGTGAGCACAATAAACACACTAGTTTCCCAAGTAACAAGTTTCCAAATAGTTGTCTAAATTTGTACCAAATGTGTCCAACACTCATCTTTTTGGATAGTTTTCAACTTGAAGGTAACCTTCGAACGGACATTTGGCAAACTTTTAGCCAACTTTTTGCAAATTGCTACGCGGGTTACCAGTCCTTCGTGATAATTACTGAAAAGTGGCAGTAACAGCTTCACGTAAACAGTTTTGAGTTAATTCGGGGGCTTTATTTCTAATAAAACAGCGTCTTCGACATAGTTTCGGATCCGAGGTACAGAATTTCATTTAAAAGAGATCTCAAAAAATTAGGAAAATTTTTTCCAATTCATCACTTTAGCACTATTACCTTCTATTAGATCGTGATCTCCATCACTATCGGTTTCATTGTTAATTATTTCAAACAGCTCGTCAATAATTTGAAAACCAACAAAGGCTTCTCTTTCGCCCATCATCTTGATACTAATAATGCCAAGCCGAACACCTCGAGTTGTGACAAGCGTAAGCTCGTTGAAGCGCGCACAGGTCAACGCGAACGTGCCACAGCACCGATAATAAGCGTGAGCGCCGTTAGTGTGTAAGCGCCCAAGTCGAATGCAGCCTTAGTGTCATACTCTGCCACTCGCAACGCTACTTATCACGTGAAACGTGAGATCCTTGCCGCCCGCGCACTGGGGTCATATATATATGAGACATTCCACGCCATTTCACCTAGCCCGTGACCCTGACCATTTTTTATTATCCTGATTTTTTTGTTGGTTAATTGTACCGAATGAAAGAAATATCTACACCAATTTTTAGATTTTTATCTTCTCTTTTAGGAGGTATAATTTTACAAAAAATGTTGATTTCGGAAGTTTTCGGAAACGTTTAAACGCTGATAACTTCTGAACTAATTGAGATATCGACAAATGTCAGTATATATATTCTTTTCATTTTGAATCATATACTGTCATGAAAAAATATGAAAAAAATATCAATTGTACTGGATCACGTATTTTTTTGCTTTGAAAGTGGACATTATTTTTTTTAACGGTTGCCATTTTTTTTTCCAAAAAATTCTCTAAAATGGCGTGACCCATTCTATGATTTTTAAGACTAGTCTCACTGTGGGCCTATTTTTCCTTTTATTTTTTTTTTGTTGCGAATTAATCATATTTTTTTTAGAAGATTTTCATCATTTTCAGCTCCAATAATGCTATATATCTCCATTTTAATCTTTAATAATGTTAATAATGAAACGGTTTTTTTTTTCATTTGTGCTGAATTTCATGAAAAAGATTTTTTGTGCCAAATTAATTTTTGTCTCTAATAATATTGACCAATACTAGTATGAGAATTCTCAATCGGATCTAATAGTCATAACTATTCCAGTTTCTATCCTTTTCATAAATAAAATGTACTAAATAAAGAATTATATGGGAATCCGTGAATTTAAAAAAGAATGAAATTTTATATATATATATATATAAGGAAAAATTTCACTCTTTTTGAAATTCACGTATTCTCATATGATTCTCAATTTAGTTCATTTTATTGACGTAAAGGATCGAAACTAGAATAGTTAGTGCTATGAGATCCGATTGAAAATTGTCATAATTGTATTGATCAATATTATTATTAGTGAAAAAAAAATTCATTTTGCACAAAAAATCTTCTTTTTCCTTAATTTCAGCAAAAATACAAAATAAACCGTTTCATTATTAGCATTATTCAAGATGAAAAACGAGATATATAGCATTATTGGAGATTAGAATGATAAAAATCTTCTCAAAAAAATATGGTAAATTCGCAAAAAAATAGAAGGAAAAATGAGCTCACGATGAGACTAGTCTTAAAAATCATAGAATGGGTGAGTCTATTTCAGAGAATTTTTCGAAAAAAAAAAAAAATGGCAATCATCTTTAAAAAAAAATAGTTTCCACTTTCGAAGCAAAAAACACGTGTTCCAGTATAAATGATAATTTTTTTCATATTTTTTCGTGAAAGTATGCTTCAAAATGAAAAATATATATATACTGACATTTGTCGATATCTCAATTAGTTCAGTAGTTATCAGCGTTTAAACGTTTGCAAAAGTTCCGAAATCGACATTTTTTGGAAAATTATAACTACTAAAAGAGAAGAAATCAAAATCTGAAAATTGGTTTGAATATTCCTTTCATGGTGTACAATTTTACAAAGATAAAATCAGGAAAATCAAAAATGGTCGGGGTCACGGGCTAGGTGAAATGGTGTGGAATGCCTCATATACACACATATAAGACGGTGACGTTATATGTTACATATTAATCCGCCAATACGCATATTACACCGTCAATACACATAACATTTTTATTACGATACCACAATTAATAAAATTATGATGATGCCAACAAACGATCATAGAGGTACGTATGAAAAAGATAACTATTTGGTACTAAATAAAAATATAATTACTAAATTTGAAAAAAAAACCGCCCTAGCTCTCACTATTTTTATGTAAGAAGAACTAGAACTAGCGCATTTAAACATTTTTATTTAGTGATAATATTTCGAGGAACTTATTATTTTGTGATAAATAATTATATTTTCCATACGTACCTTTATGATTGTTGACTGGCGTGCGTAAACTGGATACTTACATAATTAAGTATTTACGTTACTAAGTTACTATTTAAATTAGAAGTAATTTCTCACTTGAAAGAAATCCATCTATTAGAAATCACATGATTCACACGAAAATAAAAGGACAAATGCATAGATGCGTAAAAGAATATTTTATTTGCGTCCAATTGTTTACAGCCAACATTACAGTGCTTTTATCGGGCATATCAATACTCTTGATTCAGTATTGTCAGAACAGTATTTTGCCGCGTTTTTCTTAGATTGATTATCTTTTTTTCTTCGGCGTCATTGTTGAACTAGTAATCCCACTGATCCCAGCACACGATTCCCGCTTTCGAAGATACAACATTCCGATGATTCCGATCAAGGAGAATAAAAAGCGATAAAAAAAAAAGTTAAAAACAAAATATTTACGTCGAAATGTATGCCTGGCGCGCCTTGCGGGCTGCGCGTAGCTGCAGCAAAATACTTCCACGTGATAAGTAACGCTACGCAAATGTCAGAGGCAGAGTTAGGAAATCCGGATAAAACGCGTATCATTTTAATGCATAGGAGTCGTGCGGAGTGTCACCCCCTGCGCTGTTCTCGCTTCTCCGATCTTATTACGATCGTTTGAGCGTTCGCGAAGATACGGTGATTTATTTTCCCTCCCCTGAGAACCCTCGTCATTCCGTCGTGACCCGTCGGTGCATCACGGCTTCGCAGTTCCTACACTTCGACACCTGTAGTGCTGAAAAGATCGCAGACGGACGCTTCGAATAGACGCGATTCCGTGGGGTGGCGATAATATTGTAAATTTATTCGATACTCCGTTTTGCCATACGTGGAAAATGTCGATGACACAAAAAATGTCGCTACGACCCTCATCGAGTGCGGTGTCGTTGAACACGGCGTTCGAAATCCTACTCAATGCTTTTTCTTTTTGTCGCCCAAGCGCGAGCTGCGCGCGCTACGGTTCGACAGGAAGTGGCAAAAACAAAAAAAGCGCGCAAAAGAAAAGCGTCCGGGGAAGCGCAACTCGGACTTTCACAGAAATCCAACAATTTTTTTATGTTACAGCGTGGAAGGCGACATTGCTAGAGTATGACAATGGTCCACCGTACGGATGTCAAAAATGCGGGAGAATTTATTCTCACAGGTGCAACCTGACGAGACACCTGAGACTCGAGTGCGGCGTTGGGCCGAAATTTCAGTGCGCGCGTTGCCGAAAACGCTTCAAGCATCGACATCATCTTCGCGATCACGAGAGAATTCACTTCGACGGTGTGTGCCCGATACCAGCAGCGCCACCGGAAACGTCGTCGAGGCGAACCTCCAAGACGACTTCTACTTTTCGTTGGGGCTTTTGATTTCATTTATTTGATAATTTCCTCGATTGAGCGATGAGACATGGTTCTCGCAGACGCAGAATACTGAAGCCCGAACACTTATTGCACAAAGAGGCTAAAAAATTGCCGCAAATTTGACGAAACGTCGCGAGCTCGTTATAGCATACGTGAATTGAGGTTAGGAACTGCCGCATCGAAAATTACGACATGTCAGGACTGGCCACAAAGATTGAAGTAAACGTCTATTTTGCCGCCAGAGCTGACCATATAAACATGCTTTTTGTTACATCAAGCCAACCTTGTAACGGAAGCTATACGTAAAAAGAAAACTTGCTAATATGGTCAACGTTGGAAGCGAAATGGATCAGTAAGAAAACAATGTGCAACTTTTTAACCCGCTGAATTTCATCTGGTACAATAACATTGTTCAATATTTTTTTACAAGAAAGATTTTACCATTTTTCTCTGCCATTTCAAATTATCAGAAAAAAAAAATTCAAAAGCTCTAGAAATCTGAACTTCTTCGCCGATTCTCGATAGGTTAAGGTAACGTAGAGGCTGAACCACGTGACATATGAGGATGAGAGGGAAGCTAAAGTTTTCTAACAGAGATTTCCCAGAGATTAATAATATTTTGAAGCAAAAAAACATTGTCAAGCTCTGCGTCTGTGAATTCTGCAGAGCCTAATGAGGCATTTTTCCGTAAAAACTTAACCATCTGTGAGAAAACTCTATTCGAATATTTGTAAGGTTATGTCGATGCTCTCAAATCGTTATATTTTTTTCTAGAGTAGCCTTACACTGGTATGTAAATAATTATTTAAGTATCTCATCAAGTTTTGATGAAATTACACCGTGATATTTTGTTGATAATTTAAGCCCATCAATTTCCGAAGCCTTTTCATCGATTTTCCCAAAACTATATCACGTTTCCCCAAGAGTATTATGTGCAATACATTATTTACGCGTCTATACGCGTGTATACATATTTATATAAGTCCAAAGCGACGGAAGCGCCACTTCATTGGAACTCTAATTTCTTACAAGTTCGTAATCGCGTGGGAACAGAGGATTTGGACTTCCGTATACTCTGATCTCACTGATTGCATGATCGCGACAAATCCAAGATGGCTGCCTCCGTGCGCACGTCACAGTATACGTCTTGCGATGAAACATATTTTTAAATAAATAAACGAGCGTTGTACAAAATTGACAAAGCGATTCATCAATGTGTACGTTTGACGCAAAACTATTCAGTTCGAATAAACGATCTTATTAGGTTCTCACCTATGATTTCATTTTGTAGGTTAGCCTCTGTGAGGTTATTGTGATATAACCGGGTAAAAGAAACAAAAAAAAAAGCCGAAAATTTGAAAAATGTTGTTGAAGGCGTACCAGTGTATGACGCGGACTTCCGCGAGAAGTTTTTTTACGAACGTCCGAAGAAATTTGTCAAGAGAATACAGTGATCCGTACGGAGTGGAGCGTAGAAAGAAGCTCACGACGGTGAATTATTTTACCGCTATTGGGATTCTGACTATCGGCATGGCGTACGCAGCGGTACCGCTGTACAGAATATTCTGTCAGGTAAAAAGCATTATTTTGCGAATATTCTCCACGTACATTAACCATGTGTCGTTACTTTTCATCCCTGTCGGGACGCTGTAAACCAAAGATTGTAAATCATTCGCTCGTTACTGATCGCACCAAGCGTATTAGCAATTGAAAAATAAACGTTATTATTTTCTATTGATATATTGTGCATTACTATGTAGTGAGACAAAACAGAATTTAACCCAACCGAATCCAATAATACAAAGCGGGTTGACTTTTTTTGAAAACGTTCTCATGCTCGACCATCTTTTCCTCCAATCGTCGACTGGCTGTTCGTGTTGTCGGAAAACGACACAGACGACGAGTTACGGCGGGACCCTCACCCACGGGGACTCTAACAACATAGAAAATCTGAAACCGGTCAAAGATAGACGGATAAAGATTCACTTCAACGCTGACATCAGTTCCTCCATGATGTGGAATTTCAAACCTCAGCAGAGAGAGATTTGGGTCATGCCAGGCGAAACGGCTCTTGCCTTTTACACAGCTACCAATCCTACCGGCATGCCGGTCACTGGTGTCTCCACTTATAACGTTGTACCTTTCGAGGCCGGCCAATACTTCAACAAGATTCAGTGTTTCTGCTTCGAGGAGCAACAGCTAGACGCCGGCGAACAGGTGAGCTTGGGTACTATTTTTGTACCATTCAGCAAATCTTATATACGATAGAGGAAATTCTTTAATCGAAGGCTGGTAAAAAGAGGACGCTTTGGAATGAAAAAAAATTCCCATCTTTTAGGTGAGACAGCTCGGAAGAATGTCTTAAAATCAATTGCACGATTTGAATAGAATTCAAATTAGTACAACAAATAATTCTGTGCATAAAATAAAATAAAAATAGTAATTTCTGCAAAGTTTATTTCACGCTACCTGTTTTTGCCAAAGAGGACAATCATCTTAAACTATTTTTATAGAAAACTTTGATGACCCTCAATTGAATGTGAATTTGTTTGCGTTCATTTGGATTTATTTTTAGTAAAAAATGTTCGCAACATAATTGATACAATTCTCGTGCATTTTTGTTTAATCTGATATCGAAAAATTCTGACGAATCAACGTAAAGTTATTTCATTCTCGGAACTAATCTTTATCCAGCCAATCAATTTTTTATTTCTCCTTGAGTGTTATTGTACACTGAAAATTTTTAGAAATACAATATTAGCGAGATATATTTCTGAAAATCTGTGAAAATTCAGAAGAATGTCAGGGAATTTGTATCGGACGAACGTGCCTGGTGAAGATTAAAATATTTCTTCCACGGGAGGGCTGTATTTTGTGAGCGAATAAACCAGGGCCCTTTTGAATCGTTAGTAAATTACAGCGGTGCACAATAAAAATAAGTTACAGTCAATCATTATGTGCAACGATGGATGCACGATAAATGAATCGGTAGAATGAAAAATTTAGCAAAATTTTTGTAGAATTTGACATCTGTACATGTTCTCTAAAAAGTTGCGGTTACGACAATTCTTCTGCTGGTGACATTTTTCTGTTTTATCATTTTTTATTTTCTTAATATTCAATGAACTCTGTTTTTATCGTTGTTACGAAATCTTCAGAATTTTTTACATGGTTAGCTTCATTTATATCGGACATCTAGAGTTATTTCGGATACAGTAATACCTCGACTTACGTTATCTTGACTTACGTGGTTACGGATTTTTCAGTTTGGCAACAGTGCCCCCTGCTAAACTGGCGTTTTTGCTAGACCTTGTTCCCAATTAAACAAAATTTATATGTTTTTATATGCAAAGTTGACCCCTTAAGCTGGGACTTAAAAGATTCTCATCGGTCCCACCGAACGCGTAACTTCGGGGAATTATTGTATAAATTATTAAAAAATAATATGACAAGCATGCCAGCTCCATAAAGGGCTGCATAAATTAAACGATTTTTAAAGTCGTAATTTTTTTTTTTAAGTTCGGTAACTTCGCTTGAAATTTTACCAGTATACTGGCATGCATTTTTTTACTTCATTGTAGACGTAAATCAGTTAATTGTTAAATATTCGGATTCATGAAAGGAATACCTTAATCTCCCAACGAACATTTTTCTAAAGTTACGTTTATTTCTCCTCGTTTCGCAGGTCGACATGCCAGTTTTCTTCTACATCGATCCCACCTTCGTGGAGGATCCGAAAATGGAATTTTGCGACGAGATAACGCTGTCGTACACTTTCTTCGAGGCTAAACCGGGCTTGAAATTGCCCATACCCGACTACGCGACGAAACGAGCATAAGCTCGCGGTGAACCTTAAGCGGTAATCGCGGACACCATCGTTACTAGATGCTCAACGAGTTTCCGTCATGCGACTCAATCCACGGGCGTATCTTTTTTCCTTTTTCTGTTTGCTCGCTATATCGCCTGTTAGAATCGGAAGAGCGCGTTGACGGGATAGGCTCGTCTGAGGCCGGCGACTTTCTCATTATCGATGTGCATCGCGTCGATTTTAAGTGCGAGATCGTGCTCGAGGGCATTCCTCGTGCGCAACAAACGCTGCTGTTGATTCTCGACTTCCTTCAGGACCTTGTGCATCTTGCTCACCTCGTTATTTATATCCTCGATCTCCTTCTGCAAACTGGCGGAACACGGTGGTGTATCAAGATACATTGTACTTTGCACGTTCAATAAAAATCGTTGAATTATTGAAATTAAGATAGTTACGAGCACGTAAATTATTGCGGCGTTGAATAACGTTGGAAGCGTGTTTCAAAGATGTCGAGGATTAAAATGGTATTGGAAAGAAACGCGGCTACCGAATTATTCAATGATAATTTAATAACCAACGGGAGAGATTAATCTACGAGGACAAGACTCGTCCTGAAGCTGATACACACCTCACGTGAGCATAATCCCGGCACAACTCGAGCTCCGGTCGATGCATTCTTGCCTCGAGGCGCGTGTGTGCAACGCGCTGCGCGTGGCTCTTATCGGCGATAGCTTTTCTCAACATTTCCAAATTTTTTTCAACATCAAATATTTCATGTTGCACCTGCGACAACAAAAATCATCTCCCAGTTCAATTGAACTTTCATATTATATATGTTCCCATTACGTCATCATATTTTCATAGTACAAGCTTTGAGAAGCTCGGATTGCGCGCTCTCTACGACGTACCCTGTTGATGTGCTGTTGCAATTGGGACTTCGCTTCCAGCAACTCCGAGGAACGACGCGTAAGAGCGTTGTTCGTGCTCGTCCACGCTTCCCACATGTCACGAGCCACACGGTTCACCAGAGCTTCCGCCTCGGTCCGTAATTGGGCGGACTTGGTTCTCTCGGTTTGAGACTTTTGAATGATTCTGTTCGCCGCGTCCGCCCATGATTCTTGCTCCGAGACACTTCAGAAAAATACATATTTGCGCATACATGTTTAGGGTGATTTACAACTATTGGGCTTCTCCTGATTGATTCATAGAATTTATTATGCCGCAGTTAAACTTTCGGGTAAATAAAAATACAGTATGAATCATAAACAACCAAAGTAACAACCGATGCATATAATAATAATAATAATAAGGATGCAATTGGAATCATAAGAACACGAGTCGCGAGCGCAAGCATCCAGAATAGAATAATAATAAGCATACAGTTTAACGATAATATAGAAGACAAATAACAATGTGAAATAAAGCAAACAAAGTCATTCGCATATAATATAAACTAAGCTTAAAATAACGTAGATGACAATAAATACAATAACATAATAATAAAATAAAAATGAAGTACAATTCAAATAGAAAAAGCATAAGCAAACGTAAGCGAACCAGACCAAATCAATCATAGCCAGAAAAACTAACCGTTCATGGTCACACATCCAAATTCAATCGCGGTGGTCACACTTGAGTCGATTCTACCCAGTCAGTTTTCAAAAAGGTATTGTGACCAAACTATCGGTCCGAATTAGTTCAAAAAATTACGGAACATGCTTTGAACTTTCTAGATGATCTACGAAAAATTTATTTATGAGAAATAAAATGGCGACATGTTAAAAAAAATTCATAGAGGTGAAAACGCAAAAAAGACACTTTTTCGCTCAAAAAATCATAGTTCCGTAAAATTTCAACATTTTTACCTAAAATTTGGACGTGACACTCCTTAGATATGCTACTTTTGAAAAAAAAAATAGTAGCATAGTGCGCGTTCCAAAAAAGGTATTTATTCCGACATGTGAAGGGGGTAAATTTTATGGTATGAGGACACTTCAAGTTCCAGGTAAGATGATGAATACAGTCCTTTTCGAAGCCGGGAACTATTATATGTTTACGCCAAAAATTGATCAACGGGTTGATTCTACCCAGGGTGACCACGAACGGCTAAACAACCCCAAACAACGCTCTTGGTGAGCATATACAGTGTACTATTGCGAGCAAAAGGCTTTTTTCTTAAGGGGGCAGACCCGAGATAACGGAAAATATAGGTGTATTTTGTGAATTATTATCTCAAAAACTATTTGTCCGATTTCTTCCAAGCTTGTTTTATTCGGAAGTGTATACATTGAGGTATCGATTTTTTGCGGCATTCCTCTTGGATTTTAAGCTAGGAATTTTTTGTGCAGCAAATGACTTTCCAAACTTTTCGTCAAAATTAGGTAGACATTAAATGTACGGGATCTTTGTCGCCCGCACTTACCAAGGTTCACACTTCTCGATTCCGGAATAATACTGCAAGCCATGACTGTAATTGTTCAATTGATGACAAAGCGTGTCTATTCCAAGTGTATTTTCTTTGTTCTTGACATCGAGCTCGAGTTGATTCTGCGACGCTCGACAATTCCTCAGCTACACACACGAGGCATTAAGTAGACCAAACGGAACAACCCAATCGAAGTCAATCCAATAGAATCATCGACTCGAGCATGGTAGCACGAGGCAAAAAAAATCTTCACCTGATCCTTGCATCTGGCGAGACATGCGTCGAGGATCTTTTGGCCGTTACGCAGATTGGACAATTCGTAAAGCAACGATTTTTCCGTATCGTCGTGCACGAGCTCGGTTCCTTTTCTCGCTTCGCGATGATAGAGGCACTCCTCGACTACGTGCAAAGGTCCCTCGAGATCTTGTATAGCTCTTTCGAGTACACCACGACAGTCCTGCAGACGCTCACATTCCTGCACAAGCTTTTCCAGTTCCGAAGCAATCTCGTTACGCCAAAATGTCACGTCGGTTATCCTCTCGCCGAGTCTACGTCCGGTGTCGTACTGGGCGTACTGGATCTTCTCCTCGGCTGCTCTGAAGTCATCAAATTCGGAGTACATGTTTGTAAAAATCTATTATACTCGCAGTGCGATAATTCAATTCTGGAGGTATAGAAAAAAATCTACCGTGACGTCGGCTGTTAATCTACGTCCTTTATTTTATAATAACATTCTTTGTTATATATATGCCACTGGCATAAAATAGCTTTTTGCAATTTTCCCATGTATATTTTGCTTCACATTTTTTTACCCCCCCCTTACTATTTTTTTAAATCCCATTTATATATATATATATATGAGTACAACCTTCCGTGGGCCCACTTATCTCTGGTCACAATTTTGACACCAGGTCAATTTGCGCCGAATAGCACTTCACCAAACTGCCATTAACAATCCTTCAGTCGGTTTTTGTTTTCAATAATCAGAAATACACTTTCAACACTTCTCAATACGTCTGCATAATTGAAATTTGGAAAATATAAAATTAAATAGTTGTGAAAGATTACTGAACATTTTCAATTTTCATGAAGTGAGCGTTTTATTCAGTATTCGTCCGGATCAAAATGAACCAGAATGTCAAGGGAAGATTTAAATGGATATCCATTTTTGGATGGATATGTTAAAAAGAATGGATATATATTCATTAAATTTTTTTTTATATCTACATGTGTATATATAAATGTGTCACAGTTCAAACGCGTTTTCCCGAGTATAAACTAGTTCTAACTAAACGCCTTCGTTACAAGTAGTTTTTCCTAGTAAAAACTGGAATTTATCCATAAATAAATTTGAATTTTAGTTAAAACTCGTCTTGATTAGGAAAAACTAATTCTAAAAAATGAATCAGTTAAAACTGTTTCCGAATGAGGTAAAAGTTTGAGTTTGCATTGGATTGTTTGGGTTTGTTCCAAAAATTAGATCTAACAAGTTGAATCAGTCAAAACTGTTTCCGAATGAGGTCAAAGTTTGAGTCGATTCCATTGTTTGGATTTGTTCCAAAAACTGGTTCTAATGAATTCAATCAATAAAAACTGTTTCTGAACCCGAAGTCTGGGTTTGTATGGCTTTCTAGACATAAATCCGAGTTTTCACTAGGAAAAACTAGTTGTAACGAAGGTGTTCAGTCAAAACTAGTTTTTACTGGGTGAAACGCGCCTAAACTGTTAACAGGTTTTAACTGCAACATACAGTCAAAAGTTCTCGAGCACTTCAAATAATTGCAAAATAGCAAAATTATATTAGAATAATATAATTCAGTTCATTTCTTATTTTACGAAGATACTATATAGCTCTATAAAATGAATTATATTATTCCAATATAATTTGCAATTGTCCAAGGTGATTAAAAACTTTGCAATTATTCAAAGTAATCGAAAACTTTCGACCCATATATACGCATAGGTTGTACATTTTTGAATCATACAATAGTGGCTTATGTTAACGTTGAAGATGCGGTAATCAATGGCGTCCACACCTCTCATTCCGTGCACGCTTACAATTAATTACCTCATAACTTTTACAGCGTCGTTTCTCATTCTCTCCGAATAATGAGTATTCGCGTCGGCCTCGTTGTAAAAGCGCATTTGTTTCTGGAACCATTCGTTCGGGGTGTATCGCGTATGTGCGGCAGCCTGAGCCGCGTGTACCGGATCACGCTGATATCCGGTCACGAGATTTGGAAATCTGAGAGGCTTCGTGGACGGGACACCACTCGCGTCGATCGCATAACTCGATACGCATTTCTTCGAGCTTCGCAACAAATTTAACGACAGCTTATCAATTTTGTCGACTTAATTAATATACTTCGCGAATTGCAATGAAAATTGTAAATTAAAATTTGACGATTTTGTATTGAAAATACGAAGATTCGTTACTAACAGAGGAACGAGCTGAACGTTTTCGTAGCCCATACTTGGTCGCCAAGGCATCAGAGATGAAGCCTTGTAATGTTCGCTGCCTCCGAACGGTATCAGCGATTTAGTGTAGTAATAAGGCGCCGGTGAATACACTGTGCTCCAAGGTTGAATTTGCTGCGTTTGGAAGAGAGTAAAAGAAAATTATTTACGCGCATTCGTAATGATCGATACACGTATCACCACGTTCGAAGAAATCCCTAGCCTAGGGCAGGATTAGATAAATAAAGAAATTAATTTGCAATCTGCAACGTCCGAAATCTTCCACTTCCGGCTCGTACGTGCAACAATGAGCGCGTCAGTTCGAGTATTTCCGTTGTCATGGCTGACGTACCTGCGGAAGCTCCGGAACGTAAGGCTTCGCGAATACCTCGTTTAAGGTCGTTTACAATCGAATAAAATGTCAACTCCCAAATCATAATCATGCGCCGACTTTACGTCGAGCGTAGAGACGAGAAATTCTTGAAAATACGTTCGCGATATCGCGCCGCCAGGAAAATCACTGTATTTTCAGGTTATGTCAAGAGAGTGTCAATGTCACAAGACTCCGTAGATATTTTGCGTTACCGATACCGCCGAATTTTACTTCCTCAAAAGTCCCGACGCTCTAACGTGATGTAAAAGACACACGGGAGCGAGAGAAACAACGACAGCAGCGCCGACAACGAGCGAATGTCTTTCAAATCACGTTAAAGTCACGCAGAAGCACCAAAAATCCTCGAACCTCATGTTTACGAAGCTTTTATGCGCGAAACCAAAATGTTACTCTCTTCCAGATTGTCCCGGGACGGAGAGCGAGAGAGCGGGAAAAGTCTCCGCATGCGCCGGCTGCCCGAATCAAAATGTATGCGCGTCCGGAGCGACCAAACAACCGGACCCAGGTGTAGAGCTGGTCAAGCGAAGCTTGGCGTCGGTCAAGAACAAAATTTTGGTCCTGTCGGGGAAGGGTGGCGTGGGCAAAAGTACTCTGACGTCTCTGCTGTCCAGAGCACTCGCGGCGGATGATCCGGAAAGAAACGTAAGGCTTCTTCTAAAAAGCCGCACCTTTTGGTCCCTCAAAAAATGCTACTTTTACCTTTTCCACAAACGCGATTCACTTCCCCAAAGCATCCATGTTTCAGATAAAATACAAATTGCATTTTCTAACAATTTCACCATTCGACAGTCGCAACCATCACCTTAAAGCTAATATTTGGAAAAAAAATGGATCCGCTCACCCGCTGCCCCAATCCGAGCACGTCCAGGTGATTCTCAACGTACATTTTCACATGTCAAAGGGAGCGCGTGCTAGACAGATAGTTTGGTGAATTAACTGTAGCTGAGAATCGCACGGACTGTAGACATTAGCGCTGTGTCATCCTGTACCAGCCTCCTATTGATTACTACCCCCTGTCTGCCGTACCGGTTGTCACAGAGAGAACGTTCTACGGTGTTTACAGAATTGGCCTGGTTATTCTCCTTTATTTGCTTGCGGCACGATTTTATTGCTCTTCAACGAAATAATACTTGGAAAATTTAAAGTATTCCTTTCACGAACATGAATATTTATAAATTAACTGATTTTCGTCTACAATGAAGCCAAAATATGGTTCAGTATACCGGTAAAATTTGAAGCCAAGTTATCAAACTGTTAACAAAAATAACGAGTCGTTATCTTTGTTTGATTTATACGGCACTTTATGAAGATGTGCGGGCCACATTTCTATATAATCTATACATATAAAAGAATTCCATGACTGACCTATAGACAACACACAGCCTAAACCGCTGAAGATAGAAACATGAAATTTGGGAGATATGTTCCTTAGAAAGTGTAGCGGAGCACTAATAAAGAATTTGTCGAAAATCAACTCTTAAGGGGGTGAAATAGGGTGTAAAAGTTTGTATAGAAAATTGTATTCCTTGCGTGTATCAACTTGAAACTTGATATGAATATTCTTCAAAACAAAGAATAAAACGCATATTTCAGGATTTTTTAACAACCCCTAATTTGGGGTGCAACGGAGTGTTGAAGTTTGTATGGGAAAATTTAATACCCTGCTTTAGTGATATTCGGAAGATATATTCCTTAGAGCGCGCAGAGATGCACTAAGAAAGGACTTTTCGAAAATCAACTCCTAAAATGATGAAATGGGATGTAAAAGTTTGTATGAAAAATTGTATTCCTTGACTCGGATCAACTGGTCAGTCGGTATAAATATTCTTAAAAACAAATAATAAAACGCATGATTTAGGATTTTTTGAAACAACCCCTAATAAGGGGTGAAGCTGGTAATGAAGTTTCTATAGGACAAATTCCACACGGTCGAAAGCTAGTAATTTATAAACTAGATAACTGGATGTCTGACATACATTGTTCTACGCATGTAAAATTTCTAAAATTCTGTAGCGACAATAAAAACAGGGGGTCACCGAATGTTTCAAGAAAATATTAATGATAAAACTTTGAAAAAGATGACTAGCGGAAAAATTTTCGTAATCGCGACATTTTAATGAAAATGTAAAAATGTCTAAACTTACCAAATTTATACAAAATGTTTTATTTCAGTTTATCATTGGTTATATTGTAATTTATTTTCATTAAGCACAATCGTAATTGACTAATTACAATTGACAGCCCTCCGCAATAGGAATACCTTAGATTAGACACTGAGACTAGTGTGTGCCAATGGTAAGGTTTCGTTGTAAAAGAATAGGAAGTATATTGATAATATTCTCTGTTTCAATGAGGTTTGGCAGGAGATAATTAGTTTTGAATATAATACTTTATTTTGAATTATTGGATATAATATCTTATTGAGGAATTCAAGATATCTAAGTTGCACATTTCACTAACATTTAATCTAAAATTGTCTTCTCAGAGTAATCTTGTCATTAAGCTGCAAACTGCGTCATTCGAAACGTTCGAAAATAAGCAATTTAAGCAAAGAGACGACTAGAAAGCCTAATGCTCAGTTTGCATTCAACATTCAGGTGGCGGTCTTGGATATCGATATTTGTGGACCGTCGCAGCCCAGGGTTCTCGGAGTCCTAGGGGAGCAAGTACACCAAAGTGGGTCCGGCTGGTCACCGGTTGTAAGTTTCCAATAGACTTTTATCCGAAAACTTATTGCTATCCGCAAGTCCTATCGTCGATGATTTTCGTCTTTTTTAGTATGTGGAAGACAACTTGTCGCTGATGTCCATAGGATTCTTGTTGAGCAGTCCTAGCGACGCTGTTATATGGAGAGGACCAAAGAAAAATGGTATTATTCAGCAAAATAGCAATATTTAAATCTTTTTGTGCGTATAAATCTTTTCCCGTGTATGAGGCCCTACGCTTTTTTACAAAGCCCCTTCCCTCTTTTCTGGTGTTCACCTATATAAATGAAAAATGTATAAATTCTGATGGATATAAAATAATAATTGCGTAAATTTATGCGATCTGCAGGAATGATAAGGCAATTCCTTTCGGAAGTCGATTGGGGAACTTTGGACTATCTGATTTTGGACACACCACCAGGTACATCGGACGAGCACTTGTCGGCTACTTCGTATCTTAAAGGTACTGGCGTTACCGGAGCGATTATCGTAACGACACCTCAAGAGGTCGCCCTACTGGACGTGAGAAAAGAGATCGATTTTTGTCGCAAGGTCAACATTCCGATAATGGGGGTGATCGAAAACATGAGTTCCTTCGTATGCCCGAAATGCAAGGCAAGCTATAAATCTCATTTGGTAAAGTAAAATAGAAAAAGGAACGAAAATATGACAGCTCGCACAAAAGCGTGTACAATAATGGCACGATAATTGCGTTGTGTAGAGCGGCGCGGAAATATTTCCAGCGTTGACCGGAGGTGGACGACGAATGGCCGATGAAGCGAAGATCCCGTTCTTGGGCTCTTTGCCCCTCGATCCACTCGTGGCAAGATGCTGCGATGAGGGTAGAAACGTTCTCACGGAAATGCCGGAATCGCCCGTGGTCAAAGCGCTTCACACTATCGTTCAACGTGAGCGAATGTTTGCATCGATTACCACATTTATGGATCTCTACTGTCGGGTCTTTAACTTTTAACTCTTTTCCTACTTCGCAGGGGTGATAGACGAGTGCGAGAGGGACAAGGAGAACGGCGCAACGACACAGTCGTGAATCTTATTTTTCCACAACGTGAATCTGTTAGCTTCTAATAAAATAACATTTGCTTTTTATATGTTAACGGGTATTATTGAAAACAACACTACTTCGAGAAAGTTTGTACGATTCGTAGGGCAATCTGAAGTACCAACGGAGTCGCGATAAGAGCGCTGGCTGCGTGTTCGTTTCCAAGTATTAGGAAAAAAAGATGGTTTTGATGAAAATACACGCAATCATTATGATTTTTCCGCGGAAAAATGAACGAGTTTGAAAACTATTTTTACATGTCTCGGTCGGTATGGCTTGTGGCGCGGTCGGTATTTTAGATCTCCTCGACGAGGTTACCGACAATCGATCGAACCACAAAATCTTTAATATAGAAACAATTAGGTATCTCCACGCTATTTCCATTTTGCTTTTTTCAATTCATCATCGTAATAATGATTCGTCACAGTAAAAATCTTTTAAACAGAATTCAACTAGAAGAATCTAGGGACATTGTGGGCGTAACTAAAAATAAAAAAAGGATAGTGGCATGACTATCCAACTGGTTCGGACTGTCGCCGCAACACCACGCGCTCTTTGACGGCCGTTCTTGAACCTTTTCCGCTGAGTTCCTCTTTCGGCTTGATTGTTGGTTAACAACTTCGCGCTCGGTGCAGAAATAATTAAATATCATCAAGAACAATGGCGAAGTTCGACCTGACGCCCCGAATAGGGCAATACCTCGACCGGCATCTCGTTTTTCCCCTCTTGGAATTTTTGTCCGCGAAGGAGGTAAGGTTATGAGGTTTGCTTGGCCCAAGATATTCTCCCATGTGGCATTTGAGGTTATGATATGACGAACGCGTCACCTTCTCTCGCACAGATCTACGACGAGAATGAGCTGCTTCAGGCGAAACTCAACATTCTCAGCAAAACGAACATGATCGATTATGCCATTGACATCAGGATGGTCCTCTATCCGAAGGCGGAAGTTCCAGAGGTGAGTCGATCGATTGACGAAGAATAACGCTTCGTCAGCCAACGAAGCACTCCGACTATCAAGGCCAGTCCAGGTGATGAAAACTATCCCCTTGTTGTCTCTTTATTTTTCAGGAACTCAAAGCTCGCCGTGCGGAAGTCGTTCAAGAGCTCAGTATTCTGCAAAACAACGTCTCCGTCGTAGTCGCGCTCATGAACAATGAGAAAGTAATGAAGAAAATGGAAGAAATGAGAGATTCAAAGGCGCTCAGTAATTATCTCTCGCAGGAATCCGACGTATGTATATCAACTACTTATGAGCTTTTACCATGGCTAGGTCGAGTATCTCTTCGATTTGCTGTTAGCTCTAGCAATACATCGTTTTCTAAGCTTTTTTTATCACAGTTCCCCTGGTAAATTTATCTGTGCTTGATCGGCCCTTCCAACAATCAAATAGCCACTGTAAAAATTACAAGTCATTTCGTGCAGCCATTTTTGAGAAAAATTATGTAAACTTTGACTGGATTCCTTAGTCGGCAAAATCCTATGACATTTTGGTTTGAGGTATTCATTTTGCAGGGGGGAGGAAGCTATATTTTTTGGGTGCCAGGGCCATTTTGAATCATTCGTAGATTACAGTGGTGCTAAATAAAAATGAATTACAATCAATAATTATACCCAAGAATGAACTGGAATGAAAAATTTTGCATAGGTTTTGATTTAGACATTTTTACATGATCTCTGAAAAGTCACAGTTACGAAAATTCTTCTGCTAGTCACATTTTTGTAAATTTTATCATTGTTTCCTTTAAACATTCGGTGACCTCTTGGTTTTATTGTTGTTGCGGAATCTTCAGAGTTTTTTACATATTTAGCGCAGTTTATTTCAGACATCTAGAGTTATTTAGCATATAAATTATGTAGATATAAACGTGGCCAGTGTGCCATCTCCATAAAGTGTTGCATAAATTAGACGATTTTTAAACCTGTGATTTTTTGTTGAAAGTTCAGTACTTGGCTTGAAATTTTACCAGTATACTGGAATGTATTTTTACTTAATTATGGACAAAACAGTTAATTTTTAAATATTTTCAATTGTACAATTGTCTTTTTTCTGCCGCAGTTCAAGGTAGAGATGATGGACAGTCTCGTGAAACTTGCAAAGTACAGATACGAGTGTGGTAATTATTCCGTAACAACCTCGTATCTCTATCTGTACATGCTCATCATGCCATCCACGGACAAGGTATTTTCAACGACATGCACTTTTTGTAAACGTTCAGGCAAACGATGGCCGAAACACTTTTTTCTATACTCATGGGTGTATCAGGATCATCTCGGCGACTGGTGTTGAATCTTGCTCAATGTGATTCCCAGAATTACCTGAACGTTCTTTGGGGCAAATTGGCGTCGGAGATACTTGCGCAAAATTGGGAAACGGCCCTCGAGGACGTGAACAAATTGCGCGAATACATCGACAGCAACGTGATCGGGAATTCACTGCAAGTCCTTCAGCAACGAACTTGGCTCATTCATTGGAGCTTGTTCGTGTTTTTCAATCACGTCAAAGGCAGAGATCTCATTATCGAGATGTTCCTCTATCGTCCGCAGTAAGTGCACATTTCCTTTTTTTTCGCAATTTATTACGGGAAAATGTTTATAAAGATTTTTATACTTCTCAGCTACTTGAACGCGATCCAGACAATGTGTCCTCACATTTTGCGCTACTTGGCTGCAGCTGTGATCGTCAACCGATCCAGGCGGTCAACCCTCAAGGATCTTGTCAAAGTTATCCAGCAGGTACACCCACGAAGACACGAAAGCACAGCAAACTCCATTATTATTTCTCCCGTGTAATGTAACAACCAACGTGCGAGTTTCCGAATTTAATTGAGTTTTTTTTTTTCAAATATTCAGGAATCTTACACGTACCGTGATCCGATCACCGAGTTCCTTGAGCATCTTTACGTCAATTTCGACTTCGACGGCGCACGGCAAAAGCTCCAAGAATGCCAGACTGTCGTTTTTAACGATTTCTTCCTCATTGCTCTGCTGAACGAATTCGTTGAAAACGCCAGGCTCATGATATTCGAGACCTTCTGTCGAATCCATCAGTGCATCAGCATAGGGTACGATTTTTACTTTGACACGACCATCATCCGTATACCAGTAATCAATTAAGGAGGGGGGCGAGATCTTCTCCAATGAATGTTAAAAATCATTTGGCCGCGGTTAAAATTGAACGATTTTTTAAGACGCAGCTGCACCCGATAACAGTGCAACTTCGAAGTGTCCACAAATTCTACGTCGTTTTCGAGAAGAAAAAAAAATGAATCAAAATCTCGATAATTTGACACAGTTTGTTATGGGAATCACGAATTCAGCTGGAATTTTATCTTCAATGAGTGCAATTAATGTCAGCGAAAGATACCAACCTCGACTAAATGCACAATTTGTTTAATCTTCAAAGTTGAACTTCTAAATTTGAAACTTTTATCAAGTTAGTATACTCTGACATTCATCGGTGAAACTCTCGACCCCATCCCCTCAAATCGCGCTAGTGTATTGATAATTAGTTCTCAAAACGTCCAGCGGTTAAAAGTTTTTTCTTCAAATATGTAAAAATTATCCGGACGAATGTTAAAACGCGTCGTGTTTCAGAATGCTCGCGGAAAAGCTCAACATGAAAGCGGACGTTGCGGAATGTTGGATCGTAAATCTTATTCGTAACGCACGTTTGGACGCGAAGATAGACAGCAAACTGGGCCACGTAGTGATGGGTGGACAGCCAGCATCGCCGTACCAGACTCTCGTCGAGAAGATCGAGACACTGAGCGTGAGGAGCGAAGCTTTGGAGAATCTTATCGAGCGAAAATTGAAAGCCAAGAATCAAGATCCCGTCAGTATAGTTTGGAACTAATCCGTGTGTACGAGAGTGGACGAGGTTCGGGATCCAAATTGTTCGATGTTGTCACATCGAACGCACGATTAATTGTAACGCGTTTTTGCAATATTGGACGATCGAACGAATCAAACTGGTGTCAATAAATTGGAAAACTTTTCTCACGCGTAATTATTGTGCATTTGTACAGATGGAATACCTCCAAAAGCGCGCGTAGTCAAAAGCCAAATAAAAATACAGATCATTGTATAAGAAAAAAAAAAGCCGTATACATGGAAACGTTGAAGTAAACGAATAGTTTCATTAGTCTCACGCGATTGTACAGACTCCAGTGAAAAAGAAACAGTCTCTTATTGCTAACGATACCGCACTAATTAGGAACAAAAAGTATTACAGTAGAGGCGGCTCGAGCATTTTACCGATGGCTGTTGAAGGATACTGATTTTGTTTGAAGCGAATACAATAAAAAGTTCAACTTTGAAGTGTCAATAAGCTTCCTTACATCGATTTTGAGAAAAAAAAATAATGTAAGCAATTCACATACGAAATTGTATTAAATGATCTAAATATTTTGTTCTCGAAAACGATATAGTGAATTCTACTAACATTTTGAAGCCAAAATTTTACTGAACGTATCTGCGTCTAAAGAAAAAAGTATCCTTGAATATTAATCAGCGAAACGTTCGATGCTCCTTTAAAAGAAAAGGAACATGTCTGTAACCGCTTCGAGTATTAGCTGCAGTAACGATAAACCATCTGAGTAATAAAAATAGTAACGAAAAATTGGAGCATTGTGAACACATTTTTTTTAACAGAAAGCAAAATAAAATTCTATTCCGAACGACGGTTGCTTGTCTATTCGAATTTCGCGTTTTTCGGATTAAGAAAAAAAATAAATGGCGTACTTTGCTCGTGAAAACGTTTGAGAAATCATTTTGTCCCTCGGTACTTGATCGATATCACTATATCCAATATGACTGAATAAAGAAAATGTGTAGAAACTGCCTGTGATTTTTAAAGTAAAAAAATACTCTTGGACTTGAATCGTCGATTGCGTTCAAACAGAATCGTTCCGATCTTGTCCCACTGTAAAATCCTTAAATTTAAATATTTGCGCGAGGCTTCTCGTTTCACTGCGAAGTCTCTTCGTCGTTTTCGTCCTCGACGATATTGTTTTCGATATCGGCAGGCAAGAAATTGCATCCGGTGTAGCATCCTCTTTCAATGCAATAAATCAGGACACTGCGCCAATAAGGATCCTGGAAGAGTAACGTTGGATTTCCGAGTATTACGAGAAGGGCGCGAGCTCGGGTTATCGCGACGTTGAGACGTCTCGGCGAGGCGATAAAACCGAGAGCGTGCTTGATGTCCTCGGTGACGAGATTGCTCGTTGATCTGACCGCCGACAAAATGATGACTTTACGCTCTTGGCCCTGAAACTCTTCAACGCTGCCAACTTTTGGCAACTCGACGTCCAATTCCAGCAGCAAGTCTCTGATTTGTCGAACCTGAAAAAAAGCACATCACGAATCAAGCGTCATTTTTGTATGTTCTGAAGGCCATGGTAAATTTTTAACAAAATTTATTTTTCTGTTTCTCTGTCGAAACAAATTTTGGTAGTTTTTTAAGAATGTCACGTTAAGATGCAAAAAAGCTTTGTGTATTTTCAGCGAAATCGTAAGAACAAATATAACACTCATATGTATAAGAATATTAAAATTTTTGTGCAGAACAGTGATCTCCAAATCTAGAATTTAATACAAAATAAATCGTTATCCTTTATAGCGTTCATCTACACTACACATCTATTTACTGGTAATTTTGTCCATTAGTCATTTCGTTACTTATTTATCAATTCCTCCAATATTATATGTTGCAATTACTTCGAATATTTTCTTCTACTATCACACTAATATCGTTTGTTAGCTGTAAAAATTAGAAAATTTGTTTGATATTTTCATTTTACAGTCCATCTGAATTCTACAGTGTCGTTATTCGTCCATTCACTGGTCCGTTTACCCTAGTTCGTGGATTATCGTTCCGTTGACGAGTTAAAGTACCTGTTTCTTATAGGGCGTGATGATGCCGATCTCGTTGCCGCTCACGTTACGATCGTAGAGCTTCAATAGATAAAGATAAGCCTGGGTAGCTTCAGCCGGATTGTACCAGCTCGGGCTGTCCGGATCCTGGCAATTCTCACCGTTCACACCGTGAAAAACGATAGCAGGTGGCGATGCGCCCGTTCTTGCCGGCAGATCAGCCGCCATGGCAGTCAATAACGCGGCCTCGGGGCTCCTCGTTTCCGATACTTGAGCTCTGAGCTCCGAGTCGTAAAAGAGTGAATTCGGCAATTCGAGAATTTCCGGTAAGCTTCTGTAGTTTATGACAAGTTTGGTGACCAGTCGAGGATCGTAACCATTCGCGAAACCCTCCTTGTCACGCTGATACGGGAAATGGTGGAGCAGCCTCGAGAGGAAAGATTCACCGAGGCCAAAGTGCGAAGCAAGTCTGCTGTTAACTACGGGACCCAGCTGCATCGGATCACCGGCTAGTACGATCTGTCCTGAGCTCGAATGTACGAAAGTCAGCGGTACCATGATTTCCGGTTCGGTCGCTTGGCCCGCCTCGTCCACAAGAATATGCGTGAAGTGTCCCCTGGGAAATCCCATGTTGTAGAGCAAACCGAGTGCTATGCAAGTGCCAACGGTTATTCGATGTCGTCCGAGTACGCTCATCGTGCAATTCGTTCTTGGCTTGTTCTCTTCGTAAACGCCTCTGGCTTTGGTGCTCCATTCGGCAGCCAAATTTCCCGTGGCGCAATAAGGCAGCAGTCTCTCGGGTATTGAATCATCGTCGAGGCAGTGTTGGGCGACCAAACGCACGAGATCACCGGGTCGGAGTACACCGCTGTCGAGCAATCTCTCGGCTATGAGATTGGCCGAGCTATTGGAGGGCGTTGCGATCAGCAAACGACTCTCCGGGATCGTTGTAAGTATTTGCAGAGCAGCTTCGCAGAGCGTGATCGTTTTGCCGGTACCGGGCGGCCCGAATATCACGTAAGGTAGTGGCCGAGCAACGCCCTTCAGAATATTGCGCACAGCGACTTTCTGATAGTAATTCAGATTCTTGTTGTACCAGGTGAGATTGCGCTTTTTCAATTGTGAAACCTGAGACTCGATTTTCTTCTGGGACGGATCAGGCACAGCCGAATCGTTGCGCGAACCTTTTGAATGTTCGTTCTTCTCGGACTCCAGGCCTTCGATCAATTTTTCACACCTGCTCGGCTCTGTCGGGCTCGTCGGTGATTTCTCCATCTTCCTTGGATTCTCGATGTTCGACTTGACCTGAAACAACCTCTCGGCTACGGAAATTTTTGGATTTCGACTCGTACCATCCAAGGACGCGTCGCTCGTCGACGTCAAACTCGCGTTTGACGAACATATCGAGGACAACGATTCGCTACGATTGTGCCGCAACTTTACTCGTGGCTTTTCCTCAACTTCGATCTCGTCCAGATGCACCTGCGCTTCTTTCTCCACGACTCGACTTGGAAAGAGAATCTCCGTGCCCAGATTCACCGTGGCGAGATTCGTCGCTGTATGACAACGACCGATCGACGAGTACGACGACTTGAAACTCACTTGACACTCCTCCGAGTTGTATGTCTCGTGAAATCGCTGATTAAACTTCAGATAGATTTCCGAACTCTTGACCTTGTGGACGTAACCCTCGTATTTCCGTTTACCTGAGGGAATTTATCGTAACAAAAATGATTAAAGCATAAAGTCATGTTCGGCCAGCCACTAATATAGGGCGTTTAAAGTTGACTGCTAAAACATTCATAAACTTTGTTTCAAATTAACAATTAGTTTATCAAAATATACATAAAGTGTACAATATTTTGTTTAAAAATTGTTTTCGATCTAAATTGGTAGTCTTCACGAAACTATCTTTTGTGTGCCGCCAATTTGTATTTCACAATATCCTCAAGTAGTTGTACTCTTTTTTGTTTATATTGTGAGCTACCCATGGTGAATTTCCAATAAAATACACGAATTAAGAAAAATCGACTTAAAAATCGCCATGTGAATTTTTCATTTAACGTATTATCCTTGAATATTACACGACGGCGAAATTACAATTGTTAAAAGTGGGAACCAGAGTTCTGAAAACATAGTGCGTATGTACGCTCGCAAAATCTCACCTCGCGAATCGTCCCAATCGAAGGAAACGATGGCCCGGTCTCCGACAATGAGTGAGGGCCTTTTTTCGGCCAGTCCAGGCACCGTGAGACGCAGATATTCCCCGTGAGCCCGTAGTACCGCGCTGTCCATATCGTATCGCTGGATATCGATGGTCAAACTGATCTCCTCGAGGTACAGGAGAGCGTGAAATCTCGTCGTATAATTGTCAAATCGCAGTCCCTCGACGAGACAGGGTATCGCCTCGCTCGCGGCAATTTCACACTGAATCGGTGACTTTTTCTCATTGATCGACGGCAGTACAGCGTCCCAGAAACGTTGGGGAACGCGAAAAACGCCGCTTTTCACAGCGACGAAGGTCGGTGGTTTACAGGGTCGTACTCCTTGTACGTAATTTTCTTGATCGTAATCTCTACGATCCACCGGTCTGTCGATTACGCCTGCTCGACAATGAGTCTCGATGCAGGGCGAGAAGTTTTTCGCCTTGACGTTTATGTGAAACGTACGCCCGATCTTGAAGCCTTTGAAGATGAAAATGAAGAGTTCTTCGCTCGTGCCGACGAATCTTGCTCGACACTTGAACACGAAGGTTCGCGTTGTGCAAGCTGGAATCCGTAGAACAGCACCGATCGCCGGTGAATCGAGCCAAAGCTGCGATTGAGCCTTGCTCATCATGAAACAGCCGCGAATGAATACGCGCTCGGTAGTCTCCGTGTTCTCCACCGTCACCGACAACTCCTCTTCCTCGTGGATGTTCAGAACGAATGACAAATTGTTCTGTATCACTATTCCTTGCTTGTTCATCGAGAGAACGTCGAGATTCGTTTGCGTCGCGGGACATCCATTTGTCACACGTAGCCCCGATTCACGCTGCGGGACCTGCAAATTTGTCTATCAATCATTGACTCGATAAATTCTTGGGTGCAGGAGGTTTCAATATTCGTCTCCTACGTTTGAAGACTCTCATATTTGTCTCATACGATTAGAGACTGTCATATTTGCCTCCCACGGTTGGAGATAAATCGAGCTTACTCTTACCGCTTTAAAAATATTCTATACTAGCTTCCGCCCACGGCTTCGCCGCGTAGAATTTGGCCCATAGAAACTTCATTAGAAGTACGACCTCGCATTAGGGGTTTTAAAAAAATCCTAAAATATGCGCTTTATTATTTGTTTTGAAGAATATTTACATCGAGTTTCAAGTTGATACGCCCAAGGAAAATTTTCCATACAAACTTTTACACCCTATTTCACCCCGTTAAAAGTGGATTTTCGAAAAATCCTCTCTTAGTGCACTTCCTCACCTTCTAAGAAACTTATGTTCCAAGTTTCAAGTTGGTACACGCAAGGAATAGAATCCTCCAAGCAAACTTTTACACCGCATTTCACCCCCTTAAGAGTTGAATTTCGAAAAACACTTCCTTTGGACACTTCTATAGCTTCTAATGAACATATGTTCCAGGTTTCAAATTGATACACGCAAGGAATATAATTTCCCATACAAGATTTGTCACGCCTTTTCATCGCCTTAGGAGTTGAATTTCGAGAAATCCCTTTTTAAACGATGCCTCCAATATAAAATCAACATCCTCTCCAAATTTCACGTTTCTGCCTTTAGCGGTTTAGGCTGGGCGATGATAAGTCAGTCATGACTTTGCCTTTTATATCAGATAGATAGATATATATTCCAGTAGATTAGAATTTGAATTACAAATCCAATTTTAATTTTATTTGATTAATATATTACTGTTATTGGATTATATATAAGAATTATAATTTCATCACTAGATGATATTTTATTTGAGTATTATACTTAGAAAAATATTAGATATATTTATATTAGATTTGATATTATATTATCATCTATTTCAATTAGATGATAATAATTGAATAGTACATAGAATTAGATGAACAAAAATCAATTTTGTTTGTATCCTATAATAAGAATTATATAAGACTGATATCTTCATAATTGAATTAGATTGGAGTCGAATATTAGATTTAGAAAAATATTAGATGTATTTTTCATAGCATATGCGTTATTTGAAGTAACTCTCTCCATGTGTGCCAAATTTAATCCAAATCGGTTCAGCAATTAAGGCGTGATAGCGGAACAAACATCAGGCTTTATATCTTAATCTCAACTTTATATCTTATTTTATCCTAACATTAGTTAGGATAAAATAAGATATAAAAAGTGTAAAAGTAAAAATGATCTTAAATGCAGGTCTCGACATTTATTATAATAATCATGTCATTTTCGAACAAAATATTGATGTGCAGAATGTGGCGCTCCGTTGAAGAAAAAATCACTTCATTACTACCAATCAAGTTTTAAATTTCAAAACCAAACATTGGCATAAGAGAGGTACCGCTATTAAAAAAAAAACATCGCGCATTATGCACCAATTGCCATTTTCAAATGATAAAGAGTTTCAGGTACATACTTTATTTCACTTCTACGTTATTCTCGTTTATACGTCATACTTGCTGCACCCCTTGAAGAACGTATAACTGAAGTTTCACTGTATTGTACGAAGTAGTAAGCGTGATTTTTTTTTTCGACCAGTATACGTTGTCCTTACCTGATTGAGAGGTACCACCGTCAACGAGCGCCACGTATAAATCCCTTGATCGCTCTCAATACTGTCCGTGACAACTTTGTCGCCAACGCACGGTACGTAACCAGGCTCGCAGGATCCCTTGTTGAATATCGTGTCCCTGTCGATGCTTCCGGCTCCTGTCTGAGGATCCCATTTTACAACGCTGCCAACTTTGAGCTTCGATCTAAGTGGCTGAACGTTGTCTACTTCGAGAACTTCGCCGGCCAAATCACCCGAATTCTCGTCTATCTCGACGAGTGACTCGAGCCTCAGCCAATCGCCCGGATACGGTACGAAAGTTGAGTTTATCTTGTCGAGATTCAACGAAATGTCGGCCGGTTCGAGAAAAACTTGTCTGCCTTCGCGTCTCATCACCTTCGCGACCAAACTACGTTTCATTATTTGTCCCTGCTTTACGATTTCCCCTCCCGCTGGCGAGTCATCGTCGTTCGTCTCGTCCCAGTTGTCATCCACGCGATATATTATTTTACGTATTCTCGGGGGCTCGCTCCCATCCCTACGGTAACCCATGTAATACACCCGGTTTCCCACTATCAAATTATCAACGTACACGTTCGACGCTTCGCACATGTAGAGCTCGTCAACGAGCACGTAATTGGACGCTATCACGGTCACCGTGCCAATAGTGTAGAAACATTTGTCCGGGTTGTTGTCGGCCTCGGCGTTCGCAACCGCCACAACGTCGCCCGACTCCTCCTTCGCGTCTTGCAGTCGCGCCAAGAGATCGTCGATGTTGGGCTCCGCAACGCCGCGGCCGCTGCCACCCAATACGTACTTGGCCGCATTCAACAGCAACGAAAACATTTTGCTCCTAGTTCTTCTGACCGTTGTCCATATACCTAGTAGAGAAATGCACGGCTCAATTATTTTACAGGTATAGTTAGAACCGAGCCTATTAGGTATACATATAGTAGAAGCCCATTAAGATAAATAACTCTTAAAATTCGATAGGTCTGCGCAAAATTTCAGCTGGATTAAAGGGTAGACCTTTTTGGAACTTTATCCCAAACAAAACACGCACACGTGACAACCCTGAAAAGATCGCCGTAGCCCCAAAATGTAGCAAAAAATTGACCTTTTTTTCTACTGTAACTGTTGTTTTATCGAAAATCGACTTGTATCACTTTACTCTTGAAAAAGAGTTTCTTTTGGGCGAAATATCATTGTCGCACGATTAAAATTTGGCGCCCCGCATATCATAGTATCGCCTCGAAAATTTACAATGGGCTTCGCAAAATATATACAATGAAATGTAGAAAATTTTGTTTGAATATTCTTTTTTGTGCATAATTTGAGGAATTTATAGGGTATTTGTTAATTTCTTTAATTTGTTTAAAAATCAACTGACCCTGTATCTGTATATAAAAGTCCCTGTATCGGTTTTTGACCTAACACATTAGTGTCACCCCTTAAGGAGTTGCGATACTATTCTTTAGCTGCAAGAGTGGGGATGAAAATACCATGAGTTTTCTGCAGGCTGCCAACTTTTTGCGAACAAGATTTCATGGAAAAATAAATGATTGGGCAATTTCCAATATGTAATATTGTTGAAAAATTTTTCCAAGCCAGAAGAATATATTAATATTTATGATTTTTGCAATTAAATGTAAATATGTAGCAATTTTATTCAAGAAAGAATAACCGATAAACATGGCAACAGCGGCATTCTCTGCCATTCGCACGACTGATTATCCCAGAAGCATCGTCGGCTCCAGGTTATCTACATAGACAAAAACGTTAAACGTACAACATTTTATAAAGAGTTTTTGATTCTGCACAATCGAGAAAACTTCAACAATGTCAAGCGGACGAATAAATAAATTTTATTATAAAGTTCTAATGCTGTAATACTACATAGGTTTTAAACATCCGCCGATTTTGAAATATCCGCCAGTTAATGCTTGACTGTGAGTGGTTCACTCGACAGAGCCAGGTAACGCAGTGTCGCCACATTTAACCTACAATTTTCGTTAATGTCCAAAAACGAATGGTTCGAGCTCAAAATTCACATCTTTTTTCGAGTATTATCAAGGATCGACAAATGACCCAAACAAAATCAATAGTAAAAAACACCATTTCATTGGTAAAATGTCATTAGTTTTTCGATTCGTCTCCGCGTTTTTGCGTAATGTCGATTCTAAGTTAAAAAGTAATCTGCTAAAGCCCATCTTGGTATTTAAAGAGGCGGGATGTGTCGTTGTCGTGACAGTCGTTTTTTTTTTATTACTTGGCGTCGAGACGCTGCCGCGTCTCTTGATGAACGAAGTACGGAAACCACTTGATTATTTGACACGATATTCCTAACACTATAATGAAGGTCTACTCATTTTGTTTATCTAAATCTCGATATTATTTTTGTTCCTACAGTCCTATAACTGTTGTGAAATTATGTTGTGGAACTGATCAATTTTTGGACAGTTGATACATCCTAAATTAATCTTTCGGCTATATAAATTTCAACCATCTACAAGCATTTCGATATTGGTGTCAAAACTCCTTAACAAAAGTAAAGCCGAAGGAATCATTTATGTTTGGCGTGTCGATACCTCCACTCCGTAGCCTTCAGGTATTCCAATTCCTTACGAAGGGATTGCACTCGCTTCGCGTGCAATTCCCTGATGAGCTTTTTCTGTTGCTTCTGCACTTGAAGCTCTGACTTCATGTGACTAAGGATTTTGGAAGTTTGGGAACTGCCCGAGGCAAGACCGGAATCCTGAGATTCGCTTTGTCCCGAGGATTGTCCCAATGCGGTCGGCGAGAGATTCGAAGTGTTCATTACTTCGAGATCGAACGACGATATCTGGAAGGAATAGAATTGTAGCTATTTCCGAAGCCGAGGATATCAATCGCGTCTCATTGGGAATAACCTCAAAAATCGTTGGAAACGTTTTTCTCGAATTACCTACGCGTAGAATTCGATATGGGAGAAAGAAAAATACGGAGCAATCCTCGTCATCCGGAATGTATTTTCGAGTCACAGAACGCTTCAATATTTATCTTCGGTCACTCCAAAAAATACGACGGGATACTGCGAAAAATGTTCAAACAGGACGCGCGCGAACGTAAGGAATGAAAAATTTCGAATGCACCGACGTGAAGTAAGCCCCGTGGACATAATTTCCGGTCCAACGAGAAGTCTCCGTCACTTCCGGTAAGCTTGACGTTCAGTTTGTAAGCCCATGCTACAAATGAAATGCCACCTTTTTGTGGCTTCAAAATAATTTGACATCGCGAAAAATTTGAAGAAACTCATCACTTCCAGTTTCAGGACCTTTCGGAGATATAACAGGCATTTCAATTCTAAAAATCATACGTAGCGATCCGCCAAGAATAATGAAGAAAGCGCAAACGAAACGCAGTACTCTTGGGTACGCTAAACCCAAAGATCTCTTGAAGCCGTTCAATTTTTGTTGCGACGTCAATCATCAGGACCACGACACTCGTTACAACACGAGGATTCCACCTCTCGTCACATCGCTGACAGAAATCGTGCCGAAAATCGCCGACGGACCGGATCTGAAATTTCGTCTTCAGGACATCGGCAAACCGACGGTGACGACCTCCCGGACCGGAACTCACAAGATAAAGAGTCACGCGACGATAGGCCGCCGAGGCAAAAGACGAGGCCGTGGTCCATTACGATGGTACATCGAGGATGAAATAGCTCTGGCGCGGGACATCATCGCGAACGAAAAAGCAGAGAAACGCACGAAGGCGGAAAAACATCGACGCGATTTATCGAAAGCCAAGAAGAAACGTCGAAGATCGAAGAATCGCAAAAGTCACGAAGTTGCAAATGATAATCGAGGCAATGACGAGGAGGATTTCAAGGATATCGATAAGGAAGCATGATCACTTTTTGAGGTTTTTTTTTCAAACGTCAAATATCGAAAAATTTATTCATAGCTTTATTGAGATTTTCCGAAAGGAAGAGATCTTGAAAGGAGCATTTTTTAAATATTCGACTTACTTCAAATCTCTATATAATTTTGTCATTTTTTTATAATTATAAAAGAAAAATATATTGGGTTTGCAATTATATTTATATGAATATAATTATACGATTATAGTAATTATCTAAAGTATATACTTACATTTCTTTTTTAAATTAGAAAAGCCACCAACGCGACATCATGAATATTTAAAAGGGCAGGAATAAATAGCCTGAAAAGAAGACTACATCTGATGAATACGATAGTTAAAATTAGGATTTTATACGGGAATGAAGTATGAGGGTGGAAAAGACGGGATCTAGTGGAAAGACTCCGAGACTACGTTAAGGCGGGCAACCACTTTAGATGCTTCAAAAAATCAATTTTTTTTTGTAATTTCATAAATCGTTAGCAAAATATCTTAAGAATACACCCTGAAAATTTCAAAACGATATTCCGATTCCTTGTAACGGCGTGAATATAAATGATAAAGGCTCTCAGCTCGACTCCCAAGCGCGCTCGGGTATCCACGAGCGCTCAGTTAGGTAGTTTGTTTGGGTTTTCATAACCCAAACAAACTCAAACTCGACCGTTTGGCGATTAGCTCCAAAACATCTCCATTCTGGGTACAAAATAATCGAGGTAGCGGCATTTTTTGCTGCTATTTTATTCAATGAAGGAAATTCAGCTCTACTCATGGTTATGAATGAACTACAAATCGTAGTTGGCAGGCAGAGCTACGGATATGCCGAGCAAATGGATCAGATGCGCGTGGCTCGGCAAAATAGAAAAAGTTTATTAGAGACAAAAGAAGCTCGAAAAGCTTGTAAAGAGGAAATGCAAGCTTCAAATGAGTTGCATGAGGAAAAGGAAGGACTGCTGTATGGTGCTAGAATCGCTGATTAATCGGTAAGACACTTTATCATTTGATTAAACACATTTGACTTTGAGTTTTTCGTTTGTGAAACTTTAAACGTGTTTTTCTCGAAACGACATTTTTTCAATTTTCGGGAATCATAACTCGAAAACTAATTGATGGATTATCTTCAAATTTGGAACACGTTTACATAATATAATTTATTAAAACATGAACCTAAAGTTGAAAAGATTAGATTGGTTAAAACATATTTATTATTGCAAAATGCCGGGGAAAAAAATGCTAAAAATCGATAATTTTTTTTTTCGAACACGTTCCAATATTCAAATCTCGATTTTTTTTTCAAAATTCAGGTTCATATTCTTAAACAATTTCTCAAGAATGTATGAAAATTTGTTGGACTATTTCAGATGCGAATTGCGAGCTGCACAATTCCCGCAAATCCACAACGACGATGAGGACACGCCAAGGGACACAGCGGATTACACCTTAATTAATGCATGAAATAACTTGAAAAAATTACCAGGGATGTATGAAAATATGAATAAATTGTCAGAATTGCGAAAATTTCCGCAACTCTGACAGGAAACTTAATATGGGGGGGGGGGGGGCATTTTTTGTGTAAACACCCTAAGGGATACCTGGAATAATACATACTACTACGATTTTTATTTTTTTTACAATTTTACATATTCCATAACACGAGGTGAAAAAAAAATTAGATTTGCAAGATGATCCAATTTGGATGAGACTAAAGTTTGCATGGTCGGAATGCAATGAAAATTATTATTCTTCAATTTTTCAACTTTCTTCCGTCAAATATTCGCTACGAAAATTTCTCAATCATTTGTGAAGTCGCTTATTTCGAGATCTAGAATTTACATCTGAAAAAAAATTGTAAAATAATAAAAAGAGGAAATAAAATTTTTCTCAAGAAATTTCGTTGCATTGCAACGATGTAAATTTCACGACCATCAATTTGAAGACCAAATAAGTGAAAGCATTTACTAATTAATTTGCGAAAGAATCGAACATAGCGCATCTACCGTTGGGAGCAAAATAACGTGAAAGAATTGATGAAACGATAGCGACGAGGAAACGGTGCAAAGGAACAAGAAGAATCTCTACCCGCGACTTTTCCAAGACTTTATTAGAAAAAATTAGATTTGAGCGGCGTACAAAGATCCGTTGTTTTTTTTTTTGCGCTCTCTCTCTCTCTCTCTCTCTCTCTCTCTCTCTCTCTCTCCATATCTCATTTTTGTCATCAATCAATTTTACAGTATACAATGATCAACGATTATCAGTATACAAAGGAACTACGTGGAAGTCACGAAAGAAATCGGTCATACTATAAATCTACGCCGAGGATCAGAGCATTTGAAAAACCTTGGATTTTCAGGGGGATGCACGATCTCGGAGTTCCCGTGCATCATCTTTGACTCGTGAATTACGATTGACTTTTTTTTCTAGTCCAAAATCGTTATCAACAATTAACAAAACGACCTATATGACTGGTATCATTTTATTCATAAAAAAAAGAAAAGTAATGCAACGAGTGGAATCGTGACAAAACACTTGCCGCGTAATGTTCGCGTTCAACTTTATAAATTTACGTGCCAACGAAAGAAACAGAACGTAATTTGAAAGGTCTGCGCGTCTGCGAATCTCTTTTCGATTGATCGAGAAAATTCAAATCGAAGCTCCAGCGTTTTTTTTCTTTCTTAAAAGAACGCGTTAAATTTTTTTTCTCTTCTGAATACGTGTAAATACAATGACCCTCGACTTGAATTTTCAAGTTACAACTGCCGGTCGAGAGCGTTCGCCACAGCCATCGAATAAATAATCTAAGATGCTCCAGGCATTTTTTAAAAGATACTCGATAATAAAGCATGAAAGCTCAATGGCAATAAATGAGGGAAAACAAGCTCATGAAATAAAAAATAATAGTAATTAATAACAAAACTTTTGGTCGAAGAACCATCCATCCCGGGCGTCCGCTCATTACCGACCCACGAATTCACTGTTCCCTCGTTCTTAGCGACATAACTCATTTGTCGATCACTGTCATGGGGAATCAGTCTTTAACGGATTATTATAATATTTTTTTCATCGCCGTTTACGTATCGTTACGAGCAATTTCCGATATTTCTCATTCGGAAGAAATTCTGTGGCACAATGTGCAAAAACAAAAAAAAATATCGCACAGATATCACCGTGATAAAGAACGAAAAAAGAAGGCGAATTTAGCCGTTTCGTACGTGCAAAGCGAGACTGCACTCGACGTTCGCAAAGTACGCACGTGAGAAAAATTAAAAGAATATTGTGAATGCTCGAACGTACGAATCCGCTTTTCGGCAACTACGTTATAATTATATATAAGTTTTATATATATATATATATAAATATATATATACGTAATGAATAAAGAATACTCGATCGATTATAATTTTTAATAGAATGAATAATCCATTATCGATAGTCGTTGAACGCGTATATTTTTATTGCGCGCAGCACGTCGATCGTCTCTCCTTTTTTATTTTTATTTTATTGCGTTTCTCGCATCATTTGGGAATGTTTTCGTCGTCGGGACGACGGCGACTACGATGACGTCGCTGAAGATCTAATTTTTCTCGGGGATACTCACGACGCTGACCTCATTTTTCGCGCCGATACTCTCGACGCTGATGATCTCGTCCTTCTCGAAGTCCTCAAGTTTCTCGTGGATACTCACAACTCCCGCGACGATTTTTTCCGAGTGCGGAGTTTTAGGAGTCGTTGGAGGAGCGACCTCGGTTCTCGTTGACGATTCAGCTTTGGGCGTACTTTCAATCGTATTTGTATCGTTGAAGGATAATTTCCTTACGAGAACGAGGGACGAGTTGAGCTGCGCCGTCGTTTCGTCGAAAATTTCAGCGGCTGATTGTTCGGCGCTAGTGTCGTCGACAGTCAAATCGTTGCCTTTGTTTATACAACCGGGTACGATTTTATCCTCAAGAGGAGTGGAGTTTCGCCTATTGTTGCGATCGGGAATAGCGGATTGATCGGATATTTCGAGAGGAGCGATATCTGGCAAAGTCTTCGCGAAAGACGGACTCTTTGGCCTTGGTTCCTCGTTCTCTGGGCCGGGTTTTTCATTGACCGTGTCGAATCCTTCCTGAGTCACTTTCACATCATCGTTCGCGATCCTTTCCTCGGCCGTTTCAATTCTCTCGCTGATAGTCTCAAATCCCGAAGTTGTCTCCGTGGTGTCGCAGGCGGCCGAAGCTGTCGCGGATTCTTCCCCGACGTTGCTCGGCATCTCGGTGACTTGGACGAACGATGCTGTGCACGACGAGACGGTCTCGTCGTGGCTTTTCGAGGAATAACTGCGGTTCGATATGTCCGACGAGATTGTGATAATTTCGACTCCCGAAGTCTCGCTACTAGACGTTTTTTCCTCGGCTAGCGTATCCTGATGCGAAACAACTATCTCCGAGGAATCTTGGTCGGCGAATTTCTCCGGGTTCCCCGTGTCGTTGCTCGATGTCTCGTCTCTCTCGAGACTCATCGTTTTCTCGATACGTTGCTCGGCGCATAGGGGCGCGAGGATCTCGACGATGTCTTTGCCGTCGACGCTGAGGCGTACGACGGCCGGTTCCTTGTCCTCGAGAATCTCGTACTCGAACATCGTAATTCCCTCGTTGACGAGGTCGAAGAACTTTTCGCAAGCCTCCTGGGACCAGGATTGCACATCGTCGGGTATGCGAAGCGAGCAACAGGTGGAAAGTGCCGGTAGGCGCACAATGTCCTTCGGCAAGACTCGAAGCTCCGTGGTGATAGCCGAGTTTCCGTAATCGATGTAAAGCACCTCAGTGCCCGCATCGCCGTGCGACAATATTTTCGCCCTGTACCACTGATCGTCCTCGGGAAATTTGGCGGCACATATCATGCCCTCCTCAAGGTGTTCGAGGGGCAAAAAGCTCTCAGCGGCCACGAGATGATCAACCATGACCTCGAGCTCGGCGATGGAACTCTCGGCCTGTATGGAAAAGTCGGCGGGCGAATTCACGTGGCTGACTACCACGTTGGGTGAGTTTTCCTCGCCAAGGGGCGGAAGTCTCTCCTCGATAACGGGCAAACGAGGCGTGCACAACTCGACTAGACTCTCGACGATGTCTCGACCGTCCTGTGTCAAACGTACGATCGACGTATCCTCGCGTTCCTCGAGTAGGTCCAGTTGGAATATCGTCGCACCGTCCGCTGCCATTCTCACGAATTCGATGCAAGCCTCCTCGGACCACTGTTCCACGTGTTCGGGCATCGCGAGGCGGCACTTCTTCGAGAACGCTGGCTGTGCCGCAACGTCTTCCGGTATCTCGCGTATTTCCGTCGATATCGCTGAATTGCCATAATCGATGTATATGACCTCGGTGCTCGAGTCGGAGTGCGAAATCACGCGTGCTCTGTACCAAGCGTCATCCTCGGGGAATTTCGCGACGCACAAGAGGCCCTCCTTTATCTCTTGGGGTTTGGGAAACATATCGGCAACGATGAAACGATCGGCGAGTATTTCAAGATCACCCACGTACTTCTCTTGCTGTACCCAAAACTCGTTTGGCGAGACAGCGTGACTGACGTAAGCGGCGCGAGGATCAACCTCGCGCTCGATTATCTCCTCGATAAGATCGTCCTCCGTGTGAATCCGCGAGGCGTAATTTCGTTGCACAAGCTCGTCAACGAGGCTCTCGCCATTTACGAAAAGCTCGACGCGCCGAGGCGCGCTATCCGCGATCACGAGAGCCTCCATGTTCTCGGCGCTGGAGATGGCGCTCTCGAACCACACGTTAGCCGCGCTTGTCCAATCCTCGGCGCCGTAAGGGATAACGTCGAGACGACATTTGATCGCGTATCTCTTTATCGACTTTAGGCTATCCGTGATTATCTTGCTCTTGCCCTGATTCGTGTACACGACGTCGGTGTTGCCGTAATCGATAAAGCGAACCGAGGTTATTTCCGGATCGGCTACTATGACCTCGGCCCTGTACCAGAGATCATCGACCGAGTACATCGCCAAGCATAGAGTCTCCTCATCGGGTATTCCCTCTAACGTCGGACACTCGTTCGCTTCTATCTGCAAACGTTCCTGCAACTGTTCGATCGCCCCGATCTCTTCGTTCCTCTGGAGCCAAAACGAGGCGGGACTGTCCGCGTGATGGCACGTTACCTTGTAACGTCCACCGACAACCATTTCCGGTATGACAGCTTGAACGTCGCGGTTCCTTGAGATCTCGATCGCCTCGAGGGCGCTCAATTTTTCGCTTATCTTACCCTCGTTATTGGTCAATTCGGCTACCCACTTTTTGTGGACGTTGTACATCGTCGCGGTGAACTCTTGATCGAGCAGGTGAGACTTGAGAATTTCCATTTGTTCCGCCGCCGTGCCACCCAGCGTCACCGTCAGCGCTACCTCGATTGCCAACTGGGCTTGAGCGTTGAACTCAGCTTCGAGAAGTCGCAGATTTTCCAACGGTATGTCCTCCTCGTTGCCGTAATCGATGTATCGCACAATTGCACCCTGCTCCGTTGCACGAATGATTCTCGAACGATACCAATTCTCGTCGACGCTTTTCGCAGCGCAAAGAGTACCCGGCACAACGACCGAAAGCTTCTGATCGTCGTTACCGGAAGTGCTGTACCGTTCGTACAGTAGCGAGAGCAACTCGCTGTCGGCGTCGAGATCCAAGGTCTTCTTTAGCCACACGCTCGATGAATTATCCACGTGTGAAGCGGCAACTTTCTGGGTCGAGTAGAGTATTGGCATCGGGCATATCGGACAAATCTCCTCGGTTTCCTCGTCTCCGGTCAACTTGATACTTTTGCCATTCATGTCGTACAGCTTTACGATCAGTCTGCGAAAGGACGAGGATCATTGAGTTTGGATGACGTCGAAACAACGAAAAATCTCCTGATCAATGAAAAATCACCTGTTATTGTCGACTTCTTCAACAGCAACGATCACGGTCGTATTTTCGATCTGGTCTCGCAATTTTTCATCAAGCACGATGTTGGATTTCGCGTTCTTCAAGCAACACTCGACAGCCTGATTCTGCATGACCGACAACGGGCCCGGGAGCGCGAGCATCTGCGTGAAATCAACGACATGGACATTTTGAATATTTGATCGTTAAAGAAAATAATGAACCAAACGTCTCTCGGCGGTAGCCAAAGACTCGTTCAGACGATCGATAAATCAGGTTAACGTGTCAGTAGTTGTGGATTTTGACCATGGAAAATCTTCGGTCTGTCCATCTGCTTGACTGTCGGCTCAGAGTTGGTGCACGAGATTATTTATATTCGAAACCCGAAATAACGACCTTTTAAATTCAGTCCCAAATACCTCGCTCCAGTTAATAGAAGAAAAACATAGTTTATAGAATTCATTCCTTCGAACGTTAGTTGATCGCAGTATGTATGGTACATTAGTGGTTTTACGTTGCACGCAATTGAAATATATGTATGGGTTAACAGAAAAATAAATGGTCACTTTTCCAGACAATATTATTCGGTATTAAAAAAAATTCATGTCAATTTTGAGCACTCTTACTCAAACCCAAATGGGCAGCGCTTGATAATTTCATTTTGCCCCATTAAAGTCACCCGAAAAATGTTCACTTTACATTAGGACTTTAAAAACTCAACAACTGATTGATATTTGTCAAATCCAGTTGGAAATTCTCAAAGCTGACCTACACAGCTTTAAAAACTTTTCTCCAAAATCGCGATACCATTATTTTTACACAAATTGCAGCGATTCTGGAAGAGCATTTATTCCTGTCGCAAATTAAAAAATAAAATCTTTAAACTGGAATTCGCGAAAATAATAAAACCGGATTAAAAACAGCGTTTTAAAATTGTAAAGCTTGGTTTCAGGAGTCAATTGGATTTGGCCAACATTAATAACTTGTTGAATTTTTCATTTCGTTTTCGAACTTTACGCTTAAATCAGAATAAAATCGCCTTAAACATCCGAAACACAATTTTGGCATGCATTTTTTTTTCTATCCCATACTATAGTTTGGAGGAGTGAGAGTTGATTTTTTTTTACAAACCCATATATATTGCGTTACGGCGACTAATATAATATTAATTTGGAGTGTTTTTTTTATTTGTTACATTTACGTAACATTCCCGTGGCAAAAACTCACGCAGTTCAAAGGTATCTCGTCATTGGCTCCTGTATCAATGAGCCTCACGTGAAATCCCGTAGTGCCTGAACAGTTTACGACTACGGCTCGTCTCCATCCCTCGTCCGTATTAACGAGACAACCCGCGCCGAGACACACCTCACGGTACGCGAGTCTTGGCATCACCTGACATTGGCAACACTAATCCTTAGTACCTTTGTCTTTCGTTTATCGTCTCTTTTGCTTTTGGCTATCAGTACAACGAGCGGCCCAATCACTGGTTTTTTTTTTCCTGTCACCTTCGACGAGAGGATATCGCGCAGGGACGAGAGGAAAAAGAAAGCTTCACTTCGAAAAACTCAGGAATACTCCACGATTTTGTTAACGAAAATACGATTTAAAGTTTCTCTGAAAGCGCAACAGCTGAGCGGCTGGATACACATGCAACGCGTTTTCTTTCAATGTAATTAGCTCAGAGAAAAGAAAAATCGAGTTCGGCGCGGCAACGAGATCAAACCGCCACTGTTACATTGCGTTGCGGAGTACAAAATCGTGGAGAATGTTGTTAGCGGAGCTCCAATTTGCCAATGGGTTAGATGTTCTTTTTTTAATTTTTAAAAAACTAGTTTGCGAAGACGACAATAGGACTAGCACATTCGACAATAACGTGAAAAGTCTCTAGCTGACGGGTAATTTGCGGGGAAGAGAAAATTAGCCACACTCAATTAATTAATTAATCAAACGATACCATACGTCGTGCGATGCAACGTTACTTCGAGGATTAACGGGACGATAATGATCGATTACGAGTTGTGAGTTTCATTATTAGCGGAGTAGAATTATTATCAGCCTAGGCGACTACCTCCACAGCTTCGAATCCACGCTTCAAGATTCTATCGAACAACATGCTATTATTTAATATTATCACACACTGTTCTCTCTCTCTCTCTCTCTCTCTCTCTCTCTCTCTCTCTCTCTCTCTCTCTCGCTTTTTCAAGACATTGCAGGGAAAACGCAAACCATATACCTGTAATCTGTAAAATAAAAGAACAAACAACGAGCACAGTACAATCCAGCATTCGAAAATGCGTTTTGCTTACGTTCGAATCTTTTTGAGCCATATAAGCGTCTATTGCGGTCTCAGTTGCGTTCGCGCTCGGCAATTGAATGTGGAATTTCGAAGCGCTGGCCACGTTAGAAACTTTTACGCGTAACACCTGTCCGGCCAGTAGGCTTATGTCGAATCTCGGAAGTTCCTCGATCGGGGTGTCTACCACCGCTTCGACTTCTGCAAAACGAAAGGAACACTGTATTCCGCTCGTGTAGCCAAAAAAAACGATTTAATTGGAACATGCAATTGAAACTCAATTACTGTCATAAAGTTTACGAGAAAAACTGAAAATGCCCGTATAACGAAACAAGACGAGCACCGAAGCGAATTTTATAAAATTCTGCTGCAAAGATTCGTGAAAATTTCGGTTAAATTTTTTCTCACCAATCCAATTACCATTTTTTTCGACGTTGACGTGGGCCGATACGGCGAACGAAGCGAGCGATTTTTCAACCAACAATCCTGCAACGTCCGCGTCTGCGTTTCTCAAGGATACTATGTACTTTTCGTCCTTGAACTCGTGGAAGGTGCACTCGAGATTCTCGGATTCGAAGCACCTCTCGATCTCTTGTTGGTTCGATTTCGTCCAGCTTGTACCATTGGCCGGCACGATATTTTTCAACGTACACGCAACCGCTTGTTTGGGCATCTTCGTGAATTTTTTCTCGACTCGATACGTGTTACGATTCTCAACCATCGCGGTATTGCCGAAATCGATGTAACGCACGATGTTGCCACGTTCCTTGTTAAGGGCGAGTACCTCGGCACGGTAGATTGCCCCGTCGTCGGAGAAGACGGCCATCACCGCGGAGCCTACCTGAAATTGTCATTTTTATTGTATTTTGGGATTGTACTTCGGTAAAAGATATATACAATCAAGAGGTTGGGAGAAATGCTCTATTTCTGATGGCGCAACATCATCATGTTGAGTTGAAAGGAAAACATAAAGAAAGGTTCGTTTGCTATTAACATTTCTGGAAAAAAGCGAATGTGCCTCATTTATGTAAATAGACAAAAAAAAATATCCTTGGTACTATCGTAGTGCTTTATATATGTATTAAGAAGGTTGCTCAGGGTGTTTGAGGGGCAGGCGGCAAGAGGGGAATGCATATTCTTAAGGGGAGAAAACCCTTTAGAATTTTCAAAAAATCGATTTTTTTTACATATCTCGAAACTATAATATATTAAGAAGATATTGTTAAAAGGAAAAATCGAAATATGAAATATTTCCGGAGTTTTAGCTCATACTGGAGAGCGCCGAACCCGCATACTTGAACTTGAAGATGTTACTCTGTTACTTGGTGAAGAGATGAAGCAGCATCTCTTACCAATTTACAAAGATTTGTCGAGGGAAGATTTACTCGAGATGCTTGGGTGGTCATGCCCAAAACGCGAACGAGAGTTTCAACGCAACAGTATGGCGATTAGCTCCAAAACACCTCCATTCTGGGCTCAAAATCGTTGAAATCGAAGCCTATATTGCTACTGGGGTGTTTAATGAAGGCTATTCCTCCATTTTAAGAATTATGAATGCGTTGGACATAATTGATGGGACGTACGCCAGAGTTTTCGCCGAAAACTCCGACGAAGCACAGATAGAGAGGCAGAACCGGATGAGCCTTTCCTCGACAAAAGCAGCTCGTACAGCCCGAAAACAGCAGCAAATGGAAGAAAATCAGCTTTTCGAGGAAGTTGAAGGTTTAGTGTATGGGCTTGGAATCGCTGATTGATCGGTAAGTCACTAAAATTTATAGTTTTATTCTATTGAAACTTTACACGCGATTATTTCGAAACTACATTTTCAAAAACTGCTCACACTGCAGCTCAAAAAGTTATTGATCGATCTCGCTGAAATTTTGAGAGGTTTCTGTCTATGATATTACCGGAAGGATAAACCTAACGTTTGAAGGATATCACGTAGATAAATATTTTTTGGGGGGTAAAAACTGTAGAAAAATGGTCGAAAATTTGAACTTTTGGTGAAAAAACCTGCATAATTTTCAATGTTATACTTTCTTATAATTTTATAGGTTTATCCTTCCCCTACATGTGTCAGTAATTGAAAAATATTTTTGTTTTCTGTTTCAGATGAACAGTAAAAATGTCAAAAATGGAACATTTTTTTATGGCACAGGAAAGACGCCTGGGGGAAGAGGCTATAACGTCGCCATTATCTTTTGTTAAAAAAAAATATTTTTGAGCTCTTTAAACCTATAATAAAATCATATTAAAATTGGAAGGTAATGCGATTATTTCATCACCCTTAAAAAAATTCACAAAAATGTCTCATTTTTGGGCGTCTAAAGGGTTTTCTCTCCTTAAGCACGGGTGCCTGTAACGGCTGCCAACTACGAATAATTAAATTTTTGGCTACGTAAAATAAATAAATTTTCGCTAATAAATATGCGGAATGCAATTTACTGTTTAGAAATGTTGTTAATCGTTTTTCGTTTATTTACATCACGAATACGTTATTAAAGCGAACGAACTGAATTTACCTGAAGAGTCTCGTTGACCGGTTGTCTGTTGGCGTAAACTTGCTGTATCTCGTTCATCATGGCTCTGAACTCGTCCTTTCTCGCGAGTGTCTGACAGTAAAAAGACTCGGGATTCGTGAACCACGTAATAATGACGTTCTCCTTGTTTCCGGGGCCGCAATCCTCGACGAGCCATTTTTGATCGATCGGTGCGTAATCCGTGGCCACGGGTGTTTGTCCCGGTCGTTGACGTCCCTTGGAGCGCGCGTTGTTCTTCGCCTGCACGAGATCAGCTCCCTCGCTGAATTCCTCGTTGATGTAACTGGTGGCGGGATTACCATCAATCGTCTCGCGAAGCAAAATCTCGAAAACGTTGTCGCTCACGGCGACGAATTCGGCTTCGAGACACTTGTCCGTCGTGAGTTGATCGAACCGGTCGATGTCTTCGATGCTCCAGGTAGTTTTGTTGACCGCCAATAGCTTGCAGGCTATCGCCTGTGCCGATAATTTTGCGCAATCGACCTCGAGCTCTTTGATCTTGTCGAATTCGACGGTCTCGACGTTCCCGTAATCGACGAAACGCACCGTCGCTCCGTTCGCCACGACTGATTCAACGTTGGCGCGGTACCATCTCGAGTCTTCGGAGTATTGAGCGACGCAGTCGGTGCCTTGCTTGATCGATGCTCGATCGAGGATCTTGCCGCCGTTTTCGTAAATCGCGTCGATCTTCGCCATCACCGGGTCGAGCTCGACATTGTCGGGGCTAAGATGGACGTGAAAATCGCCGGGATCTTTTCTGTAGACGAGTTCGCAATTCTTTACAGCGCCAACCGTGATGTTGGGCTTTGGTATACTTATATTTTTCGATGTCGGAGTCGTTTTTGTCATTCGCAGGTCGATCGGTTTCATCTGCAAACGTTACACACGAGGTGATAAATCATACAAAAACAAATTATTTCTCTGTGAACGATTTGCACCATGTCTAAGGAAAGTGAGGTGTTACAGTCCTTTTTCGTATCCAAAAGTTGGAGAAAGTACGTATCAAAAGTTGAGCCGCTTCCCAATCTGGCAACGTCGCATACATTATTAAGGTGTGTAGTATTTGTGTGTAGTATACTATCAGTTGTCTCAACTATGACTGATTCGTGACACGACAAAATTACGATCATTGAAACCATTGACAAAATGACGATATATTGAAAAAATAAAATTTAAATACGTATTTTCTTATTTAAGTTATTATGAATTAATCATTTCATTTATAGACTGCCCAACTCAAAGTCAAGATGAAATTAATAATGAAATTGAATGACGTAACTATATTATAAATAATATATCCTCATGAATTTCAGCTAACGCGTTTTTGTATTATTATTATGATTATTAAAATTAAATTTTTTATCTAAACAAATTTTTTTTAAACAAGCTTTTATTTAATGTACTAAAACGTAGAAAATAATTTTTTAAAACAAGTTTCAACAATATGTGACTGTAAATGAAAGCTTGTGGCGCTCAACTTTTTAAATGTTTAATAAATTTGATTTGAATTTGAAATTTGAAATTGCATTGGACACAATAGTAATTAGAGAAATTATTATCACACGTACTTAGTTTCCCGATGTTTATTTAAGAAATCTAAAGTTGTTTTACAGTAAATTAAATACAATTGATATGTTAACCGATTTATGTAAATGAAAGACTATATGTCTAAATTTTGACCGCCCCAAGATTTTACTTATAGTCACATATTGTTAAAACTTGTTAAAAAAATTATTTTCTACGTTTTAAGTACATTAAATAAAAGTTTGTTTAAAAAAAATGTTTTACATATAAATTATTTTCTACTTTTTAGTCTTTAATTGATTTTACTAGGGCTCTGAAATTTTTGCAAAGAGGCATTAATTCTCCCGAACGAATCGGTGTTATTATTGGTTGATTGTCAGGAGAAATCCTGGAGAACTTTGATAGATGGCATCTATCATAGATGTTGGCTCACCACCTATTGTACCTTACCTTTTAACCTATTTTATCTATTGAATCCTTTTTTTCATGCACCTCTTAGATGAAGGTTTGCAAAATTTCTAGGCTCTAAGTAGTCGTGAAGTTTTTGAAATATCAATTTTTCACTTTGCCTCTCACAGAAAGTCGTTATTTTTTATTTATTATAGTTGAATCATGCATTGTCACCTCTTAGATGCATGTTTGCAAAATTTCAGAGCTATAAGTAGTCGTGAAGTGGGTGAAATATCAATTTTCAGTTTTGCATCTCACAGAAAGTCGTTATCGTTATTTATTTATTTATTTAAGTTGAATCATGCATTGTCACCTCTTAGATGCATGTTTGCAAAATTTCAGAGCTATAAGTAGTCGAGAAGTGGGTGAAATATCCATTTTCCGTTTTGCATCTCACAACAAGTGAAGTTAAATAAAAGCTTGTAAAAATGAAGAAACATTTGTACCTGCATTTGCTTCCTTACTCACCGACTATTCATAATAAATCGATTGAACCAAAACGACTATAGCAAAATCATTTACTTTCGGCGATTTCGAGATTAAATCGTTTAGTGTTATGGCAAAGAAGTTTCACTTGCACCGTGGTTTCCTAAAACCGCACCCAAGTTTTTCTTATTTATGTCGGGAAAAAAAAATTTACTGGAAAGTACCCGGTGAATATATCGGACTTTAGTCTCATAGATTACGAAAATGAGGAGAGGTGGAAATTCGCTAGTGACAAACGGACAAGGCAAAATTATAAGGCTCCTTCGTGACATCGAAATTTAAAAAAAAATCTAATAATTCTGCTTGTCTAACGTTATTTCAGACAAGTCCGATGAAATTAAAGTACCTCGTTTCTATCGCCAAAGTCTCGTCTGTTGTCCCGGATTCTTGTCGAGGCGCCGTTCATTTTCGTATTCTTAAAATTGGCTCGATCGCTTTCACCGTCACTGTCGCGGTTGTTCGGGGTTCTACCGGGGTCCCGCCGACCTCTGCTGCCGTTGCCGCGTGCTCCTCTTCGACCGCCACGTCCTCCACTACCCTTCGACGACGTATCCGAGTCCTTGTCGCTCCAGGTTTTCTCCGCGCTGCCGTTTCTCTCGTTTCGCCAATTATTGCCGGAATAAGAACGAGCGTTTCCGAATGTTCCGCGATCGCGGTTGTCTCTGCCAGGGCGTATATTCGCGTTCGTGTCCGAGGAACGTTCGAATCTCTCGTTTCTCTCGTACTTGGATGATTCCCTCGGCGTACGTTCGGTCTTAGAGTCGTTGCGTGAAAACTTATCGTTTTGCGGTTGTCCGCTATTAGGGGACCATTCCTTGTCGCGCGTCTGATAACGATTGTCTCGATTGTCGTGTCGCCTTGCCTCGTTATCCTCGTTTCTCCAATTGTTCGACTTTCCTGTCTCCGTCGAATTATTCCGTTCCGAAAATTTGGGCGCCTCTGAGCGTTGATTCAATTTGGTGGTCTGAACGTCACTGGAAAAAAACGGACGATCGTCGCTTGAGATATTTTGTTTGTTTTTTTTTTTCGTGGCCAGTTGACAACTTCAAATTTCGCAGCGTTACAAATGTATGGTAGGCGACAATGCCATTAAGGTAGTACGAGCACGTACTTGAGTATTATTAGCTCGCTGCTGAATTTCTTTCATATACACACAGGCGCTTGTGCCAAAAAAAAACTCAGGGTTATCAGCTATCAAGGCTTAACGAACAAATCCAAAGTTGGCAGATTTAGCATGATTCCTTACGAAAAAGGCATCATAGCTGTGCTCTTATTTAGTTTTATACGTATTTCGCAACTGAACATAAGAGCAAGATGCGTAAAGTGTTCCAGAGATTTCAAGGATTAAAATGATGTTGAAAGAAACAGCGGTTAGCGAACGGTTCAATGGGAATTCTGTAATTGACGGCAGCGATTAGTCCGCGAGGATAGGGCTCACTCTGAACCCAGATAGTTCACGCTATCGATTTGAGACTACCGATATCTAATCCGTGCGAGAATAAATCCTTTGCAAATGTACAGTCGATCGTGTGGTTATAGCAACAAAATTGCTATGTTCAAATACTTTGTACAGGTTGTATTCACGTGGAAAACTTATCTTCCAGTCAAAATAAGTCGAAACTGGATCTGTCTTAAGGGGTTACGTGAGTCTGAAAATTTCAAAACATCCTTTTTTTTAATTTTATTATCTAATAGTACAATATGTCTAGAATATTCTCCCAAAGTTTTAATTCAATCGGAGTAAAAGTCTAGGAGAGAGAGAGAACCTTTGGGAATTTCCCCCGTGATTGTCATTGAACGAAGGTTTTTTTTTCGATTACAACTAATTTTACAAGGCTATACGTACCAAAAATTGAACTATTTTGCATACAACTCTGCCAAAAATTCAAATTTCAATTTTTTTTTAAATCCTTCGTTCAATCACGAGCTATATTTATCTACTAACAGAAAAAATTTGGTTTTTTAATTTCAGATAAAGCTATCATGAATTATCTTGACCACCACGAGGACACTTTTTTTGAGGGGTCTCCGGAAACCAGGTCCCACCGGCCGAATTTCCCAAATTTTTGGATGAAATTTTTTTTAAACATTGTTTAAATGTTTCTCTTTTATGTGCTTAACATTTTGAATAAAATCCTTTATATATTTTTTTTTCAAATAGAGAAAATATGCTTTTTTTGGCTTCGAAACCCACGTAACCCCTTAATATTTTACAGACCGCGGAGCATAGAATCGATTTTAGACACATGTAGAATTGAACTGTATCATATTTCGGTTTTTTTCGATATTAAAATAGGGGTATCTGAATATTTTCATAGTGAAACTCTCGTTTAACTATTTACCGTGCGTGTACTACCTTAAAAACCCTGAGTCTTATTATTGCAAGCGAATTTCAGTCGTTTACGAGCCTCTCTACGCGCAAATAAATCTAGAGCGGTGATAAGAGTAATGTAGATCGATAATTGCGAAGAAAAAAGATTGCAGTGACAAACAAACACCAAAAAACCTTCCACCACCAAGCTTCAGGACATTATTCCACCATTGGCTTTTCATATTTTCTTTATAAACGCTCAATTATGATAAACGTTATATTTCTCCAATCTTGCCAAATCAAGAATTGCCCACCAACGTCAGAGTCAACACTCCCCAACCTGACTCATAACTTCGAATGAATTTTAAAAAGCGCCAAAAAAAAAAAAAGATTATCGCATCTCTCTCGCAAACGGATGAAGCGTTAATTCGTCGGAGCGTTCGTATCTGCTGTTTAATCGTGCGCAACATTTAATCGGCCACGAAAAGCAACTAAGGTGTGGATAAAAGTTATTGGCGTACTGTGCCGCATCCCGTACTAAATGACCAGCTTTATATGTGTATAGATATATCGTACAAAACTTTACCGTGCAGCGTTTACGTTTTGGGATTTAGATTTTTGTTGTTGGCCCACGGTAGATTGCTTTTTAGCGTTGGACCTGTATCAACGCACTCATGTTTATCACGACGAAGATAAAAACAAAAAAAAAACGAGAGGGAGTGGCGACGCTTCGTCTGCCATTGATTTACCTTCGATTGAGATTGGAATGCGTAGAATTGTTGGACTTGTCGTTGTAATTATTTTCGGTTCTCGTCTCGACGTTACCATTGAGGACGCTGGCTCGCTTCAACTTTTGCATGATACCTACGAGAGGATCGATACTCGCGTCGTAAAGATCAACAATCAGACCAGCCGTCGTCACCTGAGAGACTATCATAGCCACCACTTTTGACAACAGTTCAGCCCTGAGACTCGCGTAGAGCTCCTCCGATGTAATTTCCTTGTCGTAATCGTTCAGAATGCAACGTATCGCTTGAGCCCGAACTTTCGCCAGAGCGTTGTCCCGTATCGCGCGTAGAAATGTCGTAGCGATAGTTTCCTCCTTTCCGTAATCCACGTAGTATACACGCGCGTTTTCACCCGATACGTTTAAGATTTCTGCTCGGTACCTGTTTTGCATGTACGAAAACGTTATGGAGCTGGATCGATGGGTAATGTTGAAGAATCGGTGGTAATTTTGGGAATGTAGGGGTGAACATCACCCTGTTCGGCCTAAAACTAATGCGGAGAATTAATGATTTTTAGTAAAAAATTATACTCGGTTTCTTAATGCATACACGAAAAAGGGTATGAATACAATTCAATAGAAAGTGGCCTTCGGTTTTACGGGAGCTCGCCGTGGTGGAATTTTTTAGTGGATCAAACCTGGAGCTGAATACTAAAGAGCATTTCTTCGCGTAGACATAAAGCACTAGAGAAGATCTAAGAATTTTAAAAAGAGTATTGATTTTTATTTAATGATTTAGACTTGCATTTTTTCGAAGAAAAAAATAAGAATCGTGAAGATGTTGATTGCAAAATTTTGTTTCAATAATTCGCAAACATATTTCGTACTTGTCTACTATTTTGTTTTCGCATTGAGAAACACTTTGGTATTTTGCTTCCAATTGGAAATATTCCAGCGAAAAATATGGCTTTGGACAGACTGCTAGTGTGTCGCCATTTTGTATTGAAAAAAGGCTAAAAAATGTCTTAGCTATTCTTTTTTGTGTATACATTGAGTAACAAACTGTAAACTCTCAATAAATTTAATTCATTCTTTTAGAATGAACTTGTCGGACTACCATGATGATGTTACTCAATAGCAAGAAATGTACTCGTGTAATTTGCACAAACATTTCGGATCTCACTGAAGTGGGAGTTCTGAATACCCAACTGAATCTCCTAAATTGATACATAACCCAGAAAATATCTGTGCTATCCGGAAACGTATGAATTTTAGGATAACGGTTGCAACGACGGAATTATAAAGAAAAAAAAAAGTTGATCGTACCATTGGCAATTCCTGCTGGAAAGAGCAAGGCACTGAAGGCCCTTGGCGAGCTGATTGGGTTTCAAGGGTGGTGCGGTAGCCACGTGTTTCTGGATGCGTGCGACTAGAGATTCGAAGAGGCGTGCCTCGCTATCGAGTTGTACGTAAATTACGGCTAAATTGATGTCAACGACTTTGACAAATTCCCTGGACTCGGGTAACAATTGTTTAGGCGGTGGCCACGCGACGATTGCATCCTCGAAGACGGATTGTAAGATGTCCTTGACGTTACGGCCGTTCTCGTAAAGATCACCATACTGTATGAGCGGCGAACCTTCGGACGGTCTCACGTGAAGCAGAAACGTTTTTCCCGCTACGTAACGTTTGAAGTAATCCTTCATCTCGTCGTTGACTTGTAGGTCGTTGACGTTGCTCATCGTCAGTCTTATCGACAATACACGGGGATTAATGTACTGCCTTGGCAATTGATACACGTCGCTGTAGGGCAATATTTCCACGTGACCGTAATCGACGTAATGAAGTTTGCAGTCGTGTTCGCGAACTTGCATCACCACGGCGCGTAGAAGTCTCTTGTCTGCTGTATAACGTCCAAGACATACAGTACCGATGACCGGTGGCTCGACCAACGGTTGAGGCGAGTGCATCTGATTGATGTGTAACATGAGATTGTTCAACTCCTCGAAGGTGCTTTTCACCTGAACCGAAAACATCAACGGACCGTCCTCCACGTAGGACACGGAAACCTCGTGCTTCGAACCAATCTCGAGGATTCGCGATCTAAAGACACCAGCGTCGTCCACCTGCAGCGACGACGTTTGCTGCATCTTTTGATGTTGATGGTGACCCATACTCGTCGGCTGCACCCGCCAGTTTTCCGGATGGTGCTGGGCCCGCGCCACTCGGAGAGGCTCCACCGACGGGTACTTGCTCGCGGGATTCTCACGTGGCGGCGGTTGACCCTGCGCCGAAATCTGCATCAGAGCCTTCGGCATCTGCATCAGTTGCGGCTGGTGAGCGCAGGCGTGAGCTCTGAAATTGCGCCATCACTTTATCACGAATGTTCGAAAAACAAGCAGGAAAGATTCTCGATTATAGATTCTCTGTAATATGGGATTCACGACAGGGCTAAAACGGAAACAAAGATTCCGTAAACATATATTCCTAGTAGAGGGTGGGCTTTGGTGATCAATTTGTTCTCTCTGTGATTTCAATGCGATTACCTGTCTACAGATTCTATGAAAGTTGGAATTTGACAGTAAATATGTAAAACCTCTGGGCCTTTGTTATGAGATATCAAGCTTGAGCTTTTGTTGTCCAATGTTGCTAGCTCAGGGAAAATAAAAATCGCGTTTCTGCAATAACAAGACCAAACTGGTGACACTATTCTACCGCGTTACCGAGTACAAAACGTGAAAAATGAGTAAAAAATCGTGGAAAATCTTAGCGGGGCTTCAATTTTCCAATGGGTTAAATGTTCTTTTTTGTTTGTTTTATTTTTATAAGTTTGCAATGACGACAATAGGACTAGCACATTCGATAATAACGTAACAGTTTTCCAGCTGACGGGTAATTTGCAGGGGGAAAAAATAAGCCACACTCGATTAATGAATAAATTAATTGATATCGTACATCGTGCGATGCAATTATAGTTTGAGGATTAACGGGACGATAACGATCGTTTACGAGTTGTGAAGTTTATTATTGGCAGAATAGAATTATTACTGGTGTTACCGTTTAAAATTCTACCAAAAAATATGCTGTACCTGAATATTTTCTACCACCAAGCTTCAGAACATTATTCCACTGCTCCCTTTTCATATTTTCGTTATAAACGCTCAATTATGATAAAAGTTATTTTATTAACTCTTCCGTCCAATCACTAGATAATTTTAGATAAATAAGATAGATAGATAAATAAAATCTAGATAAATCAAAAACTAAATGCGTTTAGTTTTTTTTATTTTGGATAATTTGTTTTAAAGCAGCAGTGGTCCCTGTGAAGAACGTTTTCTAAAGAGTTTCGATGTCATTCTTGAGCTACAAGAGTGAGGATGAAAATACAATTGGTTTTTGCAGACTGCCAACTTCTTGCGAATAAAATTTAATGTAAAAATTGATTATTATTGCGCAATTTCAAACTCATAATATTGTTGAAAAATATTTCCAAGCTGGAAAATTATATTAATACTCATCATTTTCACAATTAAATATAAATATGTTGCAATTTTATTTGTGAGAATTTAACTGATAGATTCGGCAAAGAGTAGCACTTTCTGCCATTGCCACGACTGACTATCGCTAAAGCATCGTTGGCAACAGGTAATTTACATGGTAAAAAACGTTTAATATACAATGTTTTATAAAGTTTTTTATGCAGCAAAGTGGAGAATGTCAAACATGTCGAGCAGACGAATAAATAAATTTTATTATAAAGTTCAAATGTTATAATACTATGTAGATTTTCTGCCGATTTAAAAATATGCGCCAGTTAACGCTTGAGTGTGCGTAACTTACTTGACAGAGTCAGTTGACACTTTGTCACGACGTTTAACCTACAAGTTTTGTTATTGTTCGAAAACAAACAGTTTGAGCTGAAAATTCATATCTTTTTTTGAATATTATTAATGAATATTCCTAACACTATCATCACAGTTTGCTCAATTTTTAAATCTAAAGTTCAGTATTGTTTTCGTCCTTACAGTTCCAAAACTGGTATTTACGAGGTGTAATGTTGTCACTTGAACATTGAAAATCTCTGAAAGGATGTTATGAGACCGATTGATTTCTGGACAGTTAATGCCCTCTAAATTAATCTCTCAGTGATATAAATTTCAACCGGCAACAAGCATATCAATTTCAGTGTTAAAACTGCTTAAGGGCTCACATATACCTGGGTAGGTCAAAAAGATTGATTTTTCAAACGTTGCTCATTCGAAAGTACTATCCTTTGAGTGTCTACCCTGAAAATTTCATAAGGAAATTCACAGTAATGACAAAGTTATAGCGTTTTGTAACTGACCGGGTGAGCAACGACTAGTGGTTGGGGCGCAGGTAGACGCGGCCTTTGTCATCTGTTTGACTATGAATGAGGTTGACACAGCAAAAAAAAAGATCTAATGGAAGCGTCAACATCTAAGGAAGATCCGTCATATGGCCCAGGAATCGACGATTTCATGTAAGTTTAAAATAAACCAGTTATTTCAGTGTAAAGTGTACGCAAAACTTTAAACGCGTTTTACACGAAACAGTGTTTTCAAAATCGGTACCAGAAATATCTCTGCAACTACTGGACGGGCTGGGATCAAGGTTTGCACAGGTATGCTTCACACAATAATCTAGTACTTATCGAGTCGTTTTTTCCATACCTGGCATAGTTTTTTTTTTTTTTTTTTCATCATAAGTACTGAACAATTTTGAGGCAAAAAATCGCGTTTCATTCCAGTGACTGCCATGACCGGAAAAAATTAAATTATAAAATTCCAATTTGGTAAGTACTTGTTTTATCTATCTATTTTAAGAAACAAATTTTTTTTTTAGATAAAAAATGGCGGAGGCACATCTGATACCCGCAAACGCTGTCAACAAAAACACGTCCCAGGAAAACGACTGTAAATTTTTTACCGTCTGAAATTTTTTAACCAAATTTTCACACAATGTAGATAAAATGTCATACTTTAAAATGTATATCATGGATGTTCAATAAAATTCAGTTTTATACACAAAAAAAATTCTTAAACATAACCTTACTTTTAGCCGTCTCAGGTGTATGTAAGCCCTTAAATAGCGGTCTGCACAAAACATTGTATCCAGATTTATAAATACTTTTCAATACAAAAATTGTAAAAGATACTCAAAAACATACTCATTAATGTAAAAAAGAAATTGAAAACCTGCACACATGTTCCCATTAAAAAAATGCCTCTTTTTTTCTGGTTGCCTGCTGTAACCCGTTAAGATTCTACCATACAACACACCGTTATTGAATATTTTCAAAAGTTTAGCGTATCCAGCAGATTTTTTCACACCGAGTATTGTCACCGACAGTTCCGTATGAATTTTCCCTATGAACTCTCCAGCAATTTGAGCTCAAAGACAACTGTCGTCGAGCCCAAAAACCAAGAATACAACTAGACGCTGTACTGCTACCGGATGACGAGATCTCAGGAAAGCATTTTGAAATAACAAATTCACCTGATAATTTCTTCGTTCGAGGCGTGTACCGCATAGTTCTGTTCCACGAGAATGTCAGCGAAGTTGCGATTGCAGTAGAGCATGCGAACGAGGCGAAATTTGCCGAGTATGCTGACGATTTTGGCAGGATATTCGCAGTAGCGAATATTCCTGAGGATACTGCCGAGAACTGGTCCTTCCCAAGTGCGAGCTCTCGGCAAGACGTCAGCGACGACGAAGTCCATGGCGAGGGGCTGTATTTTCAAGAGATCGGCAGCTTCGGGTATGCCGTCGAGTAGGCGAATGTCACAAGGCTGTAGAATCTCGGTATTGCCGTAATCGATGAATTGTACGAGATAACTGCCGTTCTCAGGCGCCAGTATTTTCACCCGACAATAGGTCCTCTCGTACATAGCGCAGCAAATAAGATTCGGCCAAATGGCGCGTTTCTGTGGCACCAGGGTGCCTAATCCTTTCTCAAATTGACCGGTCAACGCGTGAATCAATCTCTCGACTATGCTAACCTCGTCTTTGTTTATTTGCGCCCATACTCGCAAAAACGGACCGTCCGCGTCCATGTAAGTCACGAACAAATTCAAGTCCGCGTTCAGCGTTGGACTCGTCATTTTTTTCGTCGCCACGCGGTTCGCGAACCGAACGACGCGAATATTTCTTTGCTTCTACGCGAAACTCTCTCTCTTTCTCTCTCTCTCTCGATTGTACTCGTAGACACTCGTTCTTACCGTCGACCACTTTCTTCTTTTTTTTTCGGCCTCTTGTTCACACGCTCCCGCACGACGTATCCCCTTCGAAGGTCCACCAACGTCTGAGCAAGTCCCACGAACGATTTGAGCCTCGGCGCTACGAACATCCACCTACCGACCAATACTCCAACTACGATATGGCTGAGCGCAATAAAGCTGCACTCTTCCGCGTGCGTACGGTTATTCTCGCAGCCAACGACGCGATTAACACGTCCAAGATTTTTGCGCCTTGTCAATGCTCCTACCTTCTCTGTATAAGTTTTTTTTCTTCCTTTTTTTTAATTCTCGTATTATTCGACACACAACCGGCTTGATTCGCTTGATCTTACGCTTCACATCGAATACAATCTTCCGGGTACACCGAGTCTCAAGTGGCCGCGGAGCGATAAGAATACAGTTCCCGAGCGCGTTGCTCGCTTCTTTTGTTTGGAGAGAAAGCGAAAGAGTCTCCGAGAAGAATAAATGCTTACGACGCGTGTTTATGTTGTGTGCGCTCGGAGCAACGCGATCGAGCGCCAGGGGCGGGGAGGGGGGCTCGCGAGAATTGCGGTCGCACTGGGATTTCTATATATAAAAAACGCGTAACGGTGTCTTCAATCTCGTGTGTGCGTGCTTATACATATGTATACACGTAAGCAAGCGTCGTATGCGAAATTAGCGCGAAAATTCGCACTCCGAACGAAACAAGGATTAAAATGTAAAATAATGCAACTAATAATTGTTCACTAGAAACAAAATTCCCCGGAAATTCTCTTTTTGGAGATTATTTTTTCTTGTACCGTATGGGTTCATCGGGTGTTACCGGGATAAAAATAATTCGGCCAATTAACATATTTATATTAGCCTCTTTATTGTTAGGTAATACAGAATAAAGTTCGCGTTTAATACTTTTGCATTGTTTTTATAATAATAATACTTTATACTAGAATTGCCCCGATTCGTATCCTCAATCTGGCGTGATCGTTCGACAAAACGTCATTATTGTTTTTTCGTTTTTTTTTAATTGCACGTTCGATCTCTCCAAGAGACGCGGCGAATGAATTATCGAGCCCGTGAGAAATGTACATACGCACACACACACACCCAAATAGTGTCATCGATGCGAACGCAACGAATCGAGATTGAAGTTTGCATCGTTGGAAGCAATGTCAATTATTTTTTTCCAATCGTTCAATTTCTTTTTACAAATTTTGACTATGGAAATCCCTGAATCGTTTTTTGAGACGATCATTCGGAGTGCTACATTCGAAATCTGCGAAAACAATGTTTTACACAAAAATAAGGAAACGAAAATATCAAAAAGAATTTCGGTTTCGTTCCAACGATGCAAACACCACGAAGAAAAATACTCGAAATTCTCTGTACCACAGTCGGTACTCTCAGAGTCATTTGCGGATGAGAATCGTTGAGCAAATGGAAAATTTGACTTCCGGCAGGAACACTGCGCTGCCGAGTGTTCGGTCTCGTGAGATTCGCTCGAGAATGGCGAATTTGATGACGTGAAGAAAGAAATGAAAGAGAAAAATAACAAGTTTCCACCGGGACGTAGCGTTTTTTTTTTCTTTCGTGTAATCTTTTAAACGCGCGTCGCTGACGCACCTCACTAAGGTATGTCGCTGCAGTAGCGCGCGACCTTTCTAATCGTTATCCTCGCCCGAGGAGTACGACGCGTTTGGCGCCCAGAGTAACGTCGAATTGTCGGCGAACGATCGATCGTCGATGCTCTCGTCGGCCTCCTCGTTGTCGCTGTTCAAACCGAAGTGCGAATCGCGAAGTACCTCGTCCGTCAATACCAACGAGCGCATTTGTTCGAGAACCTGATGAAGCGAGTCCGAGCGCGGATCGTTTCGATCGGTGAGCGGAGTCGCGTCGCCGCTCGCGTTGCCACCTGCCGGCGTTTGCGGTGTGTTGCTCGGAGGCACCGGTGTATTCGTCCCGTCGCCGGTACCTTTGAACCATTCATTGAAAAGTGCGTATACATTCTCGTTTTTCCATTCGTCCCTGGGGCTGCAATTAATTGCGTTTATAAGAAGGAATTTCGAAATGAATTGTGTCTGGATGGTAGCTCAAAATTAATTGTATTTTTGGGGAGGTAAGATTTTTTTTTTAAGCGTACTTGTCAATTGACTGAAGGAGGATCCGGAATGCGGACATGTAAAAATCGATCCTTGATTTTAAATGGAAAAATTGTAGTCCGTGAAGATAACTTATTTTTCGAGGAAAAAAAAACTTGTTCGGTGAAAAAGACAAAAATTGTGACGAGAAAAAAAACGACTTTTTGTGAAAACGGACTCTGAATTTTGCTATTGTGAATTCAATACTAATGCAAAATGTTCTCTCTTCTTTGAAAAAACAATGTTTCTTTAAAAAAATAAAAAAAAATTGTGACAAATCGATTGCACGATCTACTCCACATAAAAGTGAGCCCTGATTTTAATTATCGAATGTTTTTTTATTGCTCTTGAATAATCTTCGTATTTTTTATTCGCTTAAATCTCAAAATTATGATCGAAAACGGGTATTTCTTTTTACAGAAGAAGAAACAATAGAGTATGATATTGATTGTTAGGAATACTCGATCTAAAAATGGCACCTGAATCTTTTAAATAGCTTCTTCAAAAATATATCCCGTAGCAAAACGAAACGATAGTGTAAAGAGACTATTCAAAAAAAAAATGTCCAAACACCAAAAATTTGAAATAAAGTCGATTTTATTATTTATTCCAGAAATAAATAATAAAATCGAGTTTTTTTCGGAACAAAATATTTCTCAAGTAATAGCTACTGTAATTTTATGTTGTGTATACAAATATATCCATAAAAAATAACAATAGAAAATGCAGAGCCGTTTTCAAAGGTGTAAATATCAACAAACCCCGACGCTCGCAAAATTCCCAAAGGGACTTCAGGGGATCCTCAAATTTTACACGCCGCACGACGTATAAAATGCAATTCAAATGAATGGTACAATCACCCGTAATAACTCTCTGCGTACCCTGTGTATCGCTCGCGGGGCTCGCGGGTCTCTCGGCTCCTCGTATTTCCCTGACAATTTGTATGTCCTCGTCCTGTTGCTGCTGAGCATTGAGCCTAAGTCCGGCGACTCCTTTTTTCGGCACGTTGTACAAGTCTCTCTTGATTCTGCGGTGCCTGGACGGATCGTTTCTGCGTAGCTGGAGCATCGAGCCAAAGTCAGCAATGTACAAGAAGCCAGCAATGAGAAGTTCGCACGTTCGTTTTCCCTGTTTGTAGGCAGTCTCAAGTTCGTGGCTGGTTCGCTGATCGTATTGCCACCAGCCTGCAAAGCACGTGTAAGTTGTGAGCTGGTCGGGATCGTAGAAGATATAAAAAAAACGAAGGGGAAGCGAGTACCTTTCCGTTTGAGGCACGTTGCAGCAAAAATTGTCTGAAATTCTGTGACTCGACAGGGCAAATGTTCCACGTATCAAGAGAATTGAGCGGGCAGAGACATTTTAAAATGAATGACGTTCAAAACAGAACAAGTTAATGTCAAACGGCAAAAACGAAGATATTCTTTTCTACTTTTTCCCGATGAAGTTCAACTTTACCTGGCTCGTCCCAATTTCGCGAGCGGCAATACGCGGCTACCGAACTTCTATCACATTGCGACACTTTGCTGGCACAGCGTGCACGCATGCGAGCATACGTTCAACGCAGGAGGGATAAAAAAATGTCAGTCGTTTGGCGTGCGCAAACACTTTATTTCACATTTATGATATATATATATATATTTGTGTTTATGTATTGTTGCATATGTAATTGTATGAACCGTAGGAACGTGCTTACGGTCAAATTTGTACCAAAGTTCGTAATACCTTTGTCACGTGGAGTTCATTCATGCGGAATTATGGCTCGCGTCTGTCGACGTTAATGTACGTAATACTAAAGAGCAAAAAAGAGGTAGAAAAAAAAACGCAATTCTGATCGAAGAGTCCTTTCATCTCACACCCGCTACTCCCTTGCACGTAGCCTCTCTAAGATCCCGCTTAATATTGCGCTTGAAACGCGGCTGATACTTTCTGTACTGTACGTTTTCCTTAAAGTCAATGACGTAGAGTTCACCGCAAATTAAAATATCGCACGTTGTATGGCCCATTTTGTATATCTCCTCCAAGTCGTTGCTGGTCCTTTGATCGTACTTCCACCAACCTGAGGGACGACGAGGGCTTCAGTCAAAATTTTGCTCCGTTCGCACTTGGTCAGATTGAAGGGTGGGGCAGGGAGAAACTGTTCTCGCCCGACAACGAAGTTGGGCAATTGCGAGCGGAACGATGAAAGTATTGATGTTAATTGTATTGAAAATGTCTCTACCGATTGAGTTGCTCAACCCGACCGATAATGTACGAACTGCCCAACTCAGTTTGGGGAAGTACGAGCAAACTTTTTCGGGACTTTCTTTCTTTTTTCATCGACATTGATATATTTGAAGGGGTAATGCCATGTTGGTACAACTGATACGGAGATTTTGCCGTTGATTGAAAAAATTAAACTTGTTGAAAATTTACTATCGGTTGTTCAATATGTACGCAGGAAGAAGTACAAACTTTTAAAGGATTTTCTTCAACAGAACATTGATCTTCAGAATTGATCCTCGAGCGGAATACCAAAACGTTTCCTAATGTAGAAATAAAACGCAACAGAAGTTGCCAAATATTTTTGCGAAATATTGAAAAATCCTTTCACAATTATAATCTTTATAAACTTTTTTTTAATGCAAATGTGAGTGAATGTTTGAAAAATAAATCTTCTTAAAAATCCTTTGTACTTCTCTAGTGCATCGTGTCTACATTGAGAAAAGCTTTGGTATCGTACTACATTCTCAAAGCTGGAAAAAATTCCCCTATGGCAGACTGCAGTAAAATAAAGGCTTCAGATACACCGTCAGTGCGCCGTCATTCCATTTTAAGCCAAAATTTTGCCAAAAAATTCCTCCTTCTGTGCATACACTTTGCACCAATTGTAAATCTTCGATAAAGCGAATTATTAATGTAAAGATCAACATTAAAGTTGCCATGTCAGCTGCCCAAGTCGATGGTGTGACCCCTCAATTCACGGTTTCTCTTTTGTCTCAAATAGTCTAATATTATGAAGCGAATGAAGAATTCGTTACCGTTTCGTCCCTCGTAAAACCACTGATACTCCTCGTCGGCAGCTGCAGGCTTGGGATCGTCCTCGACCTCTACGAGCTGGGGATGCTCAATGAAATCAGCCGGGATCTCCTGTCGGCACATGGGACACCTCTTGCTCTGATTGGCTACGCCCTTGACGCAGAGGTAGCAAAAAATATGGCTGCAGGGCAAGCGCGCAGGATGGATGCAGGGCTGAAGACACACAGCACATTCCAGTGTCGTCAATGTACCTGGAGTAACGATAAAAAATTATTTTGTCCTGATCCACGATATAGACATTGCTTCGTGTACTTGACACAAGAAGTTGAAATTCAAAAAGTTGATTTTTTTATGAAATTGTTCTAATCGACAGATTTTCAATACCATTGACGTAATTGACAAACTGCCAGTAACTGAATAGTTGACGGATCGTCAATACTATTGGCATAATTGACAAGTTACAAGTCTCGTCTGCATAATTGATGGATTGTCAATATTATTGACATAATCGACAAGAGCCATTGGCATAACAACGGACTTAGCATAACTGTCTAATAGCTGGTACCATTGGCGTAATTGACAAATTTCAAGTATTCGCAGAATTTACAAATTATAAATAATATTAGCACAATTGAATGTAGAAAATGTCATAATTGACGATTACAAATATCGACGTAACCAAAAGATTGTAAATGAACTGTGAATTGACAATTTGATTAAATAATGAGGCACGCCAACGTCAATTTTCATCGACAATGTTGCAAACATTGTCCGAAATGATACAAACCAAAGGATAGGCGAACAACAAAAAAAAAACATCGTGTATTTACCATCCTTTTCGTCTCTCTCCTGTTCTTTCAGATTTGCTTCCGATTTTTCGGAATCTTCCATTTTTGCGTGCGCCATTTTGACTCGTGACACGTCAAAGAGTGTGTGTTTCAAACAATCGTTCGTGGATTCTCCAAAGCGAGATTATTCGTAAACATTATAATTTAGTTTTTCGATTGGTCGTGCGTCTCTCTGGCCACTCGTTGATCCGCCATTTTCGTTGTTATGGCTCCCCAGTGATGCTCAACCTCGGACTCTTTTCTCATTCCCGTTTTCGCTCGTCACTGCGCGTTACACCAGCGCGGCAAATCCCTCGTAACTTTTCCAATTTCTCGGACCACGTCTCTTTTCACGTGTGAAAATAAATCGGGAACATTGAATCGTTGCCCAAATATTTATTAAAAACCCGACAACCTCTTGACGAGGTTATGAAACTATTCGACGCTTCGAAAGTGCCGCCATTCTTAAAATACGAGTCAAGATTTCAAGTCTTTTTTCTTCGATAGTCGAAACACTTCGACGTTTGGAGTACTCGTATTATATATTCTCTTTGGCATTGAAATCCCTTCAAAGTTCTTAAAATACGTGTCCTAGCGAGAGGGCAGTGTTGAAAAGCATTGAAAAAAAAAAGTAACGATTCAATAAAGTCAATGACGTATAGGGATCACTCGTATTCTCGTTGAGTGTCCCACGTGCTCACAACGAGCGTCTGTTTTGTTTTCACTTCTTGAACCGTCCAACCGTGTGCTCTTGGTTGTGCGAGAGAAAGCGAGACCGCATATAAAAGGCGACGGTTTTTCCACCCAAGCGTATAATATAAATACAGAACATATATATACATATACAGTAGAACCTTGATTATCCGAACCGGGAATTGGTTAATCCGAACGCTCAATTATCCGAACGTTGGCGCGAAATATACATTATATGTCGCGAAATATAATGCTCGAAATATACATTGCGATCTTGCAAGAACCGCGCAATGTCGAGCGCGTTTTTCCCCTTCCAGTGTTAGTCCGATTGCAGACTGCTGGCTTCAACCAGCAATTTTAACTTGTTTCTTGCAGCGCTCACAGATAAATGTGAATTGTTGGCAATTTTTTACATCCCATTTATTTTACGTAGTTTGTTTGTGTCAGGACTTCGAGTCCAAGCTCCTTTGATTTCTAAGCGTAAACGTAATGATTTTAGGTTAGAGATAAAACTAGAAATTCTTTCGAAGCTAAACGAAAGCGAAACTAGCGCAGCTCTCGTACCACTTTATGATTGCGAAAAATTGACGATATGGTGTATGTGTGTGTGTGTGTGTGTGCGTGTATCTTTAAGGCGGGCAACCGCTTTAGGAGACCGAAAATTAGATGATTTTTTGGATTTTTTTATTGTGAAAAAAAAAACGGAAATTTCCGCAACTCTTACAATAATTTATTCATATTTTCATACATCTCTGGTAATTTTTTCAAGTTATTTCAAGCATTAATTAAGGTGTAATCCGTTGTGTCCCTTGGCGTGTCCTTATCGTCGTTGTCGATTCGCGGGAATTGTGCAGCTCGCAATTCGCATCTGAAATAGTCCAACAAATGTTTATACATTCTTAAGATGTTTTTTAAGAATATGAACCTAAATTTTGAGAAAAAAAATCGAGAATTGAATGTACAAACGTGTTTGCAAAAAATGATCGATTTTTAGCAATTTTTTTCCCGGCATTTGGCAATAATAAATATGTTTTAAACAATCTAGTCTTTTCAACTTTAGGTTCATGTTTTAATAAATTATATTATGTAAACGTGTTCCAAATTTGAAGATGATCCATCAATTAGTTTTTGAGTTATGATTCCCGCAAATTGAAAAAATGTTGTTTCGAGAAAAACACGTTTAAAGTTTCACAAACGAAAAACTCAAAGTCAAATGTGTTTAATCAAATGATAAAGTGTCTTACCGATTAATCAGCGATTCCAGCACCTTACAGCAGTCCTTCCTCTTCCTCATGCAATTCATTTGAAGCTTGCATTTCCTCTTTACGAGCTTTTTGAGCTTCTTTTGTCTCTAATAAACTTTTTCTGTTTTGCCGAGCCCCGCGCATCTGATCCATTTGCTCGGTATATCCGTAGCTCTGCCTGCCAACTACGATTTGTAGTTCACTCATAACCATGAGTAGGGCTGAATTTCCTTCATTGAATAAAATAGCAGCAGGAAATGCCGTTACCTCGATTATTGTGTACCCAGAATGGAGGTGCTTTGGAGCTAATCGCCAAACGGTCGAGTTTGGGTTCGTTTGGGTTATGAAAACCCAAACAAACTTCCTAACTGAGCGCTCGTGGGTACCTGAGCGCGCTTGGGAGTCGAGCGGAGAGTCTTTATCATTTATATACATACCGTTAGAAGGAATCCGAATATCGTTTTGAAATTTTCAGGGTGTATTCTTAAGATATTTTGCTAACGATTTATGAAATTAAAAAAAATTGATTTTTTGAAGCATCTAAAGTGGTTTCTAGCCTTAATATAGATTGTGTATTCATTTCAACTTCTGTTTTATATTGTTCCTTCGGAAAAAAATTGTGGTCCGACTATTCGAACTTTTGATTATCCGAATCATGTTCAGTCCGAATCGGTTTGAATAATCGAGGTTCTGCGCACGCACGCGCACCAAGCACATACACTCACGCGTACACACACCCAAACACACACATACAGTAGAACCTCGATTATCCGAACCGATTGGGAATGAACATGATTCGGATAATCGAAACGCATTTTTTTTTCTGAAAGGATAATATAAAACAGAAATTGAAATAAATACACTATCAATATTAAAGACACACACACACACACATATATCGTCGTTTTTTCGAAATCGTAAATGGAACGGGGCGATATATTCCGTATATTTCGTATTTACATTACCCGCTTGGGTAAAAAATCTAGGTGAATATATATATATATGGGGCATTCCACGCCAAATCGACCACTTTCCGGCCCGACCTCGTTCGATTTGGCTGAAACTTTAATATGTTATTGTTTTCATCTCAAAACGCGTGTGTGATTTATTTTTTATTTTTTAAAAATACGGAATGAATTTTTGAGAAAATCGCCCGTTTTTTTAAATGCTCATAACTTTCTGAAAAATGAACCGATTGAGATCTTTTCTTTAATTCTTCCTTTTGAAATGTTCTTTATGAAAAAAAAAATATTCGAGGAATATTCAAAGTCATCGTCGACATGATTTTTTAGTTTTTGAAAAAAAAAACGTGATTTTTTCAAAGAATGCCACACAGAGTGGTAAGATTTTTCTTTCTATTTTTTTCTGAATAGAAAAATTTTAGTTCTTAATTTTTTCCTCATATAGCTGTTGCCCATGGTGCAATAATGTCAATTAATAAATTCTATGATTTTCGAAAAAAATGTAATGTAATATTTCATTTAGTTTTGCCACTAAAATATTCAACGACAAGCATCTGTCAATGTTAAAATAAAACGTTCCAGTTGAATCGTGTTTGTTTGATAAGCGCTGACTGTCTTCATCGTCGGAAGACTATAATAATGCTGTGAACGGTCTCCGTGATCGATTTTCGAAAACCAAAACTATTTCAGGCACTCAGCAGTTGCACTGTTTGATACCTGACACAAATGGTGGTCTTATTGTTAAAAATTTTTCTAATTCAACAGATGACAAATTATGTAAATTATTCAAACGTCACGGACGTTTCTTTTCAAACGTAACGTGGCGTTCTTTGAAAAAATCGCGGTTTTTTTTTCAAAAAACCCAAAAAATGATGTCATAGATGACATTGAATATTCTTAAAATATTTTTTTTTCATAAAGAACATTTCAAAACGACGAATTAAAATAAAAGATCTTAATCGGGCCATTTTTCAGAAAGTTATGAGCATTTGAAAAAAAAACAGGCGGTTTTTTTTTTTAATTCACGACGTATTTGCAATTATGTAAAAAAAATTGGAAAAAAAACACACAAGGTTTTTAATATGAAAACAATAACATATTAAAGTTTCAGCCAAATCGAAAGGGCTCGGCCGGAAAGTGGTCGACTTGGCGTGAAATGCCCCATATATATATATATATATATATATATATATATATATCCACACATCTGTGCCTGTAAATATATCGTACTATGTTCGCTTGTTGTTAGAACGAACCCTCTCTGCTTCATTTGGCTTGGGACCATGAAAATGCCAGCTCGACCAACTACATTCTGGATTATCTTTACGATCAGATTTAAGGTGACAAGTACGGCGACCACGTGTATATCGTAAAACCGTGGTCATACCTGAGCGAATAAAAAAAAAAGCAATGGGTCATCAGGCAACTGAAAGAGCGTGAAATCCTCATCTGTTCGGAACATGGGAGCCAGCCGATGTGTTTTTTTACGTTTCGCATTTTCGATCGAGTGCGTTCAAATTGATCACAAGCTATTTTCAGTTAAAAATATTTTAAAATTAATATTATTACTATTTTTTAAATTCGAAATATTTCAATGTAAACATTTTGAAAATATCATTATCATGATTAATAGTAGTAGTAGTTCTTTGTTTCCAAGTATACCCTTGCGGGTTTTTACACAGTTCCCCTCTCTGTACATTGATAACACGTTTCCTTCTCTTTTTGTTTACATTAATCTTTCGTCCTTTTTTTACCTTCATGCTTACCTTCTTACCATGCATTCGAAGACTCTCACATACTCACACCATTCTTCGATCGGTTTGTCTTTCATTCGTTTATTAATTTGTGGTTTTAGTGCCTCCCCCGCGTAGCCTCTTCGCCGCTTTTCCAAACCATCTACCACTCCCTTATTCCTTTTCCCTTTTATTTACCCCGCATTCAAGTATGTGTTCCAAACTTTCTTCTTTCTTTTTACAACATTGGCATGGTGTGTCTGTGTATCCCTTTTTACCTCCTTTTCCTATATTTCCGCATCTTAAGCTTGCCCATGTTTCTTTAGTTCGTCCCTTTATGCCCTTTTCTTACAAGTACTCATCCATTTCTATACGTTGTTTTCGATTCTTGTACTTCCTACGATATATCGAATTCTCAAGTTTGTTCCAGTCTTGTATTTTCTTGTCCACTTTCGTTCATATAGTTCTTTCGATCATTTTTCTTACTCCCTCTATATTTCGTCTCTTATCCTTTGCCATATTGCTCACTCCATGGCTCCCTTCATTTATAGTCTCCATTTGAATGGGTTTGCATTTAATATTCCTCTGACTTCTTCTTTCAAGCACTTTTGCCATGCTTCTATTCCTATGTCCCTTATTCCCGCATCCATTCTTCCCAGCTAGGCGTATTGTCATTAGTACCCATTACCATTTTAACATATTTACCTTGTAGTTTTTTTTTAAATTTGTTCCCTCCATTATGATTAATATTATTAATTGTTAGCTTCGATCTTCAATCATCAAGATCGTAACAATGACAGTTATTGATGATTATTATCATTATATCAATATAAATACATATATACACGTAGATATTTTTGTAACAAATTTATTAATTTTCAATGTCGCACGCATTTTAGAAAAAAAAAACTATTTTCCAAAAAACGTTTTTTACTTCGAAACTGCGCGTGCCACTGCAAAATTTTGGGGTCATAATTTGAGTGTTCCCAAAAAGTTAACACGTGAATTAACAATACCAGAAGTAGATTCGCATCAGGCTGCGTAATTCCCAAAAATTCTATCGATTTTTCAACCAAACGCGGATGCCCCCGCCCCCCCCCCCCCCCCCCCGCCTCTAAAAACGCCGTAATGTGGAAAAATATTTCAGGGGAGGTGAATTCAACAAGACGAATATCCTAATCCGAAGGCTAAATTATTCTCATTTATTTATGAATTATTTTGTATACAACTCTGCTAAAATGTACAAGGAGCGAGCCCGATTACCAAACTGAAGTAAACGGCAGTGTATACGGTAAAGTCGATTGGAATGACGGTGGATATGTGGGTCGGCGGTTGAGGGATCAGGAGAGAGAGAGAGAGAGAGCGAGAGCGAGAGCGAGAGAGAGAGAGAGAGAGAGAGAGAGAGAGAGAGAGAGAGAGAGAGAGAGAGAGAGAGAGAGAGAGAGAGAGAGAGAGAGAGAGAGAGAGAGGAAGAGGTTCATGGGGGATACATCAAACCGCGCGTACGGACATTTTATGAAGGTAATCACAACGGTAACGGGCACGCGTACTGCTCCACGTTATAATTCTCATGTGTTAACCATCGAGAACGGACGCGACATCCGTACTCGCAGTATCATCGTCGCGATGTTTACAAAAGAAAAAAACGGAAAACTACACGTATGTGTATCTCGAGTTGGCGATCGAACAGTCGATTCACGGTTAGGGGGCGCGCGGGTGAAAATAACGGGGAAAATGGCGGCGAAGAAGAAGAAGAAGCGCGCGCGCGCGTCGCAGTAGTATTTTCGAGTGTACAGACGAACCGTTGTGTTCTGTTTGACTAGGGTACAAAACTATAGATTTGAGGTCGCGATATTGTTCTTCTCTCTTCGCACGGAACATCATGTCATCGGTGGGGTCTTGCGAACGCCGTATCAATCCAGTGATAGAACCGACTCGATGGAGTTACGATTTTTCGGCTGCAGTCTCGGCCCGCCGAGGTAACTCAAGGGATTGGCGTAAGTTCTCTTGTCGTCCGCAAGGAAGATCGGTGACACGGTGAGAAACCTCAGCTTCGCTCGTTCTGAAAAGACACCGAGTTTGGAAGGGGAACAAATATGGAACGAGTAGCGTCGAGAGGAAAGGTTCAGGTGCATCAACGTTGAGATAGTACGAACGCTTGATTATTGGATCGCAGCTGAATATTTTTTATACGCTATAGATAACGCAAAAAGGCGCGGGTGTCGAAAAAACTCAGGGATATCAGTTATCAAGGCATAAGGCCTTAGGCCACTCTAGGATTTTCCAAAAATCGATAGTCTTTTTTTTGTTAAAAATGTACCTTAGTACCTATAAAATTATATTCCAAAAGATTGTGGGTATGAAAAATCTCTACGTACACGGAGAGAATTAAATGTTAAAAATTACCGTGCAGTAACGGTAACCAGATGAAAACCCTGAAACTTCGCTTATTATTACTGAGTAAAGCACAGATTTTCACGAAAATAAAATAAAATTTCTTCTTCAGATAGAAAATTTTACCAGATTTTCTAGTAAATTTTCATGTGTAACAAAATACGCAAAACTTAAATTTAAAAAATATATAATATCAGCGAAATTTTACTGTGCATTTTATTATTTTATGCCTTTCAAAAATGTCTATAAAAAAGTATCGTTTTTATAACAGTTATTTTAAGATTTATTATAAAATTGAATGAGTGTTATAGGAAAATGTATTGTGCTCTCGGTAAAAATTATCGTGCGCGCTACCCTTCTTGTATAGTAAAATTTTAGCTACGTATTTGAAATTTTCTGTAACGTGAGTTAAAAAAAAACTTGTCGCATACGAATTATTATGCTTTTCTCACTTGTCACCACATTGAAATATATCACGGTAATTTTTACCGTGAAATTCACGACAAAAATTACTTTTTAATTCTCTCCGTGTACTCGATTTTCGAATTCTAGGGCAACCCCTCTTGATTCATGTCGTGACTTTCTACTAACTTTAAACGCGTTTATCTCAAAACTACATTTTTCAAGTCGGCCGGACTCATAACTCAAACAAATTTCAACCGATCCACTTGAAATTTTAACTTTCTATTTAGAATTACATTTTCTGAGGCACGACGTAGGATTTTTTAATTATATTGCATAGTTCCTTTTTTATAAACAATTTTCTCATGGCATTTTATACTTCTTGTTTTAAGAATGCGCCATTTTGACAAAAAACAATATATAAAAAAAATTCGGCATACTTCTATAGCTATTCTTATATATAATCGAAAAAACTTTAGTGTCTCATCATAACTCAAAAATTATAGGAGCTGTTGGTCAGGCCGTTGACCTTCCAGAAATAAAGGCGTCGTCGGAAAAATGCTGCACAGTCGCCATTTTGACATGTATCGCTGTGAGAAAATAATTTTGTATAGTCAATTACCTGTACAATAAAACCCCTATTTTGTAATTCCGATTTATTTTATGGTTTCGCTGAAAAAGAATCACAAAATATGCCCTTTTTTTGGCCTCTAGAGTGGCCTGAGGCCTTAAGGAGTTTCGACACCAAAATCGAAATGCTTGTAAACGGTTGCAATTTATGAATACAAATTTAGTAATTATGCAGTTTGAGGACTTTTCTGAAAAACGACAGAACATTTCCTTTCGCCATGAGCTGCTTTAACACTAGATTTACCAGACCAGGTACTGGTATAAGTGTCAATAACAAAAAATATATTTGTTACGAATATATATATAAAGTAACATTAAGTTCATAAAATGTATTCTCTACTTATAGCTACAAAAGTCATAACATCATTTCGGAAAGCAAATTTACATGCAGTAGGAATTTTGAATTGAAATTGCACGACCAGTCAAAATGACTGGTCTGGTAAATCTAGTGTTAATTGGTCACCACTATTTATATTCCGTCGAGGGAGGCTGACATTTCCTATTAATTTCATACGTTATCGGGTTTTGATGTTCCCGGAAACACGTGATAAAATAGGGCATTTTTTAAATATTTCGATGCCTATATTGGGGGTGGGAGGTGGGGAGATTTATAAAAGAAACCTTCCTGAATACAATGCCGAAGGGAAATCGCGACGGTCACTTCCCCTCTCCCCCTGCAGCCGTTGTAAGTTCGTAAAAATACGCGATTTTAAAGACGAGACTGAACATCGGTCAGAATCGATCTACACATCATTTAAAAACTTCGTTTGGTGTCTTTGGGAGGGCCCCCCCCCCCCCCCCCCCCAACTCCCGCATGCGTCTTAACCCCGCCGAGGGTTTGCACCCCCTGGACGCCCTGCGTGGCCGCATCAGACACCTTCCGCATACAACACACAAAAACAGAGGGGGGTGGCGGGGGATATTTAGGAAGGCTTTTTTTATAAATCCCCCCACCCCAATATACGCGTCGAAATATTTAAAAATGCCCTATTTTAGCACGTGTTTCCGCGAACTTCAAAACCCCATAACTTATGGAATTAATAGAAAGGGTCAGCCTCCCCCGACGGAATATCACTTAATATAATGGGATAAACAAGTTCACGGTGAAAAAAAAAAAAAAATTCCCGTCTTTTTTTCGGAAAAGTCCTCAAACTGCATAATTACCAAAAATGCATAAATTACGTAGGCTAACGGTAAAATCTCGAATCGGCATTTTAGATTTACAATGATATTATGTTCTACTTGATAGTAAATGTTGATCTTTCAATATTTTTCTAGTTGTGTATATTGAAAATTGAATATCTATTTAATTTACGTAATGAAATAGTTACTTTTCATAGAAATTATGAAATTACAACGAAGGCAATAGGTCAAATTTTATTAAATTATTTCTTTATATGTCTGTTTGGGTGAAACGTAAATAAAATTAATGGGGGGGGGGGGGGCATCGGGCTTTCTGGGGAGGGCCGTGCCCACCCTTGCCCCTCCTTGGCTAAACCAATACAAGTTACATTCAAATGTCGTACTTTACTCCCGAAGTGAGTCAAAACTCGTTCTGACTCATTATTGCATAGAATCGATTTTACATTCTCGTAAAATGATATTCTACCGTATCGCGATTTTTTCCTACATTCAAATAGGGGTGTTCATTTCCGCGTGTACTACCGCACCGTTGCGACCTCACCGATCACGCGACCCGTAGCATGCGTGACGCACGAGGCGTCCGCGTGAGCGCCACGAACGGTATCGTACCTGGCGAATTGAGTTGTGGTCCCGGAATCGTTTCACGTCCGTTCGGCGCACCCTGTGTGCAATAAATACTCGTAACTTTCATGACAATTATAAAAGAGCGAAAAAAAAAAAACGCATCACAGAAAATTCCAAGCGGAAACGTGTGTTAGTTGCGAGCAATACTTGTTTTTTTTTTTTCTTCGCGTTGCTACGTAAATTATTTCAAACACTTGTCTCGTTAGTACGAATTATTCAAGCTCTCACTTACTTCGGCGCATTCTCGCAAACGAATTCCAGCCTCGTGTAACAATGGATTAATGGCGCGCGTGGGGTGTAATCGAAAACTTTTTCGTTTTTTTTTTTTTTCACGATACGCGTTGTCGATGAGTACGCAGGCGTGGATGAACGAAAACTCGTATGAAAAGCGGATTAGGGATGAGCTTTTATTCGATAACGTTCGCAGCTCTGCAGCCCAAAGCGTAACATGCAATGAGATGAACGTTGTCAGTTTTATTTTTTAGTCAAGGAAAAAATTTAATTAAATAAATGATAAATAAAGGATAAAAATGATTTTTTTTTCATACATCGTCCTCGTTTTACGACGCTATGGTGCGATAATAATGTACGAGGCAATGGTACAGACGTTGAGATATCAGTCGTATATTTTTCTCCGTTCTTGCGTCTCTTGACGACTTCTATAACATGCTATATAAAATAATATTTGGCTCGCGACAGTCCTTATCCTCCAGAGGATGCGTCTTTCCATATGAAGTTTGCATCGTTGGAACGCAATGGAATTTTATTCTTTTCTTTTCATAGCTCACTGTTTTTTTTGCTTATTTAGGCTACGAAAATCACGCAGTTTTTTTTTGCGTATCCGTATTAGAGACCTGCGACCTAAATCCACAAAAAAAATGGTAGACAGTAATAAAAAGAAAGAAATTTAAAAACGCATTTTCATTGCATTCCAACAATGGAAACTTCAACGCCGTCATTCCACTTCGTTTTTTTTTCTTTTTTCTTTTTAATTTATCTCATTTTCATTTTTTCGTTGTGTCGATAAATCGCGATTTGCAAACGAGCGCATTCCATGCGGTTGGTCATGAATTTTTACGCTAATTTTTACAGTATTATTCGTTAGTAAATTAAACGATATTGATGGAACGATGGAAAAGTCCCGTTAGCTGCATACAATAAAATTAATATTTTCGTACCGCTGTCAGAGTTTCACGCTACGGTTTTGTCACTATGACTGGGACAAGGGGGATATTAAATATTGGGAAAAATGACTAGGATCTCGCGATGGCGATGCTGCTGAGAACTAGTGCAAAGTAATATTTGATCAACATTACGGACTCTGTTGACTGAGGACGGGCTTTACCGATGAACGTCAAAAGAATATTGACAAGATGCATTACATGTTGATGGAACAAAAAAAAAATTGACCGCACGAATTCGTTCCGATTTTGCATATTTTTCGTTCGTCAAAATTACGACCCGCTCGCCCTTATCGACTCAGCGAAAAACATGCCTCGTTACGCGAAAGAGCTATACGCCCGTTGCGCGTTAAGTTATTTGATATTTTATCGACAACGGGGATGCAGATCGTGACACTTTCATTTTTCATTCCACAAGTCCATCATATATATACAATTTTTTTGTTTGTTTTTCATCATCTCTCTCGCAAATTTGTCGCAGTTATTATTGCCGTGCACAAACGACGCGATAATCGGTATACCTCTACAGTGGTATGGTCCCCTGAGTTTCGTCCGGTTTCGTAATGGAGTTTAACGGTATCACATTTTCCTCGATACTCGTCCTAGACCAATTCTTTATCTGAAAATACAGTCTTTTCTACACGAGCGAACACATCGTTTGCGTACGAACATATATATATATATATATATATATATATACATATATATAGGACAATTATAAGGTGGCCATTTGTTTCCAAAGAGTCTTCCGCGGAGATTTTGCGCCCGAGAAAAATATGATATTCTATGGTTTTTCAAGTACTCTTCGAAAAAAAAAATATAGCGGATTTTTGTGACGAGTAGTATTTGCCAGAAGAAATTGAGCATTCCGGAAAAAAATCAAAATTTCATTTATACTTTAGGAGAATGAAGATAGTTAAATTTCGAATACAAAAAACTGCATTTTTTTCTTCGTTCAATGGAATTAAATTCTATTTGTTCACTTTAAAGTATATCTTCGATAATTTTTTTTCTCGACGACGGGACGCACAGAAGAAGTGTTTCCGGAGTGTTTCGTATTCAGAACTTTATTCTGAATACGCAGCAGAAATTTCATTCTGCTGCACTCAAACTGGAATATTTTTTTTTTTATTCCAGAATGTTCATTTTGTTCTGGCAAATTCTACTCATTATAAAAACAAGCTGTATTTTTTTCCAAGAGAACTTGAAAAAATCATTTATCATTTTTTACTCAGGCGGCAAAATTTCTGCGCAAGACCCTTAAAATCGCCTGGCTACTTTATAATTTTCATCCTGGATGTGTGTATGCAGTATGTGCACACAATAGATGCAGAGACAATAGGTACGATGGCCCATTTCTTTGACGTGCGAGAGCATACCTATTATTTCGGCCGGGATGTTATATATATATATATATATATCCACAGTAGATGTACGAATTATTTTTTTCTTTGTCTGGCGTTTTTCAACATTTATTTACAAAAGTCCAAAAGCGATTTCTATGACTAAAATAGTCTCCAACAATTTCGATGATTTTAACATTTATCAAAATCTTTCATGTACTTTTACAAATTTTCAACCGTACAAAAAAGCAAGATATCGATTCCTACGCCCGATGGATATAATTAAAATCTTTCTTGTAATTCTATTAATTTAAAAACGCAGTGGAAAAAGGAAAATATTAATTTATACATCTAATGGGTCGTCCGGCTTCGATCTTTTAAATAAAAAACGAAAGGTTCTCTGAAAAATAAAGGAACAAAAAAAAAACGTCGATCTGCCAATCTGGAATTATGATGCTTGATCGAGAGCCATGTGGGTGTGTATGTGCGATGATGTTATATGCGTGATGCTCGTAAAACAATAAATGACACTCGCCACCATATTAAAGCCACATCACATCGCGCGTTCCCGCGTCCATTAAATAAACATTGATTTGCGTCAATTCAAATCAAACGTGAAATCATGACACCCGTGAGCGACGAAACTCGGCTTAAGTACTCAATAAAATAAGTTACGAGCTAATAATAATAATAATAATAATAATTGTAACGCTAATAATAATGATAATATGCTTGCATTCGATTTACCGGTAAGACTATGATAACAGTTTGTGCGAAAAAGAAACAACTACAAACGTTACGTTATTATGATTGGTTTACGCATCAGCCTCAAACTACCGCGACGAGTTTACGAACTTCTAATGAGCACTAATCAGAGACAATTTTACTTCAAAAATTGAATCTTGAAATATTTATACTTTTGGGTAATTTAAAGTTATTGCGAATTTACTATCAACGACGATTATTAACCCTAGAACTCATGGGTGGGGTGCGTCTGTACCCCACGCGAACTTTGAACTATGCTCCTGAGCTAGCGAGCGATATTACCGGTTCAGGATCTGAATCACAATTCAATTCGAAGGCCTAATAGTGATGCCCAAGTCGGTCGCGGCATCGATTGATCACCGTCAGTGACGCATTGTACGTCTAAACTGTGCGTGGGGTGTATATGCACCCCTGTTGTGAGTTGATGTTCGACTTTCGTGGCGGTAAGCTAACTTTATATTAATATCAATATATTTGATATATCATTACGTAATTTGAGTACAATAGTCACAAATATTATTTACGGATTGAAATAAAAAATTTGTTTCTGCACCAATTCAAAAGATCGCAAAAGTCACGCACATTGCGTTAAGCGCCGCCGAACCATGTATGAAGAGCACAAACTGCTGTTCTGCACTGATTGTGCGGCAGTCAACTAAATTTCACTCAGTGCGATCGGTTTGACTTTTTAGTAGGAAATAAAAATATACTTCAAATACAATTTTTCGGAATTTGTACATTGATTTTTCTCATTTCTCAACTTTCGAATTTTCGTCATTTTCAATGGCCCTAATAAATATACTTTATTCAACTGAGCATAGCGATAGTAATTTTTTTCGGATAGTCTTCTTCAAAATTCCGTTTGAAAATTGAAAATCAATTAAACGATTGAAAAAATACAAATTTTCATTTAAAAAATGACGTTTATGCTGTTTTTTTTTCGGGTTTCAGTCTTTAAATGGATTTTTTCACTAATTAAATGTGTTTTGACAACGCGTAATATTTCAAAAGCCTTTTATTCATTCGCGTCGAAGGTTCTCGATTTCTAATATTGGAATATTCTCTAATATTGGTATTATCAGACTCATGGAAGTTTTCGCGAATTGATTCTCAATTAAGTCCATTTATCCTCGTAGGACCGGTTCAACGATAAAAAAAATCGTGGGTTGCACCCGTCATGCATTCGAAGGTAAAAAAAAAGAATCATGAGTTCTAGGGTTAACAGTGACATCACATCTCTGCTTTTTTAAATAAAAAAATTCGGTCGTTTTGTGCTTCGCGTATTTTTTACTCCGGGGAATCGAGCAACTTAGCCGTGACCCTCTCGACGTAAATGGTCTCGGGTCTTTTGGGTCGACCGAAAGAAGACATTAGTGGATAAGTTTCCCGGAGATCGAGGCTCGTTGGTCTCGAGGGTGGTAAGTTCGTAGTTGAAAAATTGTCATTACCGCGAGCCTCGATCGTATCGCGATAACAGGGCCTCGGAACTTCGTTCGTGCGTATCTCGTTGATACCGGTTATGGAAAAATTCGTCTCCAACAATCGTTTCCCGTTGGATGATCGTCTGCGCATCTGACCGTCGGCTTTCGTTAATCTTCCTAAGGGATTTCTTACCGGCGTTGGCCTTATGATTATCTCGGAATCGTCGACGACAACGAGGTTCGTCTTTCCTATATTTTCGTCGTTGCCGTTCGACGCTTTTTTCGATTCTTCGGTAACATCGTCGTCATCCTCGTCGTCGTCGTCGTCGTCATCGTCGTCATCCTCCTCCTCTTCTTCTTCCTCCTCGCGTTCTTCGAGTTCCGGCTCTTCCGTCAGGTCTTCCATCGACTGTCGGGAAAAAAGTTGAGTCAACATGAGACAGGAGATTTCTCGAGGCCAGTAGAAGGATTTTTGAAAACTGCACAGCGTGAAGTAGCAAAGAATATTCTTTTTTTTAGCAAATCTTTTTTTTCCAAGCTATTGAAAGATCTAGTTTCCCGTGCGAATTTATTAGAAAGAAAACAACCTTCGATTCATGCCAGGGACTATCGTCGAAAGTGCTACGTACATTTGTTCTCAGAAAAAAATCAACAAATGCATCACTTGCGTCGATCTAATATTTTGGAATAATTCAAGCACTCCTAGAAGCCAAACTCCTCAAGCTTCCAAGCTCTACGGCGTGTACAGAGCGTTACACCGAGAATTCGGGCAGACAATGCGCCTCGTGCATCCGTGATGAACCGTCAAAATTCAAGACCTCATTCGTTCCAATGAACTTTCCTTTTTTTTTTTCGTTTCTCGATATCTCTAGCGATATCGTTCATAGGAGATGCAACGAGCGAGTGCCCCGGATACTCGGTCGTAACCGTGTACATTTTCATTCGAAAGAAGAAAAGATAAATGTGGAAAAAAGATCTTTACGAATGGATTCGGTTTCGCAGGTTTAGAGACGCTGCCTGTATTTACCCCTAGGAGCTCCTTCTTCTCGGGTTCTTCGTCTGCTGAAACAAAAACGCCTTTGTCGATTAAGTTGGAAATGGATTGTTTGGGATGAACGCAAAAAATGGTAGCGCAGCGTAGTAAAATCGTAGTATTTGGTAGTATTTGGTTATTTAGTTTACTCGTAACGTTACTAGTAATTTTAATTATCATTATTATTATTTAATTAATTATTATTATCCATTATTATTTATATTTAATTTATTATTATTATTATGAGCGATAATAATAATTTGACGCCTGCGATCGTAAAAAAAGGAACAATAAGGCGAGCGAAATGCAGATATTGGTAAAACCTTCAAATTTGGTCTCAGTTTTTTTTTTATCTCACATCGATATTTGTATGATGTTGAACGTTGCATCGTTGTAATTCAACGAACGTTATTTTTTTTTATATTGTTTATTTTTTTTTTGTCGATTTAGGGTAGGAAAATCACCCAAGCGGTTTTTCTTACCCTTCTAAGAGATCCACGATCTTAATCTATACAAAGAAATAGAATGTAACAAAAATAAAGAAACAAAAAAATTTGAAAAGAATTTTCGTTGCATTTCAACGATGCAAATTTTTAGAGTTTTCGATTGTCTAATTTCTAGTGAGTGGCTTGGTATATAAAAATGCATACACATAATTCCCTTATTTACTAGTAACTCTTTGGTTACTTCTTGGAATTTAGGAAAAAACTAACTTTGTAGATACTTTTTTGGAATAATTTCGGGGTTCGTGCTAGCATGATCGAACAATATTGCTAATCAATGTCGATTTTATCAATTTTACAAATAAGCCGAAAACCCCCCCACCAACTACCTCAACTGCTAGCATTGCCCTAGTTGCTTTTCGGGTACTGGGGGGAAAACAGTTCCCTCGTTACTTTTCGGGACCGTGGGAAAAAGCATCTCCGTAGTTATTGTTTCGGGCGATAAATTCTTCGTTCATTCTAGCCTGCCCGAATAATATTGCTAATTAGTATCGATTTCATCGCTATTCTAAACACGCTTCGCGATGAGTTCACCAAGGCAGTTTTACTTTGTAAATTATTGATGCGGCCACGGACCTTTAACAACAACTTTTTTGTCATTGACGGCATCGTTTTTCTGCTGCTCGGCAGCAGGTAAGGCTTTGTAATCCTTGTTAATACTTTTGGCGTGTGTCCCGTTAGGTCGTTTCTCATCTTCGATTATGGTCTTGAAGCCGACGGTTTTACCGCCAGAAGAAGGTGCAACCGTGTCGGTGTACGGTTGCTGCCATCTCTGGGTGGCCGAGGGTGAACCACCACCACCGGCACCGCCATTCGTGGCGCTACCAGCCGCGGCTCTTCTGCGCTTTCGATCGCGCCTCGCGCTACGAAACACCTCGTATATGCAGCCAACGACGGCCCCGACGAAAATACAACATAGTGCTATGAAAATGTAAGTTCCAGCACCCTGTTCCTCCTTGGTCTCGTCCGGATAGAGCGACTTGTAGAGAATTCGCTCCGGTGGATCTTCCACCCACGCGCGATCGCGACCCTGCTGTAGAGAAAAGAACGGTTATCGAATAATTCTTGGACATACGAGGAAGCCGGAGGTCCAAATGTCGTCTTAATGAATCAAGCTCGGGTGAGGATTGGGCCTTTGGTTGAGGCAAATTTGACACTCACTACGCTGTCGTTCCGCGGGGGCTCGAGACCTCGCGTCTGAGCGTGAAACACGGCGCACTGTGCGCTTCTCACACCGGCCGGACTCGTCGCCCTCACGGTCTCGCTGCCTTTCTTCGTGAACAGCATGTACTCCTCGAGAGGCTTCATGCCAGCACCACCGTTTATAGAAACCACCACGTCTGGAACGAATCAAATTGGTTGAAATATTCATAATAATTATTAATATTTCTAATATATAATATAATATAATCTAAATAAAAATGCCGGAAGATAGGTGGCCGAGAAAGTTTGTTTTTGAGAGAAAAAACCAGATCTATATTAAATGCAAACCGATTCAAATGGGAACTGGAAATTACGAGAGCCATGGAGGTGGTAGGAGTGGGTGTAAAGGATAAGATAAGCGAGGAAAGGATAAGAGACGAAAATATGGAAGGAGTGAGAAAAATAATCGAAAGAGCTATACGAATAAAAACGGTCCAGGAAATACACCAAAACTGGAACAAAGTTGAGAATTCGACGTATTGTAGGGAGTACAAAAATCGAAAACAACGTATAGAAATGAAAGAGTACTGGGAAGAGATGGGCATTGAGGGAAGAACTAAAGAAACATGCATGCTTTCTTAAAGCTGCATTATTAACCTTGAATATGCCATTTTTTAAAATACGTTATTTTAATTTTTTCATAAAGTTAGGATTTTGTGAGTAAATCACTATTTTTCTATCGAGTTGCTCCATTTGTCAACTAAACTATATGAAAAAAATTATTTTTCTACAATTTTATGATTGATGTATCAAGTTGACGGATTCGAACATTAGCATGAATTTTTTCGGAATTTTTTGAGTGCATTAACAGGGTGAAAAAACGGCCGGACGTGAGGTACCCACGTTTACAGACGGGAGGTGCCGAAAAAACGTTTACCGACGAAGAGTTAATACAGGGATGAAAGGGAAACCGATTAAAGAATAGTACGAGTATGTGAGAGTCTTCGAATGCATGGTAAGGAGGGAAACATAAAGGAGAAAAAGCACGAAAAATAAATGTTAACAAAAGAAAAGGAGGAAACGGGTAAAATGGTATCAATGTATAGATGGGGGGAACTGTGCAAAAATCTACAAGGGATATACTTGGAAATAAAGAACTATACTACTACTATAATATAATCTAATAATATTTTTTTATATTTCTAATTGATGATTATTAATAATAATTAGAAATAAATATTTATAATAATCGATGATACAGTCCCCAGCAAACGTGGCCGAAATTTTAAATTATCCAATCTACGTCCTAGGTGTAAAGTAAAATCAGTCGTAAGTCGCGCAATATGCAGAGCAAGCCCCATAGACTAAAAAGTGTTTTTTTTTGTTCATGATTGTTTCAGCTGTATTAGTTAATATTTGACTTTATCAGCCTAATTCAACTTGATTAATAATCAACAGGAATTAATGTATTCCGCAATAAAAAAGCGAAATGCATCGAAAATACACGTTTTTTCCTTCCATGTTCAAAATATAATTAAATTTCCTATACGTCACGGATCTCGACGGTTACTTTTTTTTTAACGGCGACTCAAGTTTCAGCTTTCACTTAACATACGACATTTCATATGGTTGACACATGTGCGAGCGGAGAAATAACTGCGAACGACATCTGTCGGAATTTCATTAAATAAGATAAATTGTCATTTATCTTATTTAATGTATCTATGTTTAAAAAATCAGGATACTCCAAACCTTCCTCGGTAAAAATCCTCGACGTATGAACTCGAGGAAACATTGTAAAAAAAAAAATATTACAAAATAGCAACTCACTGCTGAGGCAACCGGTGTATCTTTTGTACGCGCTGAAACGTTGATCCGTTGTGTTCAAGCCACCGAGTTGAATTTCCGTAGCTCCCGGGTATTCGGTATCCTCCTCGTCGTCGTCGTCGCCGATGTTGAGAACCGGAATGGGCAGCAATTGCACGGGTTCACGATCGATCAGCAACGTGGCCGTGTTGTTGTCGCGAATGTAGTAAACGCTGTGACGGGCACCGTTGAGAAAGTTACGATCATTGAGTCGTACACCGTAAGCCGACCCCTCTCTGTCCTCCTCGAAGATAAGTTGGCCCTCGGACGTCAGAGCGACCAGCAAGTAGTAACTTCTTCTGGGAAGTATTCGTTTCATCAGTGAATCGAAATTCAAATAATTCACGGAGCATCTCAACAATCGAACGAATTTTCGTTTACTTCGATAACGCAAAAACACAAAAAAAAATATATGGAAAGAGAGAATTTTAAACGAACTCACTTGTTCTCAGTTTGCAAGAGCAGCAATGCGCTGGTCCTTTGTCGGAGATCGTTGGTCGAGAATGCCAATTGAACTTTGACCTGACTAATCTCACCATCGAAATCGAAGTCACGTTGCAGCACGCTTTCACCACTGAAATCGGCGCCCTTCTCGTCGGCGCAGTGCTCACCAAAGTAAGACGTGAGAGCGCAGTTGCACGAGGATTCCTGTCGCCCAAAGTCCTCGGTGCACACGCCCAAATTTTTGCACGGCACCGCGTCGCACTTCATCTGGCAATTCGGCAATACGCCCTTGCTACCCTCGTGATTCGCCTCGCTCGCCAAATTCGGCAAATCAACGAGATACTCGCCGATCATGAGGCCGCGAAGGCAACCGACGTAGCCTTGTATCAGATTGCCCTCGGTCCCGACACGCAAGAGATTGTCGGGATCGAAACCCCCGAGATTTACCTGAAATTCGATTTTTTTGCACTAAATTAGCGGCTCAATGTGGAAAATGCGATTTCTTATTCTATCGCGTGTAGTTTGGTCCAAAAAATAATGAAAGACGTAGTTGCACTCACCTGAAAATAATCTGTAGGCGGCGCGGGTGGTCTCTGAGGTGCCAGGACTTCTTTTTCCGGATTGATCCAGGGCTTGTTCGAGTACGAGTCCAGAAGAAATGGTACAGCGTCCAGCGTGACGTTGTGCTCATTGACATGAAGTGTCGTAGATTTTTCACTTCTCACGATGGCTATTTGCACCGATATTCCTGTATTAACACCTGCCGGGAAAAGAATCACATAAATCAATATCCGAACAGGACGAAACGGTTAGGGGTGGCCATTATTCACGTTAATATTGTCACAAGTTGTTGACAAATTATATATCAAAGATTTAAAATACAGTAATACCCCGACTCACGAATCTAGCCAAACTCGCCAAACTAGTATTTTTGTTAGTCCTTAGTACCAATTTAAAAAAATGTATATGCATTTATACGCAAAGTTGTACCCCTTAAACTGTACGACTTGAACGATTTTCGTCGGCCCCATCTATCGCGTAACTTCGGGGTATCACTGTATATTCAATGAAACCTCGTTTATACGTTTTGCACTTATACGTTTTTATTATTTATACGTAAAATTTCTCTAGCCCCGGCAGATTCCGCTTACAAAGAATATAATAAAGTTTCATTTCTAAGTTTTTATCGTACTTTACGTTATTAATTTTTTTTTCCACCAGCGTTCGTTTTTTCTCAGTTATAATTCCACCAGTGTTCTGTGACACAAAAAAAACAGACAAGTATAAAACAATTTTTACAACTCGAAGCGTGATTTTTTCAACAGTAAAACTCTGGGATCGTACTATCTATGTGTGTACTTAACTGTGATTACATATCTCTCAATAATACGAACATGTCTGTTATTTACTAGTCTATAACGTCAAAGCTTTAATGTTACAAACTCGCCTTGAGTAAAAATGCTAAACGAAAATTAAAATATTCGAGTTGGCTCTTTACTTCATCACTACCAATCAGATTTTCAATTGGAAAACCAAACATTGTCATAATAGAGGTAATATTACAAAAAAAAACATCGCGAATTATGAACCAATCGCCATTTTCAAATGCTAAAGAGTTTCAGATACATACTGTAGGGTAAGGAGGGTCATGCTGAGCCGACGGGTAAGTTGGACACTCGAAATGTCTGGAAAACTAAGCACCGCACGGGGTGCATCAAATAGTGGAAAGAGAGGTATGGGGGAGGGAAACACATCACGCCATCGCCCGTTGTCATGCGGCGCACGAAACGGTAACACGGGACATTCATTATTTTTGCACCCAAAAGTAAAAAAAACGTGATTGAACTGTGATTTTCAATGAACTTTGAAAAATATTTCAAGGTTCATTGCAATTAATGTTAATGTTTCAAAACCCAACTAATTAACAAGCAACTGTTCGTTTATTACTGCATTGTACCAATTCATGTTGCATATGTTTGATTTTTTTATTGCAATTCTTACTTTGCCCAACTTACCTCATACTCATGCTCAACATATCCCACTATCGGGACAGGTTGAGCAAATATGGCCTTAGTCATTTGAGAGCGATTATCTGTGACGCAATAAGGATAACAGGAATTCCGTCTACAGATTTTTTCCCCCAGTTAAATTTCCTATTGACCAAAGTAGGTTTCATTTTTGTACGGTAGACCCTTAAGGAATTACAGGGCGATAATTCCAAACTTGCTCAACATGTCCCTCCCTACCCTATTTCACTTCTACGTTATTCTTATTTATACCTCGTACTTGCACCCCTTGACAAAAGTATAACTGAAATTTCACTGCAATAATTTTGAAAGATGATGAGAAATTACGCGATCAATCGACGTCCCCATTGACAAATGATTTCCCAGTGACGCGTCCCGCAACAACGTATGAAAGAACCAACGCAGTGGTTCATTACCTGGATGCTGTACCGTGATGTTCTTGATCTCGTTTCCCGCGTTGAAGAGATAAACTATGCTCGTCCCGTTGCTTATGTAAAGATGAACGAAGTTATTGAGATGATCGTTGGCGTAGAGTATCAAGGAGTGAGTGTCGTAAGTGCGCAAATTAATGAGTATATTCTCGGTGAGCATGCTCTTGAGTAGAAATTTTTCCTCGTCCTCGCCCGTGCCGAAGTAATTCTTCTTGAGGAATGCACCGGTCGAGGTGAATGTAAGTGCTTTGCTGTTGATGTTTGTTTCGCAAAAAGTGCCCTGATGTGCCCATCTGTTACCGCAGACGCACTCGAAGTTGCTCCAGAGCTCGACGCAACGAGCGCCATTTTGGCACTTGTTCGGTTGACACGAGGGCTTGCAATCCTTTATTATTTCCGACAGATGTACGGACATGTAGCTGTGTATGTCGAGTATCTCGCCGTTAACGACCAAACCGCGAAAACAACCGATCAGACCTTGACGGACGCTCGAGGTCTTGAGATGTTCGGCGGTTGCGCCACCGATGAACATCGAACCCTCGAACGGACCGAATTCCTCCTCGGGCAATAGATCGACCATTTGAAAATCGGTGTTTATCATGAATCTAACGTGATAATCGTTGTAATCGATCCATATCTTTTGCCACTCGCCGTTGTTCAATTTTCGATGGCTCTTCACCTCGAGTTCTCGATTGGTACCAGTGTTCAGGGTGAAATTAAAGGTCAATCGGTAGTCCGAGGTCAGGGCGACCATGAACGACGGATAATTGCTGCGAATCGGCGGCTGATATAGCAAGATCGCTTTCTCGCCGGTCGTACGAAAACTGAACGCTATGTCGCCTTTTCGCCAGCCCGGCACTTCGATGTACGACTGCGATGTTGTGAAGGTCACCACGTACTTTTGAGTGTCTGCAATTTATTCGTCCATTTTTTTTATTCCACAGATCCTCGGTAATGGAATAATTATTATTTTCTTTTATATACCCGGTTTAATTACCAGAAATGGTTAATTGGCTATTTAAATTTTCAAGTCTTATTGGGCTCAAAGAATTTAGAAAAATAGTCTTCTGTGAAACTAATTAGCCGGGTCTTCCCTTTGAGAAAACTCATTTAGGGATTCGAACAATCAGATCTATCTGTCCAAAATAAAAATCTACTGATAATAAAATTGATTTGTTTCGCATTCGTCTTAAATAATTGATCTCTTTGATTTAAATTCGGCTATCGCAATCTTTCGACATAATATAGCGTAACAGGATTTTCTTTCACTTCTTGACGTCGCAACCGGTCTCTTCCAGGCACTATTAACATCGATTAATCGCGAATGAGATGAAAAAAAAAACGTTAAATTACTAGTTTCGACGCATTCCAGCGGGCCCAGGGTGATTCTCCCTTGGCCGTCTTCCTCGAGATCCTTGGGCTGCAGAAAAACCATTCCGGTTATGCCGAGGGAGTCGGGACTCTCGTAATAGCCTTCGTCCGACAACCATTTGCCAGCGGAAACATCGCAATTGCAGCTCAAATCCGGATTGACGCATGTTCTGTTCACTGACATCGAGGACGATGTAATAAAAACGTAATAACAATAATTTTCCGTGCACGCACGCATGCACCCTCCTCTCCCATTCATTCGAAACTTTACGTTCCTCTACAGTCTTCGATATTCTCGACACATTGCGATAAAAAAAAAGTTTCAAAAGCTAATTATTTATCACTGATAATATCAATAGTTAGAAGAAAAAAAAAATACGATGAAATCATAAAAGTTCGCAGAGCCATTAGTAATCATAATAATAACTGGGAAAACTTACTTCCGCAAGGACACGAGCCTCGGTTCACGTTTCCTATATAATCAACGATCGAGTTTTCCTTCGAGCCAAAAAACCACGTGGCGCTGTGAAGCTCCAGGGGCGCTTTGTAACAATCGTACTTAACGTACTGACTGCAGTAAAGTGAATGTGATATCAATTCTTGCAGCATCTCAGCCGTGAATTGACGATACGTTATGTTGAAGGAAAAATCTTCCTCGCCGATCGATCGAACGTCGACCTGGGACGGCAAATTATGCTCGACAATTGTTTTCGTCGAGTCCTCGATCGATTGGAATTCGCATTTTACGAGGGCTGGCGGAAATCTTCCATTTCCGTCTATGTCGATTTTGTAGACATCGTCCTGCGTATAGCCGAGAAGAGCGAGCTCTTCGCAGGTTTTTCTGTGCTGCGCTGAAAAAAAAGAAAACAAAAATACGATGTTACAACTACAACGGATATTTTATTCGATATCAATTGTCCGACATTCTTTTTAAGAATAACGCTAATAATGGCAATAACGAAAACGACAACGACAACAACAATAATAATAATAATAGAGGTCGAAACATGGAAAAGAGCCGCGAGATATTTAGTAGAAATAATGAAGATGGAGAACGGTAGGTGCTTCAAAAATGCCTAAGGGAGGAAGTACGATTAATTACAAATGGCAATCCGTCAAAATGGGGAAAATAATGAGAAGAAGCCATGGAAAGAGTAGATGAGGGAGAACCCTGGCACTCCATATGAAATAGAAATATAAGGGAGTTAGACAAAAAAGTAGAAAGAGGCATGAAAATCAAAATTGAACAAGAATATCAATAAGATTGGAGTAAAATTGACGTGTCCACGTACTGCAAGGAATACAAGCGTAGGAAAACAGGAATACACATGGAAAGATATTGGGAAGACGAGGCGATCAGCGAAGAAATAAAAGAAAACGTGGTATAAAAAACATGGGCAAGGATAAGATGTGGTAATATCGGGAGAGAGGGCAAAAAAGAGTATATAGACTACAAATGCAGAATTTGCAAAGGGACGAATGAAAATTTGAGAAACATTTGCGAGTGTCCAGAAGTTAAGGGGAAACTCAATAAAGAGATTGTAAAGAAATTGGACAAATGGTTGGAAAAAGGCAGGTAGATAGAAATAGACCGTGAAATAGAGGCGCAACTGAAAAAGCAATCGGCGACACAACTATGTGACTACGTTAGGCAATTCGAGAAACTGGAATATTAAGATAGATGTAAAAAAATAAGAAAACCGATGTAAATAATAAGAAAGCCGATGTAAACACATATGCAAAGGTGAAGCGAAGGGCAGTAATATAAATATCCTTAAAAGGATATACAGAGAATAAATACTACTACTACTACCATTAACAATAAAGATAATTGTACTGATAATTATAATTATATTAATAATAATGATAACGACAATAATAATAATGGAAAAATGGAAATGAGATAAAACATTGATGGAATTCAAGACAAAATACTTAGATTAAAAAAAAATCGATTTCAATGACAACATCTTTTAAAGTTTTCGATGTTGTTAAAAGGTAATTGAATTGTTATATTGTTATTGTTAAATAATTATACTGTTAAAAAATGTTTATATTGTTAAAAATTGTCAAAAAATAATTACAGTCCAAACCGTTTATAACGACATTGCTTACAACGACGAATCGGTTAAAAGTCGGTATTGCAGGATTCCCTTCAATGTCGTTATAATCGGTTTTGACTATATATTGTTAAAAAAAAATTCAATATCATAGGGAGGAGGTTTTTTTCGTTTGGATTTTTGGCACTTTTTTCTGTTGCCATCTGGCTATTTCATCAACGTTTTTTTTTTCCAAATGTAACAATAAAACGTCTTATTTACCAAAGTGACAATTTTTGCCGATGTATCCAGTGTCGGTGCAGTCGCAATTAATACGATTTTCCTTTACGGAACATTTGCCGCCGTGTTCGCACGTATTCGGCCTCTTGCATGGATCGACAAATTGACAATTGTCGAGTGCAACCTCGCCGACGACTCTCTCCGTGTTTATAACGTATCTTGGCTCGATAACGTGATCGTTGACCTTTATGTCACGCATACATCCGATCAGCCCGGCGTTGCTCTTGCCGCTGCCAATAATTACTTTGCTGCCGAGCTCGAACGTCATTGCGAAAAGTTTGCTCTGCTTGTTTCGATAATCCACGAGGATGCTTAGCTCGCCCTTGGTGTAGTTTAGCTCGACCGCGTGCCACGATGTGTTGTAAGGTGGAAATTTCACGGCCGCCGAGACCGTTATATTTTCGGACAATACGGGAATTAGTTGAAAACGTATTTCGTCGTTCACGAGACGGAGCTTGGGGAAGAAAAAAAAAGTGCCACGACGCTTTAGTTACATGTGGTTTTTCTTGGTAGAGCTTTTGTTGTATGTTTCAAGCGTACGATTAGTTGCGATTTTCCAAACGAGAGAGAAAGAAAGAATTACCTCCCAATAGCCGAGGCCTTGGTCGCTCTTGACGTCGCCCGAGGCCACGACAGCGATCGGTTTTGAGCTCTTGAAGTCGAAATTGAGATGCAACGAGTCAGTGCTGTTTACCGGCCACCAAATGTGACTGCCGGCGAATGGATAAGTGATTGGTATCACGTCGACGTCCGCTTCGTAATACTCGGGCTCGAGTACACCGATGTAATGCACCATTGCATTCGACCGTTTGAGCTCGTAGATGATGGATTTGTCGTTGAAGAAAACGTACTTGAGGGCACCGGCGAAATTATTGTTGGAAACGAGGCCACGCTTCTTGTGGAGTTCCGGGCCACCGCCTATGTAGATTTCCGGATCTATTATCATGTTGTAATTGTCGCCTGGCACCTCGAGGATCTTCGTCTCGAAATCAAGGCTCACGTAGACGAGCGAAGCGTTGTGAAAGATCGTCAAATTGCTCCAATGATTCAAAGAAACTCGATCGCCCATCACGGTCTTTATTTTTGCACCGTGGCCAAAGTCGAGCTCTATGTGAACCTTCCGTTGCATTATCGACGCAGCCACGTAGTGCGGAGTACCGTCGATCTCACCGGATGCGTAGAATAAAACGGAATCGTCCCATCTCGTCTGTCGCGAAGCCGGAAAAGCAATGAAAAGAAACGGGGCAAGTGTTTTAGATCACGTGAAATATTGTGGGCAAACTTGATGAGTAAGGTCACGGAAAAATTCATCACGTCGTTCAACTTCTTATATAATATTGTTATTATAATTATTATTGTTATAAGAGAGATCGCAATTTTCACGAATTAGCGCGACACGACGTATCGTCTCACCTTGAACATTAGGCTTATCCGGTTTACGGACGAATGAACACGATCCTTCCAATCGTAGACCCGGAAAGACACGTAAGACGAACCTCTCAGCGTCAAAATCGTAGCGGCTGCGATTAGACGAAAATAATACAAATTTACTGTAAAAAATATCTCGTCCGAAGTAGCATTGGCCCGGGCTTATAATTGGATGGGAGACGGAAACGCCGTCAGGAAGCAAGCTTATCCGAAGAATAATTACGAAATGTTTATACGTATTTCTTAATTTTACTCAATATAAATCCGGTTAATTGGCCCCTTTCTCCCGTAGAGGAGAGCGAGTACGGAGGGGCGAAGCGCGTGTTCTTTTGGTACATATCCCTCGTAAATCATGCCAATTAACTCTACGTACTGTAAACATCGCATCTCTCGCCCTCGTAATACGTCCCGAAGCAGTCGCATGTCAAGCTGTTGTAGTGATTAACGCACTGGCTGCCCACGAAGCACAGATTTTCTCTCGTCCAACACCTTCAAAAAGACGAGTCGAACGTTTACATTATCAGTTAGCGAGCGCACGAACGAGACCGACCGTGCGTTACTTTTTTTACACAGCCTTTGATGAATGTTCCACGCGTACTCTTGATCATGATCAATTTTTTTATTCTTCTTTCTACACGAATTTCAACTCTTTTTTTTATTTTTCTTCCAAAACTTTATTTCCACAATCCTGATAATTTTTTTATTACTAGGTATTACTAATATGCTGTTATATGCGAAAAAAAAACCAACAACTCATATTTTTCATTTTTCAATGTTGCACTCAATTATCGAGCATTAAGAGCTAGGCATTTTTGAAAAGTCTTCCTTAATTACTCTACCTTTGAACAGCAGTGACTTGGAAATTATACAACACAGAAAGTGATTCGTGACTATTTGCTCAGTTTTTAACATACTTTCAGAAAAAAATACTCTGAAGCTCTAAAGAAAAATCTTTACCTTACGTTCCATATCTGAAATGCGATCTTTTTAAAAAAAGTCTTTTTTGTTTTTTTTTTTGAAGGTATTCTTTTCGTGGAGGGTTATATTTTGTGGGCGCATAAGCCAGGGCTCTTTGAAATCATTAGTAGATGACAGTGGCGCTTAATGAAAATAAGTTACAATTAATTATTATACCCAACGATGAACTAGAATGAAAAAATTCGCATCAATTTAGTAGATTTAGACATTTTTACATGTTTTCTGAGAAGTTGCGGTTACAAATAATATTCTACTGGTCACATTTTTCTAAGTTTTATCATTAATATCTTCTTTAAACATTCGGTGACCCTCTGTTTTTATTATCGTTGCGGAATCTTCCGATTTTTTACATGTTTAAAGCAGTTTATATCAGACATCTAGAATTATTTAGTATATAAATTATTAGATAGAAATGTTGCCACCATGTGATGTCCATAAAGTGCTGCATAAATTAGACGATTTTGAGGGCCGTAATTTATTGTTAAAAGTTCGGGAACTTCGCTTGCAACTTTACCACTGTACTGGGATGTATTTTTACTTAATTATAAACGAAAATCATTTAAGGCGGGCAACCACTTTAGATGCTTCAAAAAAACAATTTTTTTTAATTTTCATAAATCGTTAGCAAAATATCTTAAGAATACACCCTGAAAATTTCAAAACGATATTTGCATTCCTGCTAACGGTATGTATATAAATGATAAAGACTCTCCGCTCGTCTCCCAAGCGCGCTCAGGTATCCACGAGCGCTCAGTTAGGTAGTTTGTTTGCGTTTGTTTGGGTTTATTTGGGTTTCATAACCCAAACAAACCCAAACTCGACCGTTTGGCGATTAGCTCCAAAACATCTCCATTCTAGGTACAAAATAATCGAGGTAGCGGCATTTCTTGCTGCTATTTTATTAAATGAAAGAAATTCAGCCCTACTCATGGTTATGAATGAACTACAAATCGTAATTGGCAGGCAGAGCTACGGATATGCCGAGCAAATGGATCAGATGCGCGTGGCTCGGCAAAATAGAAAAAGTTTATTCGAGACAAAAGAAGCTCGAAAAGCTCGTAAAGAGGAAATGTAAGCTTCAAATGAGTTGCATGAGGAAGAGAAAGGACTGCTGTATGGTGCTGGAATCGCTGATTAATCGGTAAGACACTTTATCATTTGATTAAACACATTTGACTTTGAGTTTTTCGTTTGTGAAACTTTAAACGTGTTTTTCTCGAAACAACATTTTTTCAATTTGCGGGAATCATAACACAAAAACTAATTGGTGGATCATCTTCAAATTTGGAACACGTTTACATAATATAATTTATTAAAACATGAACCTAAAGTTGGAAAGATTAGATTCTTTAAAACATATTTATTATTGCAAAATGCCGGGAAAAAATGCTAAAAATCGATCATTTTTTTTCAAACCCGTTCTAACATTCAATTTTCGATTTTTCTTTTAAATTTAGGTTCATGTTCTTAAAAAAAACATCTCAAGAATGTATAAAAATTTGTTGGACTATTTCAGATGCGAATTGCGAGCTGCACAATTACCCCAAATCGATAACGACAATGAGGACACGCCAAGGGACACAGCGGATTACACCTTAATTAATGCATGAAATAACTTGAAAAAATTACCGGAAATGTATGAAAATATGAATAAATTATTGACAGAGTTGCGGAAATTTCCGTTTTGTTTTTCACAATTAAAAAATACAAAAAATCATCTAATTTTCGGTATTCTAAAGTGGTTGCCCGCTTTAATGCTTCAATATCCGAGTTCGTGAAAGGAGCATCTTAATGTTATTTCGTTTTCTAAAATTTTATGCAAAGGCGACTAACTTGTCGATGCAGCCCTCCTTCACATTCTCGTGTTTCGTAGCTATGAGAGGCCTGATGGGTAACAAATCGCTCGCCGATTTGCCGGAGCTAAGGACCATGTCGCGGATGCATCCCACGAACGACTCGATTATATACTTGACGCCGTGCAAACGTTCCTCGGAGCTGAGCCCTGCAAAAATTATATTTCCCATTCACTGGATAGGGTACATTTTTTTTAGCACGTTAAAGTTTTGTTCTGATTGTTTTTTTCTTTCGTTCGGCAGGATAAAGGGGGAGTATCGAATGTATGAGAATTTTTCGACGCTGTTGCGTTCGCGCTATCGTTTCACACCTCCGATCAGAACGACGGACGCGAGTTCCTCGGAGACGCCGTAATTGACGACGCGTTCCAAAACTTCGAGGGTCGTTTCCTCCTGGGTGTCGTCGACCCGAGCGATCAATTTGGCACCGTGGACGTCAATGCGCACGAGTACGCTGTGCCACTCGTCCCGGTTGAGACCTTCGCCCACGTTCAAGCTCGTCGAGCGCTTCCCGAACACGTGTACCACCTTCAGCTGACCCTTCTCGACGATCACGTAAAGGGCGTAAGGATCGAGACCCTCCGGTCGATCCTTGACACTGTGATAGACGAGAAGACCGTGGGGTAGCCTCGTACGAAACTGGAAGGATATCTCACGGCACAATCTGCAAATTGAAATTTCACCCGTCGTCAATCAATCGATGATTCTCCCAAAGAGAAAGAAAGAGACAGTGGGAAAAAGTGTCTCTTTGTATTTAGTTGATTTATATTTGTTTTGTTACGGGAGCTTCGGGACCTCAATTGAAAAGTCTTGATACCGCTGCCGTCAAGCTGGATAAACGTATTGCTCTGTGCAAACATGAAGGTCTTCTCGTGGCCGGACTCCATGAATGTTAATTCCTGCAAAGAACAGACGTTTATTCGGGGCCGATGGATCGCCATTGACCATCGCCATTGGTTTATGCGCAAACGAAAATGAACGAAGGTACCAAATTGAAGGAACTGATTTTATTTATGGGAATATCGATAAGGGTAGTACCCTTAGGGTACTGACAAATACCAATTGATCAATCATTTGGATGAATATTGGAGTACATAATTTTAGGCAAATTGTTATCAATATTTCAAAACATATTTTTAATCATTTTTAAAAATGAATAATTCTTATGAATATTTTTAATTAAATATTTTGAACGCATATTTTTCATAAATATTTTTCATGAATATTTAAATAAATATTTTCAATTAATATTTCAATAAAAAAATGTAATGCATATTTCAAGTAAATCTTTTGAACAAATATTCCGAATAAATATTTTTTATAAATGCTGTGAATAAATATTGTAAACAAATTTCTCACATAAACATTTTTAAATAAACACTCTGAATATTTTTAAAAACTTGCTTCTCTCAATAGAAAATTCATTTCTACTATCAATTTTTTTCTTATCGAAGAAAGTTGCCACGCGACGAACCGATAAAAAAAAGTGTCCCTCTTTATTCACAATTATTCGATATAAAAAAAACCGCCGTCATAAGTCATTTTTCTATAACTGGCTGAAAAATGTCGATATCAGTTTTTTTGTTCACCTTTCCCCGTTTGTGCTTTGGGACAGGAGGTCTGGTGGGTTCCGGGGGCGAGAAAGTTGGCGGTGGTGTACTCGGAGTGGTGGTTGGTGGAGTGCTCGTAGTCGTGGTGCTCGTAGTTACGAACACGCTACCCTTGGTAACCATGTAAGAGGGCAGTGTGTCTGGAAGAAGATCATTCAACGATTATTAACGACTATAAATTCCATTGATTCTCCTTGATCAACTTACGATTGGGTCCTCCGATGCAATGATGGAGACACTCGAGTTGTGAATTGAAACGATTCTCGTTTCCCAAACATCCACCGTAGACGAAAGTCCTGCACTTTCCCTCGGCCTTGTTGAAGGTCCATTTGTGTATGTAGTGCTTGCACGGTCCGGTTTCCGTTTTCACGAGGCAACGATCCGGCAGAGGGCGCCTCGTCGTCACGAGACTTCCGTTGTTTCTTCTGCTCTCCTCGGGTACGTCGATTGTGTCCACTGAATCGGTTGTACTCGCTACGATACCAGACCCGAACAGTACGACGTTGAGCAAAGTAAGGACCACCAGGATCCTCCTTACGCGGTTCACCATTGTTCTTCATTCGCTGAAAAAATACAAATTCGATCGAACTGTACGAAAAAATGAAAATTACAACCAATTCTCATCGATCAATCGTTTATCGCGTGGTCCAACATTTCTTTTTATTGCTTTTCCAAAGCTGGCAAATATTTCAACAACTTCTAGAACTCCTTGAGGTCGTCTTGTCCGAATACCCTCAACAGAGAAAAATATTGAAAATAGGCATGTTTTTTTTTGGAGTCCAAGCTCACGCAAACCCGTTACAGCAGCGACGTATTTTTTTTTTCGTCACCTGAAATCCTAACGAGAAAGTAACGTGAAATTTCTTAATATTGCCTCGACTTGTTTTGTCATCGCGTTGCCATTGAAAATCAATATTCCTAGCATGCTCAACGGTCGTCCGTTTTTCTCCTTTTTCTCCGATGACGTATCTCCGGGTTCTGGAATTCCGATGGAACAATGTACGCTGCTGGGGAGCTCGTACGTGAGGGATGCCCGGAGATAACGTTCCTGAGAGATATGGATCGTCACCGCTCGGAGGAAATTTTTCTCGAACACACAAAGAGAGAGAGAGAGAGAGAGAGAGAGAGAGAGTCTAGCCAAGAAATAGTCAAGTGACCAATGTGGGGTAAAAAAAAAGTCAACGGGATGGCTTCGTGAAAAGCTCGCCAGGGTATACGAACCAACATTGGAAATAATACAAGAACGAAAAAAAGAAGGAGGAGTGTCTCTTTGATATTCGTTTCACGTGGCTTAGGTCGCCCACGCGATAAATATTTCCGCGTGAGCTCCGCTTTAAAGCCTTCCGGTCTTCTCTCTCTCTCTCTCTCTCTCTCTCTCTCTCTCTCTCTCTCTCTCTCGGGCGTTTGAGAGCCGCAGCGACAAAAACCAACGTGCATGGATAGAAGAGTTCTCTTCGCTGCAGGCAAGCTATATATGCTGATGCATTTTCGCGATTGTCGAGGCTCGCGCATGGATTTACGACTTCCTGTCCTGGGGATTGATCGCTGTACGCGATGCTTCAAATATCATAAGAGTCCCTCTATATGGTGATTCTAATCTGTCATCTCGATCCGTCGATCCTACGCTACTTCAGGTACAGGAATATGGACGAGCCCGTGGGGCTCGAGTGCATTATTCATATATATATATATATATATATATATATATATATATATATATATCCACAGGGTGGCTTAAAAAGTGACGTCCAAAAGAAAAATCTAGATGCCTCGTATTAATATCTATCCGAATCAACCCCATGGCCCCCCTTCCCCCAACCCAAACAAACTCATGTATGTTCTACGATCTTTTTTACTTTTCGAGAAAAAAGCATTTCTTCATTTTTCCTTTTCGTGTATGTACTTTCTTCGCGATTTTTTTGACACGTAAATAAATGACCAACTGAACACTAACGTATGCCGATGATTTTGATCAAAAGATTTAAAAATTCGTTTGAGAGGAATAGCCACTAAAGCTCATTGTCAAATGACAAAAAAAATTGTCTTACTAGTCTAAATCACTCCCAACTACTTTAAAAACCTCTAAATGAAAAGGTACGGTTTTCATTTCTTAGGAAAATAGCTGATTTTAAGACGAATCCAAGGAAAAAAAAAACAAATTCTCTAGCTCAATAATCAAGAAATTTATGGTAGTTTGAAGTTTTTGGAAATATATACCGCATAAAAAACAAAAAAAAACCCAAAACCAGTACACATAATCCCTCTATCCCCAGGGTAAATTCAGCTTGCCCTTTATCCGAAAAGTCCCGGAGATAAGGTCCGTATTATCGGCACTATCTGTACGGGGCCTATCAATGGAAAATGGCCAAGCCCCTTCGTCAACACTGTATCGTTTTTATCTTACCGTTGTTCCGATACTCGGGAAAAAAAACCCCGGAATTGTTGGGCTTGAACAAACCGCGTATGTCGATGTCCCGATAAGAGAAGCGGATCTCTTAAGGTGCCGCGAACTTTTCGTTCGTTCCATCCCCAAAATAGCGCGTACTTGGGCGCAAGCCCTTGAATTCAGACGAGTAAAATTTCTTAGATTGTCACGTAGACGCATAATTGATATATTTAATAAAAACTTAATTACTGTTGAGAAGTTTACGAATTAAACTGTCGTTTATTGAACGATATTTTTCTACAAACGTTGATAATTATTTTTTAATAAAATTCCCTCGAATGGAGTCGAAAACATGGATGATATCATTTTGTCGAATTAAATACCGATTTTCTTATTTTTCACCGCAACTAACTATTCTATTACTGTAAAGAAGTAACGATGAGAATTTTATTAGAGCGTCCTCGCTGAGTACTTCTTTTTATGAATTATTTCAGACTTTTCAACTGGAGGGTTACAAGAATATATATGTATATGTATTTACAATGTAATATAATAATATTTGAATACAGGTGATTTAAAAAATTAAATAAATTTAAAAATTAGTTCAAGAGTCTGAAATAATTAATAAAAAAAAGTATGCACTTTTGTGCCTTCAAAAGGGCAAAATCCCACAAGAATGGTCCATTACATCTTAAAATAATTTAGCGAATAAACAAAGCATCAGGAATGAAAGAATAGCAAGAAAAAAGCCAAAAAGAATATAAAAAGAACGACAAAAATGAGAAAATAACGTTTCGTGAATTTTTACATATTTTTTTTTCACCATTCAGAATTTCCACACAACGAAGCCTTGAGGTCGAAGAAATCAAAGGCTCTATTATTCGTTTTTCCGTACATTCAAGGTATTCCTTTCACAAACCCGAATATTTAATTAACTGATTTTCGTCTACAACGAATTAAAAATACGTCCCAGTAGATCGGTAAAATTTCAATCCAAGTTATCGAATTTTTAACAACAAATTACGACTTTAAAAAATCGTCTAATTTTTTACGGCATTTTATGGAGATGATGTGCTGGCCACATTTCTATCTAATAATTTATATACCAAATAGCTCTGCGTGTCTGATATAAAGAATTTTAACTCGCGTGGAGCAGCGAGTTAAAATTCTAAAGATCCCGTGGCGACAATATAAACAGGCGATCACCGAATGTTTAAAGAAAATATTAATGATAAAGCTTCGAAAAATGTGACTGGCAGAAGAATTTTCGTAACCGCGACTTTTCAGAGATAATTTTAAAATGATTAAATCTACAAAATGTATAGGAATTTTTTAATTCCAGTTTAACATTGGGTATAATAATTTATTGTAACGTATTTTTATTAAGCACCACTGTAATTTACGAATGATTAAAAAAGGCCCTGCTTATGCGCCCCAAACTAGGGCTCCGAAAGGAATACCTTGCGCGTCGATTTTAGTGAATAAAATTATTTAAAAAAAAAAGGTCGCTGCTGATTTTTCATTCGAGACTGGGTACGAATAGAAAAGCCCATACTGACACACGAAGATAATACATACGAGTGTGCACACTCGTATGTGTATGTATATATGTATAAATGAACACTTTCAATAATACTTGATAAGAACTGATAGGGATCGTGGTCTCGAGGGCACTCAATATGAGCTCGCCGATCTTCTCACTATTTGGAGTTTTTATCAAACCCTCTTGAATTATGCAAAATACGCAATCTTGTATACGTATATGGGACGATTCTTGTCAAATCGATCAGCATCGCATCGAATGCTTTTCGAATTTTTTTAAATCGATACTCCAATTATGTTATACTCTAATAATTTTTTTTTAAATTAAATACAACAAGGTTAATTACGCAGCTAAATTACACGTTAATTACGGGGGCCAAGGGCAAAGAAAAATCACGAAAGAATACGAAATATAATTAATCATTTTTATTTAATTTTTAATGTATTTTCTTTTGTATTTTTTTCAATTCTTTAATGTTTAATTTTTATTCTCAACAAACAAATCCATTCGCTCGTTGCTGTTTTTTCGCAATTCTCGCTCCCTCTCTCACCGAAAAAGTGTCAATGCCTAGATTTTCATCTGCGTTCGATCGTGGCACATCCCGCGCGAGAAAATGCGAAAATTCATTTTCCCTCTTCGAACATACCGTATAATATCGCTATAAAAATTAATCCGTTGAAGTGGCGTGCCCCGGCTTTTTAATGAGTTACTCACGAGGAGTGCGAGAGACGGAGGTGGTCGAAGAGCAGCGAGAGTCATGTGAGTCAATTCTCTCGTGCCAGGCGCTTCCTCGGAGAGATTCAATTGAATTCGAGGCTAATCGGGAGTAGAGTTCCAACGAAGATGACCACGACGACGATGAGAGCAGAGAGTAACGAGAGGGTCAAGAGAGGCAAGATCAAGCGGCGCGAGGGAGAAAAGATATAGTGGAGTGAGGTTTTTGTGCCGGAACGAATTCGGGAAGTTTGTCCATTTCCGTTCACGGATTCGTAATGGTGTTCATCATCGTTCGTTTTTCGACTCGGTTAGGACGAAAGAAAAGCTATGAATATTCATTCCATATATATATATTTATAAATTACATGCGATCTCCAAAAAATTATATAAATGTATATAAATATATATAACCTTATAACAAATTTGTTCTGACCTTTTTTAAAACAATAAGAAATATTCCTCGAGAATGCATTTTATCTATACAAATTTGTTTACAAAATAATTTTCGACTTTAATTATGCATGTATATGAAGCTTAATAAATCAAGCCACGCTTATGATATATATATATATATATATATATATATATATATATATATATATATATATATATATATACACACACACACACACAGGGTGTCTCAAAATGACCTAACATTTTAATTTAATAATCAAACGTATTATTTAAGGCCTTAAGCCACTCTAGGATTCTCCAAAAATTGATTTTTTAAATTAAAAATGTACCTTAGTACCTATAAAATTATATTCCAAAAGATTATGGGTGTGAAAAATCTCTAATTACGCGATTTTCGAATTCTAGCGCAACCCCTCTTGATTCATCCCGTAACTTTTTACTAACTTTAAACAAGTTTATCTCAAAACTACATTTTTCAAGTCGGTCGGACTCTTAACTCAAACAAATTTCAACCGATTCACTTGAAATTTTAACTGCACATTTAGAATTACATTTTCTGTGGCGTTACGTAGGATTTTTTAAATTATATTGCATAGTTCCTTTTTATAAACAATTTTCTGACGATTTTCTCATAGCATTTTATAGTTTTTGGTTTAGAAATGCACCATTTTGACAAAAAACAATATATCAAAAAAATCCTACGTACTTCTATAGCTATTCTTATATATAATCGGAAAAACTTTAGTGTTCCATCATAACTCAAAAATTATAGGAGCTGTTGGCCCGGCCGTTGACCTTCTAGAAATAAAGGCGTCTTCGGAAAATTGCTTCACAGTCGCCATTTTGACATGTATCGCTGTGAAAATTTTTTTTTTCTATAGTCAATTACGTGTATAACAAAACCCCTATTTTGTAATGCCGATTTATTTTATGGTTTTTTTCAGCGACACCGTAAAGTAAATCGGAATTACAAAATAGGGGTTTTGGGGGAACTGGGGAAATATTGGGGGATATAACTAGCCTATTGGGGGAATAGGACAGCCCAAAGCCTAGCCTCATCAAACAGCTAACAGCTTTTTCCAAAAAATACCGAGAAGGCCTGGAAATCCAAAAACATCCGGGCAATCTGAACAGAGACGGAGTGTATCATGTCAATCCTATTTTGCACACCATCCTCCCTGTTTTTTAATAGACCAGCTGATCAATTGAAAACAAACGATTGGCTGATGCAGTCATCTGAAACGATGACTGCAACTATATATGGAATAATTATCAACAAGAACAACAACGATAATAATATTATATTATTACACATATTGTTATTCTTTTAAATTATATTATTATTGTTAATAGCCTAAACAAATTTTGGTTTTTAATATTCTTATTATCGGTATTATTATTATATATTATTATTATTACCGTTATCAAATTATATTATTATTGTTAATAACACAGACAAATTATCTCTCTCAATATTACTATCATTATAGTTTTTATATTGTTATTTAAATTGTTATTATTATTCAGTTATATTATTATTAAGTAATTCATTAATGAGATAATAAATATATGATTGTAACAATAACGTAATGATAAGAACAACCCAAACAGTGAGGACGATGATAAAAAAAAAACTAATAATGATAATAATGAAGGAGTGAGTCTCGCCACGTTCAAGATCATCGCGCGCGTGTTACCGGAATTTTTTTCCAGGCGAATAACTGCGCTTGTTAGTGCATTGAGGAAAAAAATATCGCATGAAGTAATTCTGCAATAATCAAAGCCCGTGGCACGAAACAGATATAATTTTATATGTGGCCGTACTCGTTAGTGAATAGTTTCTCGTACAAATTGACCGCGGCGTGTCACGCAGCGTCGAATCTTGGAACACGTGTTGCGAACGCCAATTTTTATCAGTGTATATCATGCAGCACGATCTAGATGAGTCGACAATCGACAGATCGTACACGACTTTCTATTTCGGGGGAAGGCAGGGAGTATCTACCATTCGCGTGTATGTCAGAAATTTGGTACGTCTGCATTATACGGTACGGAGTGGAGCTTAGGTTCCTATTGTATCGAGGGATCTGTATAAAGCTTGACATTTTTAAGGTATTACTGGATGGATATAGAAATTCTTGAAAATTTGAGGTATGATAGTTCTTAATAGAATAATAATACATGAATTATTTTAGAATTATTCACTAAATAATTCAATAGTTATAAACATATGAATTTAATACGTTGGCTTATGGGAAAACAGCTTCTGCAGACGTTGATGGTTGCAAAACAAATAGACTTAAATCGCCGTAAATTCTGACAATATTATGTCATTAAGATTTAGGATTAATGATTGATTATGCTGAGTTTCAAATAAATCGACTGAGTAATTGTCGAGAAATTAATTAAAGTAATCAGGCGTATCGCCTTTTTTAACCCTTCGTGGTCACACTTCCAAATTCAATCGCGATGGTCACACTTGGGTCGATTCTACCCAGTCAGTTTTCAAAAAAGTATTGTGACCGAACTATCCGTCCGAAGTGGTTCAAAAAATTACGGAACATGCTTTGAACTTTCTAGATGATGTACGAAAAATTTATTTATCAGAAATAAAATGGCGACATGTTAAAAAAAATCGTAAAGAGGTGAAAACGCAAAAAAGATGGTTTTTCGCTAAAAGAATCATAGTTCCGTGAGTTTTCAACATTATTACCTAAATTTTGGATGTGATACTCCTTAGATAGGCTACTTTTGGGAAAAAATAGTAGCATAATGCGCGTTCCAAAAAAGGTATTTATTACAACATGTGAAGAGGATAAATTTTATGGTATGAGGATACTTCAAACTCCAGGTAAGATGGTGAATACACGGAGAGAATTAAATGTTAAAAATTACCGTGCAGTAACGGTAACCAGATGACAACCTTGAAACTTCGCTTATTATTACTGAGTAAAACACAGATTTTCACGAAAATAAAATAAAATTTCTTCTTCAGATATAAACTTTTACCAGATTTTCTAGTAAATTTTTATGTGTAACAAAATACGCAAAACTTAAATTTAAAAAATATATAATATCAGCGAAATTTTACTGTGCATTTTATTATTTTATGTCTTTCAAAAATGTCTATAAAAAAGTATCGCCTTCATAACAGTTATTTTAAGATTTATTATAAAATTTAATGAGTGTTATAGGAAAATGTATTGTGCTCTCGGTAAAAATTATCGTGCGCGCTACCCTTCTTGTATAGTAAAATTTTAGCTACGTATTTGAAATTTTCTGTAACGTGAGTTAAAAAAAACTTGTCGCATACGAATTATTATGCTTTTCTCACTTGTCACCACATTTAAATATATCACGGTAATTTTTACCGTGATATTTACGACAAAAACTACTTTTTAATTCTCTCCGTGTACCATACAGTTTCATTCGAAGCCGGGAACTATTATATATTTACGCCAAAAATTGATCGACGGGTCGATTCTATCCAGGGTGACCACGAAGGGTTAACGATGAATTAATAGCAATCATTGGAAAACTCACTATATATTGAGTTTTTAGGTCATTGTTAATAATAAGAAGATGATGATATGAACGTATTAATTAAATTTAAAAATTGAGACATTTTTTTGTTGGACAATTGAAACAGATGTACCGTCACTGACAAAATCTCAGTCAAGCACACTCCAATATCGTCGAATTTAACTTTTATTATTATTACACGTGAAAAATTAACATTTCTGAGTGTTAATTTATTATTAAATTAGCGATTTGTAAGGTTAAACATGTACGACATGATCTAGACTTGTAAATCCACGATTCGCCCATTTTGGACTAACTTTTTGCCCGACGGTCCATCCAGTAATATCTTAAATGCCATTTATTGCATAATTTTAAATTTGCAACGAAGATTTTGTAAAAATTCCTGAAAATTGATCGAGTTATGACAAACTTTATGATTCTTTGCGATTTACCCTTTTTTCCTTTTGCGTTTTTCTCAAAACTATGTTTTACGAAACGGCATAAGTCGTATATCAAAATCCATTCGTCCAGGAGTACAATTTATAACATTTTCCATCGTACAAGCATAATTTCTTGATATGTTTATCAATTTTTTAACAACAAACCATTGAAGTTGCTCTGTTTTGTAGAAAATCGAACTTTTTTCTCGACAGCTTGGCGTTTTCGTAATTTTCAAAATTTCAAAAAACTACCTGATCATACGAATGTTTTAATGTTAAACTAAAAGTACATTTTTTATTTGTCATTTCAAAAGACCCGTCGTTGCCAGAACCGCCTACACCGATTGGCCATGCAGTAACGTCGGCATTTTGTTCGAATAAAAATAACTCTATTGTTGATCAATATTTTTCAACTAAAAAAACTCAAATTTGACAAGAGTATGTATTATTAGTGTGCAAAATCTCGACCTCGTCATCCCAATACTCTTATCAGAAAAAAAATATTGAAAATCGACCGGTTTTTTGGGTCCCAAAGCTTCAGGCGTTTTCACGCCAAACAGACGGACGGACAGAACAAAAAAAAAAACAAAGAAACGACTGTACGGATAGACACGACAATTTTGCAATATCAGTGAGACCATTTTTTCCCACGATTGCGGTTCGCAGGAAGTTCGAAATCCCGGTTCGTCTTCTCCATCGGGAAAAGTTTTCGCTTCGGCAGTGATTTGTATTTTGTTCGAGGAAGAAGAAAATAGCTTCTATCCTCCGAGCACTATACGTGTACTTCGACCAAGAGACGCGCGGATCGTATAGGACGGTATGAGTGCGCGCGGACACACCGAGGGGACATTTAACGCAAATTGTCGGCCCCAAGCTTTTAGCTTGTTGGATATATATATATATATATATATATATATATATATATATATATATATATATATGTAGTTGCGCCGCGTGGCTCTCTCATACCATCTCCCGACTTTGTACAACTCCGCGTATACATGTGCATTACCGGTGGAAGGTACGGACACGCTTTTAGCCGTTCTCGACCGGAAGTCGTGAAAAACATTTTCAAAAAACATTTTTTTTTCAACGCTTATCTATTCGTCTTTTTTTAACCGGACTTTTTTCCATTCCCTGATTTTACTTGAAACCTTGTACTTTTCGAGCTAGAGCGCAATTTTTGAAAACCGCTTCTGCAAAAAGCTGAATATCATTGCGGAAAATAATGTTTTTTTTTAAGTTATTTTTAGGCGAGTTGGAGGAAATTTTGGCCATTTTGGAACCTTTGAAAAAATAGCCATTGCCATTTCTGAAAAAATGACACGTGAGTTTTCGAGAGTAGAAAAAAAGGAAAAAAAAAACGTTAGTATAAAAATTGTTACTAAAAAATTCTGAGTAAAAAAATAGTATAGAGTTTAAGGTCGTAGACCCGCCAATACGTTTTTTTAGAGATTTTTTTAAATTTTGAGCACTCATTCAGAACACTATTAAATGATTACCTGAAAAATTTCAAAATGATTCACCGTTCCGTTTTCGAGATATTGATAATCAAAGATTTCACGGTTTTACATGTGTTCTTATGGGGAGCAGTGGACAATTTTACATTTCACGCTATAACTTCGAAACTTTTCTACAGTCTAAAAAAAAAAATTCTCAATTACAGAGGAACATATGACAGAGTGGGTAAAAAAAAATCATGAATTTTGACCGTCTAGTTTCAGAGATATAGCGATTTAAATTAAGCAATGTCTAGCGACGCTAACGATTGAGCGGAGAATAAACTTTTCAATGTAACTGTGGCGAGACTACTACTTTAAGAAAAAAAAGTCATAATAGATCTTGTTTCTTTATCTATGAAATAGTGGCTCGAATTGGCGCCTTTTTGCACCAAGATCGGTAACTTTTCGACCGAAAACTCGTAAAGTGTAGCCATATTTTCCAAAAACGCGCATACTCTGAGGTTTCCTCACCTTAGGCGGAAGTTGACCCCGCGTTAAAGTTTGCACCGATAGGGAAGAGCAGTGAATTTTTTTTTTATAGAATAATAAAATAATATATTCAATAAAATTCGTCGATATTTAAAACTAAAAAGTAAGTATAAAAACAAGAATTATCATTGCATTCTACAAATGAAGACTCCAATAGCACAGAAATCGCCATACGTGCGTTCTCCGTGAGACCCTGCAGCGGCGATTTAAGTACACGTGCTTTTTTTATTTATATTTTTTATTGGGGGTCACCCATTCACATTGACGTTTAACCCTTACTGGTGAAAAGCTCGACCCTCCTTGAAGCGACATGAAACGCATTGTCTCTCTCTCTTTCTTCTCTCTCTCTCTCTCTCTCTCTCTTCCTCTCTCTCTCTCTCTTTCTCGCATCACCCCCAGCATGGCCACCACCCAAACAAATCCATATCGCATGAAAAACTAAGATCGAACGAAAACGCCTCATCGAAGACCCGTCAATCATCCCAAAAAGAAAAAGTTTCATAAAAAAATCGAGCCGTCCAAAAAGCCTCGTTCAAGCTTGCGACGACGAGGAAACGCAGGCAGTACCTTCGAGTACCCGTCTGTATCCTCGTCTTTACGTACGCGTACCCGATGAGATCGGACGCTTTCGGGGCACCGGGAGGAGGTTCAGTTGGTCGGTCGATGAGGAGAGGGGGGTGGGGGCGGGGGGGGGGGGGGGGGGGCAGCCGGTATTACGTAGTAACAGTGAAGCGACCAGGATTAGCAGGATGTGACGTCAGGAGTCCCTCGTCGCGGGCATACGAGAAAACGAGCTCTCGAGAGGGGCGACGCATACGCCGGAGTCTCGTCGACGTCGGCCACTCTATATACTCGTCCCGCCACACTGTACGCGGCCTTTTCGTCCGCCACCATGAGCCTGGATTGTGTACATTCAAAAGGGCACTCCAGAGGCCTACGAGTCGTCAATTGTCTTATTCGCAACACTGACACTACGACTCAACGATCTTTCTACACGCGTACGCGAGAGAGAGAGAGAGAGAGAGAGAGAGAGAGAGAGAGAGAGTGAGAGAGAGAGAGAGAGAGAGAGAGAGAGAGAGAGAGAGAGAGAGAGAGAGAGAGAGAGAGAGAGAGAGAGAGAGAGAGAGAGAGAGAGAGAGACAGAGAGAGGGAGCTGGCAGGCGGCGAAGGGGGCAGGCAGGGAGCGAGGGAGGGAGGGGGGAGGTCTCTCCAATCCCCACAACCCGTACAGACACTAATTTATTAATGCCACTCCAACTGACCACTACTCTCCGTTACTCATCACGGTTTATTGACTTTCATTGCGATCTCTGACGCCGCGGTTCCGATATTAAAAAAAAAAAAATAACGTTCTTTAAAAACTTTCGTCGGTTTTGGGTACAAACGATTCTTGAATCTTTCAATTTGGGCGATAGGATAACGTAATCACTGAATTTGACGTGACCAAAAAAAAACTCGAGACTAATAGTGGATAAGGAAATTCATTTTTTATTTATTTGATTTAAAAATTGTTAAAAAATGGACATATCTATATACAGATAGATCTCTGAATGGCATATTCTTTGCCATAGGAAATTTGTGGCACTGAAAGATACTCCCAAATAAGTGATCTTGAAGTACGTGTTTTTTTTCTCGAGAAACCTTCAATTTTTATTTATTTGTTTACTTTTTTGTTTATGTAATAGTAGTTTAATTCTCATGTATATCCTTCCGGGTTTTTACACAATATCCACCCCCTGCCTCTATACATGTTTTATTTGTTTATTTATTTATTTATTGATTTATTCATTTATACACACGTAAATCTCTCAGAGGTGTATCATTTTCCCCCATAGGGAATCTTTTCCTCCATGCGAAACATTTAAATGTGGTGATCTTTGGGTACTTTTTTTTTTCGAAAACCGTTCGATTTATTTTTCTCTTCCGCCCTGAACCTTCGAGGATCTCGTAACCACGCAATATACGTAGTTACAAGATCCTCGAAGGTTCAGGACGAAAGAAGAAAAAAAAATTGAACGGTTTTTTTTTCTCTTTCGTCGGTAAAGAATTTTTCCCCGTAAAAAGCTTCAAAAAACGGTAAAATTCGGATACTTTTTTCTAAAAATCGTTCGATTTTTGTTCACTTGTCCTGAACCTTTAAGGACCTTAGAACTATGCGTATTATCGAGGGTGAGCACCGTTTCGTACCATAGAGAATTTTTCCCCGGAAAAAACGACCAAAACGCTAATTTTCGGAAACATTTTTTTTTCCAAAGCGTTCAACTTTCTTTCTCTTGTACTGAACCTTTGAGGACCTTGTAAGTGCTCGTGTTGTGAAGGGGAAAAACCGTTTTTCACCATAGGGAATTTCTTTTTCCATAAAATATCTTTGAAAATCTACAGATATTACACTAAGTGCAACTATTTCATGGCATTGAAAATGTAATCAGACTTTTCGGGTGATAAAAAAAAGGTACATGCCGATAATATGAGATGCTCTCTCACTTTCTCACTCTCTTCTCACATTCTCACACTCGCGGCCGCCCACACACATTCTCACTCTCTCACTATCCATCCATCCATCAAACCCAAACGAAGAAACAAACATAAACCCAAACGAAGAAACAAACAAACCCAAACGAAGAAAAGAACATAAACCCAAACAAACCCAAACGAAGAAACAAACATAAACCCAAACAAACCCAAACGAAGAAGCAAACATAAACCCAAACAAACCCAAACGAAGAAACAAACATAAACCCAAACAAACAAACCCAAACGATGAAACAAATATAAACCCAAACAAACCCAAACGAAGAAACAAAAATAAACCCAAACAAACCCAAACGAAGAAACAAAAATAAACCCAAACACACCCAAACGAAGAAACAAACATAATACCAAACAAACAAACTCACACACATTCTCACTCTCTCACTATCCATTCATCCATCCATCAAACCCAAACGAAGAAACAAACATAAACCCAAACAAACCCAAACAACCCAAACAAACGCTCTCTCGCGGTCGCTCACACACATTCTCACTCTCTCACTATCCATCCATCCATCTATCAAACCCAAACGAAGAAACAAACATAAACCCAAACAAACACAAATAAACCCAAACCCAAAACCAAACCTCAACCCAAACCCACCAACATTGTAATGTAAACACCAAAATTGAAACTTACAACTTGTAACTAAAAATGACTACATGTAATGCAGCATTTTTCAACAAATCACAGACATTTAGCATGTCGCAGCTCCCCCCACCCGGCTACAACACAGCGGCAGTGAAGTGGGAGTAGCATTAATTTCGTGTAAGATCTTCCGAAATCAGACCCCCTATATACATCTTTAAAAGCATTTTCAATGCTAAAACAGAAATTTTCGAATACATTTTTTTCGGAAAAGCGTCACATTTTTTTTCTTTTTCCCCGGCCCCTTAAGAACTTCGTGAGTACGCGTGTCATAAAGAGAGAACACTGTTTCTCACCATAGGGCATTCTTTTTTCATAAAAAGAATCTAAAAACAAATTTTTGGACGTTTTTTTCCGAAAAGCGTTCGGTTTTTTTTTTCTTTTGTCCTGTACCTTTAAGAACCTCGTAAAGACGCGCGTTATGAAGAGAGAACACTATTTCTCACCACAGAGAATTTTTATTTCCAATGGAAATCGTCGAAAACAGAAATTTTCAGATACATGTATTCCTAAAAAATTTCAATTCTTTTCGATTGTACTTAACAAAAATAATTAAACTCTCGTTACGGCATTAAAATTTCTATAGCGTTTTTTTTTTCCTTCCTCCCGTGTAACGACTTATGGCCGCGCGTCGGAGAGGACTCGATACGTAAATAGTGTCTGAGGCAAGGCTACCTCAAATTACAACCGAGACTCCCGATGTTCTTTATGAATGTGAGAAAAGTTCCGTACGCGCGTTCGTCAAGACGGCGGTGCACCCAGGAGCACCCGGAACCCAACTGACCCACTCCATGTGGGTGCGCGCTGCTTTGCTCGATATATCGATCGCAAGCTCGAGACGGAAGGTGGCCAAGCGGTGGTGATGAAACGCCCGGGTGAGAGAAAAGGATTTTTCGAGGTCTTACGCGAAACATCAAAAATTGCCGACTCCACGTTTCTCGATAAAAATACACTTTTTGAAAAAGCCAACGCGCGGCTTTTCACTTCGCGAAGTACGAAGTCTTTTTTTTTATCTTTGAATTTTTTTACCCTGTATATGGAAGTTATTATATTTATATGTAATTTTCATAATTTATAAATATGTAATTTATAAATTTATAATTTATAAGTTTATAATTTATAAATTAGTTTTATTCCACCGTACAGTGTGCGACACCTTTTATACTTTCTTCTTACATACTTCGCCGCCTCACTATTTGATACATTTGTTTTTCATTCACATGCTCGCTTTCCAGACTTAAGGGGGGAAAACCCTTTTCAACAGCGTTGGTAACATCGAAGTCACCACTTTTGAAACGCCGAAACCATCGTTCACACGTATCTTGCGATGGAGCATGTTCACCATAAGCTTCTCGAAGTAATTGGTATGATTCAGCAGCAGTTTTCTTTAAATGAAAACAAAAAATTAATGCTGTCCGCGAATGCTCTTTGTTCGGTATAAATTTCGACATATTTAACACAACGCACAACACTATGCACACACTTTTCCAATTTATTACTCGTGCGCGTTTGACACTTGTTGATGACACAACAAAATGCCGCAGTGTCAAATCTTTATAGCACAAACTGCATTGGTGCACCATCTGTTGTCTGAAATCCGCATTTCATACTTGTACACCTGGTAAATTTATAATTTATAATTTTATAATTTGTTTTTAATTTTAATTTGTATATAATTTTATATGTAGACGTTTTTTTCGTTATAAACAATGCTTCGTGTAATCATTTTTACCTAAAAATCAAAAGCTTTCTTCGAAAGTGCACTATTAGAAAAAAAACATTATTTCGTCCGTACTTTATCCGAGTTAATCTTGAGAATTCGAAAATGTTTATCCGAAGCCAAAAATTCGAGAAGAAAGCCAGCAGCGGAACGCATCCTGTGCTCTGGTGCTGTCATTTTGTTTAGGTTTGTTTGGGTTACATATACTGTGAAATCTTGTGAATTTTTTTTCCTTGTTCTTTTTGGACGAACTTTGATGTACCTATTATAAACGCTGTTCAACAGATTTTTAAATTCCATTCGCGATTCAGATAAATTTTTATTTAAAATTAGGCGAATTCCAGGGCCTAATTTTAAATAAATTATTTAATGAGGGAAGACGTTCGAACGTCCGAAAATTATTTTTTTGTCATTCAATGCCTGTCAATTACCCGATATTAGTTTCAATGTTTGCTCTACCAGCACGGAACGATTGAAAGGTACACGGATGTGCGTTGTGCTGTAATCCAATGCAATCGGACGTTATGTTATTCCTGCAACCTTTTATTCATTCATTCAAGGCAAACGAGTCTACCCTGCAGGTAAGACCGTCATTTGACGACTTAGGCTCGTATGCACGTGTGCTTACACTCGATCAACTGATCTCATTATGTTTTCATTGTATAGTTATAAGTGTCGACGCTGCTTCGATACAGTAGCAATCATCTTGCGGCTGACGCATTTTACGCAGAAGGTGGTAGAGGCCAAATTGCAAATAACTCGCAGGACTTCGCGAAAAAAAAATTATCATTTTATTTAGCACATTTTAAATCGATCCGACTCATTCCACCTCCCTTTGACTTCTGATGATTTTTTTCTTCAACTTCTTCTTATTTTTCTTTCTCGCTCGCTTGATTCACTCTTTAATCTCCGATTCATTTGTTTGGGTTTGTTGCGGTTATCTCGCTCTCAAATCCTGAAACTCCGCTATACAAGTTTCAAAAAAATGTATGCAAAATTTTAATCAAATTTTAGAAAATAAAAAAATTACCAAATTAAAAGAAAATAAAAAAATTTGGTGTATCAAAATTCAAAGAAAAATGTTTACATCTAACAATATTACATTTTTTTATCTAACATTTTTTTATGAAAAAAAAAAATAAAAAAGAGGGAGGGAGGGAGGGGGAGGAGAGAGAGAGGAGAGAGAGAGAGAGAGAGAGAGAGAGAGAGAGAGATGAGAAGAGAGAGAGAGAGAGAGAGAGAGAGAGAGAAGAGAGAGAGGAGAGAGAGAGAGAGAGAGAGAGCAGGCTGGATGCTGGGGCGCGCATCAATCGAGACTCGGGGAAACAAGGCCATGGCCAAGCCAAGGGGATATGGAGCAAGGTATATACGAGTCGGAGCTTTCCGTGAGTCTCAACCGTGTCCTCTTTCCACCCAGCTTTCGTCTGGTCCACAATGGTGACCGTGAATTTTTCCTCGCGGCATCGACGAAAATGAGAGAGAGAGAGAGAGAGAGAGAGAGAGAGAGAGAGAGAGAGAGAGAAACGGTACATAGTCGACAACTTGGAAGAAAAACGAGCCGGGAACGCAGAAGGAGAAACGGACGGAAGATACGGAGCGAAGAGATAATGAAGGATCGATTGATCGATCATCGATCGATTGAGTAACAATTTGATTTTTTGTTAAAAGTCGATTTAAAAAATATTAAAAGACAAGAGTTAAAGTACAAATACCATTTTAGAATCGACAATAACTAAGCAGCTTTTTACAGTAATTGGCACGATATGCGTAGTACATTTTTTGTACACCGCAGTCTATCAAATTCAGATGTTCGAATTGGTTTTGTATGAACCTGATGCAAAAGTGAAGGTTAGGTAAACATTATATTAGGCATTTTCAGTCATTACTTTATAAGTTTTTTACATCCCGATAAGACGTACAACCTGCATTATAAAGATATTTCGCAATATTTCGAAGCATTTATCGATTGAGCGGAGAATAAACTTTTCAACGTGACTGTGGCGAAATTACTACCTCAAAAAGATACACACACGAGCGAATGGATTTTCATGCGTTGTTTAATTTAATTTTCATTTTGCGAATATATTTATTTCCGAGTGTCAGCGTATAGGATAAACGGACCAGTGATTGGACGAATAACGACACTATCAGACTTGAGGGAAAGGCTGCGGATCACGGAAACCATAGCGAGAAGCGGACTGCTGTACAGGGTATAGAGGTTTGGGGATGGAAAAGAAGAGAGAAAACGGAGAGGTTGCGGGCTATAAGATATACCAAGATGGCGATGGAAATAAAAAGGAACACGCCGGACTACATCTGAAAAATGGAAGCAGGATGCAAGGGAATAGGGATTGCGATGAAGAAAAGTACGGCGGAGTATATAGCATAGGGAGGGGCATGTTGAGCATTCGGGTAAGTTGGGCAATCGAAATATCTGGAAAACTAAGTACCGCACGCGGGTGCATCGAATGGCTGAAAGAGAGGTATGGGGGAGGGCAACACATCACGCAATCGCCCGTTGCAATGCGGCGCACGAGACGGTAACACGGGACGTTTAATTATTTTTGCACTCAAAAGTAAAAAAAAACGTGATTGAAAGATTTTCTTCTACCATTGTATAAGAAAAAATAATTCAAAGTTCATTGCAATCAATCCTTCGTGGTTACCCTGGGTCGAATTGACCCGTCGATCAATTTTTGGTGTAAATATATAATAGTCCCCCGGCTTCGAAGCGGACTGTATTCACCATCTTACCTGAAGTTTGCAGTATCCTCGTACCATAAAATTTACCCTCTTCACATGTCGGAATAAATACTTTGGATAAACTTCCGAAAAGCCCACACCTCTGAATAATTTAGAATTTCGTGTACTTATGTATTTTGACTCGTTGATCACGAATATGATAGTGAAAATACCCGCAAACTTGGTTTTCAAGGTCAAAACTAAAAAAAAACGGTTTTTTTTTAGTTTTTCTATTTTATTTTAATAAATGTTGATCGTAGAGGAAAATGTCTTGTACAAAAATTGTAACCCATCAAAAGACCGATAATTTATGTTCTCTGCAAATTTGGTCTAAAATCATTATTTTCCAAGAAAAATGGGATAATACTCCAATAAGTATATTTTGCTAAACGCCATTAGTTTCGATATTATCTACTTACGCACTTTACTGCATATGGACCAAACAAACCCAAACAAACTCGAATATGTTGAATCGTGGGGTGTGTAGTTCATTGGGGTGGGCGCAGGACACCTCGGATAGGTGCGTGGAATCGTGGATGCGTGGGACACCGGGGTGGGCGGAGGGCACCTCGGATAGGTGCGTGGAATCGTGGGATGCGTGGGACACTGGGGTGGGCGGAGGGCACCTCGGATGGGTGCGTGGAATCGTGGGGTGCGTAGAACACTAGAGTGGACGGAACGCACCTCGAATGGGTGCGTGGAATCGTGAGGTGCGTAGAACACTGGGGTGGGTTTGTTGGACACGTTGGATTTTTGTTGGGCACATTGCCCCCAAAAAATACACATATACATATACCTATACAACGTAAAATGCACATGCCCAAACAGCACATACACCCACTATTCGAAAGTGCAGCCTTTGTTTCTTACCACTAGGAATAACTAAATCTTCAATTCTGATTATTCACATTCGAAGTATTCAATTTCACTACAGCGCACGAAGTTTGTTTGCATCCACTAATAGAGTTTAGCAAAATATACTTATTGGAGCATTATCCCATTTTTCTCGAAAAATAATGGTTTTAGACAAAACCTGTATAGAACATAAAATATCAGTCTATTCATAAGCTACGAGTGTTGTAGGAAATATTTTTCTCTAAGATCAATATTTATTAAAATAAAATAGAAAAACTTTTGAAAAGTTTTTTTTAGTTTTGACCTTGAAAATAAAATTTGCGGGTATTTTCACTATCATATTCGTGATCAGCGCGTCAAAATACATAAGTATACGAAGTTTCAAATTAATCGGAGGTGTGGGCTTTTCGGAAGTACACCCAATACTTTTTTTGGAACGCGCACTATGCTACTATTTTTTCCCAAAAGTATTGGTTTGTATGAAAATTCTGCATAAAATCTTTTTTTCTAAATGTTCCTTAATATTTAAGGTTAAAAAAAGAAGACTCTTCTAGATAAAACAAATAACCAAGAGTATTAAAAAAAACGGGTCAAAAGCGTTATCATTTGTTGAAACAGCATGCGAAAAACCGAAAGCAAATGATTTTCTTCAAAAAATAACAGAAAGCCCACAATCTCGAAAATCGTGAGACTTTTACTAAACTGATATTCCACCATATAGTAGGATATGATCTGACCTATCAACAGTTGCAGGATTATCCATTCATTACAGGACACTCTGTACAAAAGATAGTATGTACTTATAGCAAAAAAACCTAGATAGAAACTAAATAGACAAGGGCCCAAAACAAATTGAACCAAGGTCAATTGTTATAATAACGATAGTACGAAAATAAAAAAAAGCAACGGAAGATAGTAATAGCGAAAGTTACGTAACACTACAGTTATACGACGACTACATGAGAGAGGAAGAGAGAAGGTGTGTGAGAACTGAGAGACAAGAAGGGAAAAGCACGTCGCAGAATAAAATAAGAGTTATCAGAAGTAGAAAAAAAAAACCGAATTGAAAAAGTAAAGATAAAAGGACACGTTACGTGGCGAGATAAACGAACTGTTGACCGGAAAGACGGCTATGTAATTATAAAAGCGAAGAAGGTAACGAAAAAAAAAAAAAAAAAACAAAGAAAAAGCGATAATAAAAGGGAACAAAGCGATAAACAAAAATGAATACGAAAGAATAGATGGAAAGGTCGGCGAGAGCCCTTTCAACCATAGGCGCCGCAGGCCTCTCTCTCATCCACCGGAAGTCCACGTATAAATCCTGTTCGACTTCACGCAAAGATTTTAAATGATTCTCCGCAAATGATCAACGTGACTCTATCTTTCTCTCTCTATCTCGATATTTGTTCGATTATCTCTTAAAGAGAAATTGACACGATCTGCGTCTCGAGAACGAACAAAAAAAAAGAATAAAAAAAATCAGTATCCTTTGTAACGTGAATCGAAGACTCGCGCCGGTGTAAAGTGGAAGCGCGTGACTGTACTGACAAACATACGAGAATCACGCGCCACCCTAGCACGCGGTCTTCTGCCCCATTATTCCCCTTCACAGACTTCGTTTTCGTTGTTGCTGTTTTTCTTTTCTTCGGAACGATTGTTGTGCCACTGGCGACTAACGCGAGACGTTCGTCTCGCGGACGCGAGAGACACAAGACATTATGGTAATATAATGCAAAGCGCACGCGACACACGTGCTTGACTGTGCATGCGTACACGTGTGTGTGTACGCGTCGAATATAAATATCAATAGATACGTGCGGAGGTGAAGCGAAGGATTTTAAAAGAAGACTAAGGTAGTAGTCTCGCCAAGGCGTTTTGCTATGGATTTTTTTTTAATTTTGAGCACTCGTTCAGGACACTATTAAATGATTACCTGCAAAATTTCAAAAGGATTCACCGTTCCGTTTTCGAGATATTGGCAATCAAAGATTTCATGGTTTTACACGTATTCTTATGGGGAGCATTGGAAAATTTCACATTTCACGGCAATAACTCCGAAACTTTTCTACAGATTTTTGTTTGTTTTTAATTCTCAATTATAGAGGAACATATGACGAAGTGGGTAAAAAAATCATGAATTTTGACCGTCTAGTTTCAGAGATATAGCGATTTAAATTAAGCAATGTCTAGCAACGCTAGCGCTACGAAGCGACTGGAGCAGATTAGAACTAGATTGTGTGTATACGCAGAGTATCTACGTAGGTAGCCGGAATGTATAGTCTGATACAAAAGTGAGGCTTAGGTAAACATTATATTAGGCGCTTTCGTCATTATAAGTTTTTATATCCTGATAAAATGTACAACCGACATTATAAGGATATTTCGTAAAATTTCGAAGCGTTCATCGATTGAGCGGAGAATAAACTTTTCAACGTGACTGTGGCGAGAATACTACCTGAAAAAGATATACACATGAGCAAATGGATTTTCTTGCGTTGTTTAATTTAATTTCCATTTTGCGAATGTATTTATTTCCGAGTTCCAACGCAGGTGTGTGTGTATACGCAGAGTATCTACGTAGTAGCCGGAATGTATAGTCTGATACAAAAGTGAGGCTTAGGTAAACATTATATTAGGCGCTTTCGTCATTATAAGTTTTTATATCCTGATAAAATGTACAACCGACATTATAAGGATATTTCGTAAAATTTCGAAGCGTTCATCGATTGAGCGGAGAATAAACTTTTCAACGTGACTGTGGCGAGAATACTACCTGAAAAAGATATACACATGAGCAAATGGATTTTCTTGCGTTGTTTAATTTAATTTCCATTTTGCGAATGTATTTATTTCCGAGTTCCAACGCATAGGATAAGCCCCCTGCGGGGGTGGAGGGGGCGGAGGCCCCCCAAGGACACTAAACGCAGTATTTGTATGATTTTCAACATAAATTTCGAGATTATAATGCTCTATTTATTTATATTCTTTGTTTATTTATAACAATAAGAATTGTTCCATATAATTACTACACCGAATTACTAAACGATATATTTTACATAAGCTTGGAGCCTTACAAGTCCGAAGAGGGATGAACCGTATACTTCTGATCTCTCTTCGGACTTCTAGCGATTAAAAATGCTACTTTGCTCTCTGTCTAGTCGCACCTATAAGCGAGGAAAACATGGTAGTGGTATTTAAAATACATTTTTGGCTTCTGAGGCACTGTTGAAACGATATATTTCCAAGTTACCTTGCCTGATGTTCCTTGAAATTTTCAAATTCGAAAAAAAAAAACGTCATTTTCGATAACTAACGAAAAATTCTAATTTTAACGCAAAATACTCTTCATATTCTGTTTATTTTTACTCGATAATCCTAAATTCACCGTCAAATCATGGCGCCTCGGATATCGTACTCTTGCCTTCATTACAACTAATGTAAATGTTTCAAAATCTAACTAATTAACAAGCAACTGTTGGTTTATTACTGCAATGTATCAAATCATGTTGCATACGTCTGATTTTTTTATGCAATTCTTACTTTGCCCAAAAAATTCTCAAACGACGTCAATCGGGTAATAGAATCCATTTAAATTCCAGTTTGGACTCCCTACGTGCGTCATCTCCATCAAATCCCTATAGGAATGTTGTACGATCTAGGAACTCCGTAACAAATTTCAGCACGGGACTGGTTGATGCGCCAGCTGGTGCATGACTAATCGGTCACCGCTCCGAGTATCGGCCATGCTGCTCGACTCGAAGTACCACCAGAACCGAACCCCGACCGCCCATCCACGGGTGTCGATCCATTTTTTTCTTTTCGAATAAATTTTCTACACATGCAACGTACAAGAAGAGAAGGGGCAGATGGATAAAAAGCAAGGTGTATCACTCGAGGTGTTGCACTCGCGATAATTGCTCGTATGTATTTCTACCTCGGATCCGGTTTCAACCGGCCTGAGAAACTGTAATATTGCTGCTGTTGCATCGCACACACGTAAGAAAATATGTCAACGCCACTGTAGTCGCGACACTTTTGTTTGCCTTGCATAAATTCAAGATGCTTGGATTGCAGATAGTTCATGCAAGTTTGTTACCGTATATTTTATCTATGTACATTCGCAGAAGCCCTCACACGCATTCTTACACACGTCCTAATCAACTTCCACAAACTTCATGTGAAAATTCTTCGACTTTGCATTTCAATGGAGGAGAAATAAAATATTAGATGAAGTAAAAAGTTCAGAGCGTTTTTTCGCTTTATTTCGACGATGAAATTAACATAGTTAGAATTATCCGATTTAGATCGAATATGCGCCGTTTTGTTCGATAACCTTTGTCCATTTTGAAGGCAATTTCATAATTCCGCGATTGAAGAAGTGCTCGTCCCTATTGGTAAAAAACTTGACGAGCTCATTTTCACAAGCCTCTCTTGAGGCCAGTTTTGTGCCATCAAGAAAATTTTGCAAATGCTTAAAAAGGTGATAATCGCTCGGTGCCAGGTCTGGACTATACGGCGGGTGCGATAGAAGCTCCCACCCAAGCTCTCGGAGCTTCTGGCGCGTCGTTAAAGATGTGTGCGGCCTGGAGTTGTCTTGATGGAACACAACACCCTTCCTGTTGGCCAATTCTGGTTGCTTCTGGTCGATCGCCTGCTTCAATCTGGTCAGTTGTTGACAGTAGAGGTCCGAATTGAGTGTTTGACCCGATGGGAGCAGCTCATAGTGGATGATTCCCTTCCAATCCCACCAAACACACAGCAAAACCTTCTTGGCCGTTAATCCGTGCTTGGCGATCGTTTGGGCCGGCTCACCGCGATTGGACCACGATCTTTTTCGGCTGTTGTTCTCGTATGTGACCCATTTTTCATCGCCAGTCACCATCCGCTTGAAAAATGGGTCGATTTCGTTACGTTTCAGCAAAGAATCGCAGGCATCAATTCGGTCCAAAAGGTTCTTTTGCGTCAATTCGTGTGGCACCCATACATCGAGCTTCTTCTTGAGACCAGCCTTATGCAAATGGTTCCAAACGGTTTTCTGGCTAATCTTCAGTTCCTGGGAAATGGAATAAGTGCTCACATGCCGGTCCGACTCGACGATTTCCATGATTTTATCGACATTTTCGACAATTGGCCTACCAGAGCGTGTCTCATCTTCGACGTCCATATTACCAGAACGGAATCGTTGGAACCACCGCTTTGCTGTTGCATTCGATACTGTATTGGGTCCATAAAGAGCACACATTTTTTTGGCCGCCTGCTCCGCCTTTTCACCTTGGTTGTGGTGGTACTGAAGAATGTATCGAATTTTCTCTTTTTTTACCTCCATTTTGGAACGCTGTAACACACATCTGGCTTCACCAAACAAAACTGTCAAAGAACTTTTTTTGAAGCGCAATGTCACCTTTAAATCGTCGTATAGTATGACCCGATGCGATGTATACATCGTGGGATATGGCTCACTAAAGACATCTAGCGGAAAACGCTCAGAACTTTTTACTTCACCCAATACCTGCAACGGTCAAATTTCCATATTTTCAAAACAATCTTCTTAGACATATTTCTTTTGACATATTACTTCTTTTGAAATTACAAGAAACTCCGTAATTAAATTTTCCTCGGACATTGAGCTTGTATCTAATTTTAATCGACCACCTCGTTGATCTCGGTCAGATAAGATATCTCGAATAATTTAAAAGTGTTCTTTCGTCCAAAGACGATAGGCATATGCGGCCCGCACACGTACACATATATATGAAATACGAAAGAATAGGGCCATTCGATATGCAGCGATAGGCCTCGTGGTGAGCAAGCTACGACACCGATGAATGGAGCGTTATTGCGACACAGAAGTGGATAAAAATAGAGTAGATTATGAAGAGTACAGACAGACAGACATTTTTGCATTTGTAAAATTGATTGTCTAGCTATATTTGTACGCACATAAGAACAAAAATATGTTGTTTGTGTGTGCGCGTGTGTTCAATGAAATAAGAGGCTGGATGGAAAGTCACAAAAAAATCGATTTTTAAGGCTTTAGGCCACTCTAGGATTTTCCAAAAATCGATTTTTTTTGTTAAAAATGTACCTTAGTACCTAGAAAATTATATTCCAAAAGATTATGGGTGTGAAAAATCTCTAAGTACTCGATTTTCGAATTCTAGCGCAATCCCTCTTGATTCATGTCGTGACTTTCTACGAACTTTAAATGCGTTTACCTCAAAACTACATTTTTCAAGTCGGCCGGACTCATAACTCAAACAAATTTCAACCGATTCACTTGAAATTTTAACTGTATATTTAGAATTACATTTTCTGAGGTACTACGTAAGATTTTTTTATTATATTGCATAGTTCCTTTTTTATAAACAATTTTCTGACGATTTTCTCATGGCATTTTATACTTTTTGTTTTAGAAATGCGCCATTTTGACAAAAAACAATATATCAAAAAAATCCTACGTACTTCTATATCTATTCTTATATATTGGGTGAAGTAAAAAGTTCTGAGCGTTTTCCGCTAGATGTCTTTAGTGAGCCATATCTCACAATGTATACATCGCATCGGGTCATACTATACGGCAATTTAAAGGTGACATTGCGCTTCAAAAAAAGTTCTTTGACAGTTTTATGTTTGGTGAAGCCAGTTGTGTGCTACAGTGTTCCAAAATGGAGGTAAAAAAAGAGAAAATTCGATACATTCTTCAGTAGCACTACGACCATGGTGAAAAGGCGGAGCAGGCGGCCAAAAAAATTTGTGCTGTTTATGGACCCAATACAGTATCGAATGCAACAGCAAAGCGGTGGTTCCAACGATTCCCTTCTGGTAATATGGACGTCGAAGATGAGGCACGCTCTGGTAGGCCAATCGTCGAAAATGTCGATAAAATCATGGAAATCGTCGAGACGGACCGGCATGTGAGCACTTATTCCATTGCCCAGGAACTGAAGATTAGCCAGAAAATAGTTTGGAACCATTTGCATAAGGCTGGTCTCAAGAAGAAGCTCGATGTATGGGTGCCACACGAATTGACGCAAAAGAACCTTTTGGACCGAATTGATGCCTGCGATTCTTTGCTGAAACGTAACGAAATCGATCCATTTTTTAAGCGGATGGTGACTGGCGATGAAAAATGGGTCACATACGAGAACAACAGCCTAAAAAGATCGTGGTCCAATCGCGGTGAGCCGGCCCAAAAGATCGCCAAGCCCGGATTAACGGCTAAGAAGGTTTTACTGTGTGTTTGGTGGGATTGGAAGGGAATCATCCACTATCAGCTGCTCCCATCGGGCCAAACACTCAATTCGGACCTCTACTGTCAACAACTGACCAGACTGAAGCAGGCGATCAACCAGAAGCGGCCAGAATCGGCCAATAGGAAGGGTGTTGTGTTCCATCAAGACAACGCCAGGCCACACACATCTTTAACGACGCGCCAGAAGCTCCGAGAGCTCGGATGGGAGGTTCTATCGCACCCGCCGTATAGTCCAGACCCGGCACCAAGCAATTATCACCTTTTCAAGCATTTGCAAAATTTTCTTGATGGTACCAAACTGGCCTCCAGAGAGGCTTGTGAAAATGAGCTGGTCAAGTTTTTTACCAATAGGGACGAGGATTTCTTCAATCGCGGAATTATGAAATTACCTTCAACATGGACAAAAGTTATCGAACAAAACGACGCATATTTGATCTCAATCGGATAATCCTAACTATGTTAATTTCATCGTCGAAACAAAGCGAAAAAATGCTAAGAACTTTTTACTTCATCTGATATTTTACGAATAAATATTTGCTTTTATTTTACATATAAAACTTAAAACATACATACATATAAAGGATGTCTCAAAATGACCTGACATTTTGATTTATTTATAAAACGTATTATTTATTTGAAAAGTACGAATATTTTTATTTTCATATAAGGTACAAACATGGAGGTTATGTGTGGAACACAATATATCCGATAAATGGCCGCCTCGTCCCTGTTTGCAAACGTTCACTCTTTTGACGAAATTTTCAATAACAAATTTTGGCATAGTCGCGGGATAATTTCATTAATGATGCGTACAATTGCTTCCTTGAGCTCCGGAATGATCTGTAGATCATTGGTATACACTTTTCCATTCAGAAAATCCCAAAGAAAGAAGTCCAATGGCGTCAAATCACACGATCTTGGTGGTCAATTCACAATTGCCGCGGCGCGAGATAACACGACCATGAAACTTCGTCTGCAATAACTGCATTGTTTCACATTGCATTTTCACAATTTCTATGCGTTGCTCGATCGTGTATTTATCCATGACTAAACCTCAATACTTCCCGATGCCAGTTTTCAAAGATTAGTACTCTATGTTCGCCACAATAAAAATGGCGCGCAATTTAAAATGTCAGATCATTTTGAGACACCCTTTATTTTCGTCCCTACTCTTGCAGCCGAAGAACGATATCTAAAATCCTTAATTCTGGACACTTTTAATAGAAATTAGCTTTTTTTTAATACCTACACAAAAAATGTATCTTTTGCTACGCCGAAATGATACTGTAATGTTTTTTATTTCAATCTGTAATGTTTCTATTTAATATTTGCGCATGATTAGTTGTGTAAATGTTTAAATTTTTCAATTAAAAAATTACAAAGTACGAATTTTTCCAAATTTTTTAAATCGTTCAGAATTAATATCACGAGTGCACATAAATACTCTTTCAAATCCACGTGTATTTAGCCAATAATACACAGTCACGTAATCATCCCACGAAATATTAGCTACCTCCTGTTTTTGGTTGCCCCTAATATAAACATATATGCGTATGCGAAGAGTTAACAAACAAAAAATACACAATTGCGATACAAGGGCCCATCGCTATCCTCGGATCTTCCGCCATTTATCGTCAAGTATTGCCCATATACGGAGAGTGCGTTGTATAGCTACCGCGTCTGAATGGGGCCGCTGGACAATATTAATTGTTATATCTATACGCTAATTACCGCGAGGACTATGGGTCATTAAGTCTTGTAACATGTGGCCGTGCTCGATGCAGCTACGGGTCGGTATTTTAATTGGAACCTTCAATCGCGAATCGCTCGATTACTGTGTTACTTCATCGTAGCCACGCGTCTGAAACGTGTACACGGAGAGAATTAAATGTTAAAAATTACCGTGCAGTAACGGCAACCAGATGACAACGCTGAAACTTCGCTTATTATTACTGAGTAAAACACAGATTTTCACGAAAATAAAATAAAATTTCTTCTTCAGATAGAAAATTTTACCAGATTTTCTAGTAAATTTTCATGTGTAACAAAATACGCAAAACTTAAATTTAAAAAATATATAATATCAGCGAAATTTTACTGTGCATTTTATTATTTTATGCCTTTCAAAAATGTCTATAAAAAAGTATCGTCTTTATAACAGTTATTTTAAGATTTATTATAAAATTTAATGAATGTTATAGGAAAATATATTGTGCTCTCGGTAAAAATTATCGTGCGCGCTACCCTTCTTGTATAGTAAAATTTTAGCTACGTATTTGAAATTTTCCGTAACGTGAGTTAAAAAAAACTTGTCGCATACGAATTATTATGCTTTTCTCACTTGTCACCACATTGAAATATATCACGGTAATTATTACCGTGACATTCACGACAAAAATTACTTTTTAATTCTCTCCGTGTACGAAAAAAAAGTGTACTCTTTATCTTCTTTAGTAGTAGTAGTAAACGTGTTTATTGACGGTGGCTGGTATACATATGAGGGGTAAGGTTTACATATTTTTCCTATTTTTCTGACCATTTTATGACGTTGAAGTTTGCATCGTTGGAATGCAACAATATTAATTCTTTATACTTGATAAATTAATTCTTTTGGCTCTGAAAATCACTCAAACATTTGCACATATTGTCATTAGAGACTTAAGGTCTGAATTTGCAAAAAAAGAAGGCCGCATAAAACAAAGAAATGGAAAATAGGAATGTTCGCTTCTGAATCGATCTTCATCAAAATTGATTTTCTCAATGAGAAATATCGACCTTCATGAAAATCGATTTTCTCAATGAGAAAAAAACGATCTTTTGTATCGATTCTCTGGCGTCCGATTTTTTTTTGAGAATCGATTTTTCTAGGCCAGAATCGATTCTTCGCCCGGATGGAAAATAATCGTTTCGACGCGTTGCTACAATAGACAAATATTATTTGTCTATTGCAGAAATGCCTGTGCCGTCGAAGGATTATTATCTTTCGAGGCAGGTAACACATTGAATCGAAAGTCGTAACAGGCTTACTAAAACGCATCAGGCAAGAGGCGCAAATCCATTTTTTTCATCGGAAAGGAACATTGAAGGGTTGAAAATGTACGCCTTTCTTTCTTCAGAATATGCATTTTCGTTCATTCGCGTACATTTCAGCTTTGTTGGCAGTTTTTTTTCGTTATACCACATAATAATTAAAAAATTGATGTTTGCAAGATCGATCTTTTACGTTTCGATTTTTTGCAAAATCAATTATCAAACATCCGATTCAGAATTGATCTCGAAAACGTTTTTTTTTTCAGAAGAATGAACATCCCTGGAAAATGAAGAAAAAGATTGTTGCTTTGCATACCATTATACCATATTTCGAATTCTCGAGAAAAAACGCGTTTAAAGTTGTTTGCGTCACGACGGCGCTCCCCGAGCGTACTCTTTAAAATTTCTACAGCTCGGCTAATTTTATGAGTATTATTGAAGAGTTTTTTCACAAAAGTATAAAGAAAGGTCTGCAGAATAATAAAATAAAAATAAGAAAAAAAAGGATTTTTTTTTTCAATTTATAGACAACAATAATTCCTTAATGATTTTTCAACTCGTCTCCAAAAAAATAATATAGTCTATTTTTTGTGACGTAGTACTTGCCAGAAAAAATTGAGCATTCTGGAAACGAATTAAAATTCCATTTTGAGTTCAGCAGAATACACACGGAGAGAATTAAAAAGTAATTTTTGTCGTGAATTTCACGGTAAAAATTGCCGTGATATATTTCAATGTGGTGACAAGTGAGAAAAGTATAATAATTCGTATGCGACAAGTGTTTTTTAACTCACGTTACAGAAAATTTCAAATACGTCGTTAAAATTTTACTATACAAGAAGGGTAGCGCGCACGATAATTTTTACCGAGAGCAAAATACATTTTCCTATAACACTCATTAAATTTTATAATAAATCTTAAAATAACTGTTATAAAGACGATACTTTCTTATAGACATTTTTAAAAGGCATAAAATAATAAAATGCACATTAAAATTTCGCTGATATTATATATTTTTTAAATTTAAGTTTTGCGTATTTTGTTACACATCAAAATTTACTAGAAAATCTGGTAAAATTTTCTATCTGAAGAAGAAATTTTATTTTTTTTTCGTGAAAATCTGTGTTTTACTCGGTAATAATAAGCGAAGTTTCAGAGTTGTCATCTGGTTACCGTTACTGCACGATAATTTTTAACATTTAATTCTCTCCGTGCAGATATTTTTCAATTCCGAATGCAAAACACGGGGTTGAAGCTTCCATCGTTGGAATGCAGCGAAAATTCTTTTAAATTTATTCCTTTCATTATTATCCAAAATCAGATTTTGTGGATTTAGGTTTGTAGATAGCTAAGAATCAAAAAAAAATCTTTGCGTGATTTTCGTAGCTTGAATCTACGAAAAGAAATGAGAGAAATAAAAAAAATTAATTCCTTTTTGCATTCCAACGATGCAAACTTCAACGTCGTATACGAAACCCTAAAGAAAAACATTTTTAATATGGAATTAAATTCGATTCGTCCACTTTAAAATGCATCTTTGATCATTTCTTGCTCGATGACGGGACGCACAAAAAAAGTTTTTCACGAATATTCGTAATTTAATTATCTTCATTCTACTGTACTCAAAATGGAATTTTGATTTTTTTTTCCAGAATGCTCAATTTTTTCGGGCAAATACTACTCATCGCAAAAACATGCTATATTATTCTTTGAAGAGCACTTAAGAAACCATTAGAAATTTTTTTTTCTCATTCGCAAAATCTCTGCGCAAGAACCTCAAAAAACGTGGCCACCTTATAATTGGCATTCAGTGAATATATAGTTTCTAACATAAAAAATAAATATTCACACTTACGTCGTCACAATGTGCGAGATGGTACGGAAGAGTTCGCGTGGGAGATCATCAAGTCCACTCGCGTTTCTTCAATTTCTTCAATATATTCGTGAATTTTTTTTTTTTTTTCAAGTCTACGCTTAGCAAACGCTGACCGAACACTTTTCTCCGACGCAACTGCTAAACACTTCTTTTTTTTTTATCACCGCGAAAAGCCGATCTCGCGAACAACTCGTAGAATTTTATTTAAAAGGACGACATATAAACGTAACGACTTTTAACACTACAGTTAATTCGTTGTGTTACATCGCAATCGAATTATCATACGTCCACGGTGATCTATTTTTTACACGGCATAGAAGAGTTCATTACTTGTTTTGTGTGCGTGTGTGTGTGTGTGAAAGAATAAATTCGTTTGGTCAGGGCGGGAGCACTTTTTTTTTACAAATTGTCACCGAGAGGTGTGTACATGCGCGCGCGCACACCAAGAGTTCGAGCTTTATCCTCGACAGGAGTCAGAGACGAACTAAGCCGCAATGTATCGAAAAGTCCGCCGACGCGCTTTATCTGGCTCTATCTATCTCTGCCTCTCTCTCTCTCTCTCTCTCTCTCTCTCTCTCTCTCTCTCTCTCTCTCTCTCTCTCTCTCTCTCTCTCTCTCTCTCTCTCTTTGTTTCCCCGCTACCGGAAAATACCCCGTCGCGCGAAAGAATAGAAAAACCGCGCACGTTGTTTGAAGATTTGTGATTAGAATTTTTACGCGTGCAGCGCGCTCCTTTTTGTGTTGACTCTCCGTCTCGGCGCGCGCTCGAGAAATAACGCGCGCTCTTTTTTCAAGAGAGCTCTTCGTCAAAAGTGCGCGACGCGATGAAATCGCGTTCACGACTGACAGATCGCGGCGCGACTCGGGAGCCGCGAGATCTAAGCAACTGGGGGTTGGGGAGAGGGGGTTGTCCCTCCCCCCCCCAAACGCCCGCATATCGGCGCGACCATTGCGATGCTCCGCGACAGAACTGACAAAACCACCCACACGACAGCCGCACGTCAGTGATATTTATCGGGTGAGGACGCTTTTTTTCACGAAGGTGAAGGACTTTCGGCCGATTCTTTCAGCGTTCGCGATTCATGCGCGGTGATGCGTGTAATTCGAGATCGAAATTCGTCCATTGTCCACATCCTTCTAGGAGCGAACAAATTCTACATGTTTGCGGTAAAAACGGCACACGCTTTTCTATCGGAATGAGGATCGACAGTATTTTCCATTGAACGCGCCTCAATTCGTGCACTGCACGACCCGCGCGTGCGCTCCGTGTTTTGCATTCGCACGGGATACAGCCGCGAAGTTTTACCGACCGCGCCCCTGTCGCATGTACAAAAATATAGCAACGGTCGATAAAACAATTGTGGCGCGTATACCTGCAGAGGCGACAGCAGCCTGCTACATTAATTCGGCTTATCGCGTGAGAATACTCTGACAATTGTATATCTTGAGAATTTTAAGCCTTGCGCAATCATCCGTGCACGAGAAATGTCGAATATAATGAAATGAAAAAGATCAAGAGATTCGACATAAGATCGAAAGATTAAAATGTTGATCTTGCTGCTTCTACACTCGTAACAAAAAAAATCGCGGAAACGATATTTATCACACCGCGCGAGTTTTTCGTACGAGTTTCGCGAAGATGGCGCTGCACCCGACTTCAGCCGCTATGATAGCAATATTCCAAGTCGCTCTCTTATGAACAATTTTTACTGTCAATAATAATAATAATTAAAATCTTTTTAATTATGAATAATTTGCAATTTTTTGTCCAATAATAGTTAAGCATTTTTTTAAATAATAATAGAATTTTTTTTATACAATAATAATCGAATATTTTTATTTAATAATAATTGAACATTTTTATTTTATAATAATCGAATATTTTATTTAATAATTTTTAAAAAATTAAAAATAACAATTGAACATTGTTATTTAGTATTAATAGAAACTTTTTATTTAATCATAATAAAACATTTTTTGTTAATAACAATTGCACATTTTTATTTAATAATAGTTTAAGGCCTTAAAAAAGAAGATACAGTAGAGCGTCGATTATCCGAATCAATTGAGACCGAGCGCCTTTCGGATAATCGAAAATTCGGATAACCGAACAACAATATTCCGTGGGCAAAAAAACGTCGATTCTTTCAATATGATAAAAATATATATATTTAAAAATACAATGAACATTAATATGTTAATAATACAAGTACATTTTTTGTGAATTGCAAATAACCATTTTATCATTTAATGATATATTTTAGAAGTAAAAATTGCATTGAACAACATTCAGGTTGCGTTTCGCACCACTTCATTGCCGTAATATACAGGGCATAATCGTTCGAATAACTGAGCATTTGGATGAACTAAATTATTGTTTAGATAATTGATATTTTGGATAACCCAAATCGCCATTCGGATGATTGACGTTTCAGATAACTGACGTTCGGCTAATCGACGCTCTACTGTACTACGTAGACGTATCTTTCAATTATAATTATACTGTAAATATTAGTATTTCCAGTGAAAAAAAACCTCCATGTGCTCTAAGTACGCCCACGCACCAATCCCTCATACAACACAGTTTCGAAAAAAAAAGCAGCGATCCGGTACATCATCGAGCGGAAGTCCGATCGATAGATAGAATAAAATAAAAACGGGCGTTTCGCAGGCGCTAAAGAACGACCGGGTTTAAGAGTCTACCAGATGCTCGAACCGCGTTCCCTTACACAAAGCCCCATCTTTCTCTATGCATCGCATTGACAGCCGATGTTCCATGAATCTTTGATATTAATCGACGCAGATGTCGACCCAATCGAAAACGATCAGCCAACCATGCACGATCTCACACGGAGAATCCTCCGAACACTAACACTTCACCCGAGACTCAAAGTGTTACAATCGAGGGGGATTTTTTTCTTCTTCTTACGAACAAAAGAAGTCCCACGTTTCTCGAGATACACACAAGGGGACGCGCGCAACGATAAATAAAGTGACAATGGGATAATAGACAAATTGAGAGTAAACGCATCCGATTCGTTACGTTATGTAGACGCCCTCACGTGCTATATATATGACGTATATGGACTGCACAGATATGTATATATAGCCGGGCCGGTTATATGTTTATATATTGTGTATATATATTCTGTGCGATCTCGATACTTCGTAACTTGACGAAATATGTTCGGAGGCGTTATCGCGCGCAAGTACATATACGGTACACGCAGTTGCGTACAGAAATAAAACGCAAAACTCTTTCCTTTATGTCGCTGACTTTCGCTTCTCCTCCGTCGTCGTTTTAGCGTGTAACAATGCGTGTTTTGGCCAATGTGGATGCCGCAACGACGCGACGACGTAGACGACCAGTGAGCCGGTGTATCGTACACGAGCTCCTGGACTCGCGAGAGACGAAGAGGACACGAGAGTGAGAAGAGAGAAAGGAGGAAAGAATGGGAGAGAGAGAAAAGGAGAGAAGTAGAGAATGAAAGAAAAAGAGAGAGCGAGAGAGAGGGGGGGGGGGGAGTATGAGAGAGAGGACTACGCGTCAAATGACAAATTGTTTCCTGAATAAAGCAACAGAGTGTGTAGAGCTCTTTGCTACCGCAATGTTGTAGTCACTATCGTCAGCCTATTCTTCTACAATTTTGTATACGTACATGCATGCACATATGTATGGGGAACCATTTTAAGTCCGTCATATATCTATGTAATTTTGACGATTACATCTTGCAACTTTGAGGATTGTGCCCAAAATTGTTTTTAAGCGAATCGTTTTCATCGCGGAACGGTACTTGATATGACCTTCATATAAATTGGCTCAAGTTTATCTGAAAGACATTCGGAAGACATTGGGGCTTAGATCATTTTGAGTGTTGGGACCAGCAGGAGGACCTTGCAGTCGAATGTCTTCAAAATCACCTTTGCCATATATAGGGGAGAGTGGTCCTGAGTCGGAACTGCGGGTTGAGCCGGCACCATGGTGTTCCTCAGAGATGGCGTGCGTTTCGGCTCAATTATTTTGTCGTATGACATGTTGGTAAACACTGACGTAAATTATGCTTACAATTGTCAGTTTAGATTGTTCTGCGCAGCGTGAGCGCGTTTATATTTTTCGTTTGTGACATAATTTTATTTTCGTCATTCATTCTGAAGCAGCTACAGGTATGTAAATATTGCAAAGTGACATGAACTTTATTTTTATGTGAAATTACCTTTATCCACAATAGATGTTCAAAGTGATTGCCATTGGAATCAATGCAGTATTGCAATCTCCTCATCACGAATTTCTTATTACTTCGGCACTTATCACCGAAGTCTTGCCATTGTCTTGTATGTAAACAACGGCACCAAACCTACAATGTACACGGAACATTCTACATCGTCATAAATATCATTCTTACCACATCAGTCTCCACCAGGAATTAACTGGTACGGATTTCATGAATCGCACTGAATTCTGCCGATGGGCTCAACGCCAGATTTAGAGAGATGACTCATTTATTAATCGGATTTTATTTACTGATGAGGCAACATTTACGAATCATGGAAATATTAACTCGCATAACATGCATTTGTGGTCAACTGAAAATCCACATTGGCTGCGGCAAGTTGCACACCAAAGACCGTGGTCGGTTAATGTATGGTGTGGGATTATTGGGGATAGAATCATACGCCCTTATTTCATCGAAGGGAATCTTAATGGTAGGAAGTACACCACATTCCTTCAAGAAACATTAGGTCCGTTAATGGAAGAAATACCTTTAGAAACAAGAAACAGAATGTGGTATCGACACGATGGGTGCCCGGCACATTTTTCGCTGATAGCTAGAAATGAATTGCAAAAGAGATTTCCAAATCGTTGGATTGGACGCGGAGGAGCTGTATCGTGGCCGGCTCGCTCGCCAGACTTGACGCCTCTGGACTTTTTCTTGTGGGGATACTTGAATGATCTTGTTTATAAAGAACGTCCAACTACGCCGAATGATATGCGTGAGAGAATTCTTCGAGCCTGTGATTCGATAAGTGCCGAAGTGATAAGAAATTCTACACAATCCGTGATGAGGAGATTGCAATACTGCATTGATTCCAATGGCAATCACTTTGAACATCTATTGTGAATAAAGGTAATTTCACTTAAAAATAAAGTTCATGTCACTTCTTGATCTTAAATGACCTTGAACGACTTTGACCCCTAAATGTTTTTTATGCAGTTTTCGATGCTCTACAAGATAGTTGAAAAAAAAATGTACCGTCCCATTTAAAAAAGTGGAGGTGACCTTTACTGTGCGACAGCACCTCCACTGAGATAAAAAAAAAATGGTCGCATTTGATGACCCCTTTCGTACGGTACAACTTTTGTTTCAAACATTTTTTTGTGACGTCGATAATTACAGAGATATTCAAGGTGGCAACAGTTAGTGCCTCACCCTGTATATATAAGATCAAGTCTAAAAAAAATCGAACGTTTTTTTAACAACTCAATACTTATCATAATATCACAGAAATTTGCACTATACTACATGACCCCGTGCAGAAATTTCTTAGGAATACCTAAGTTCCGATCGGATCCCGATCGGGATATGATACGTATTCCCTAGAAGGGGTATCCTCATCGAAATCCCGATGGCGCCCACTACGTAGCACAAGGCGAAGACGTGATGGCAAGAATTTGAAATAAGTATTTCAAATACGTATTAAATACATTTTTTTTAGCAAATTAAATAGCACTTTTCTTCGGGAAATATAAGTTTTTCAAGGTCTATAAAATGTTTTTTCGAAATTTTGTATTAAATGTACAAAATTTTGTTCGAAATTCTGTTATTAAAATATATAAATTTTGACACTTATACTGCAGCACCAATTCTTACCTAATCTTTTTCAGATCCTTGAATAAATGATTTCAGAAAACGTCCAGCCTCTCCAGCTGCTACGGATCGGTATCTCCTGGAGATTTTTACATGCATCCCTGGGATCCGATTCGATATCGAACTAGATCTTGCTCTAGAAGTTCGGGATTCTAGCCAGGATCCTATGCAAAGTTTCTATTTGGATTCTGACTAGAGTCCTCAATAGTTCCGGATTAGGATCCTTGCTGGAATCCGATTTGCGAGTGTTACATTTCGCTCCCGGATCCAATCCGATGTCCGACTGGATCCCGATTGAGAAACCAGGATCCAAGTCCGAATCGGACTGTATCCACGAAAAAAATTCTGCGCAGGACTGCATACGTTTCACGGTTCTCTTATTGCCCCCAAGTTCTTTAGGCTCCGCCCATATGACAAATCCCAATACTACGTACTCCGTTTTTTTTTTTAAATTCCAATTGGAATATAAAAGAAAAATTCATTTTTGTTGAAATGCCATACATGTGTACACTATTGCTCTCCTCAATGTAATTGTGAATCACCCTGTATATCTACAACATTTATAATGAAGCGAGTCACGAATTAGTGAATAGCAAGGCTGACTACGAACGCATAAGAATAAGATTTGCCTCTTGAATAATTTATAACTGAAACGAGATCTCTGGCACACGCGGAAAAATGAGGCGTGGGCAAGGAATCCGTAATTTCTTATGTCATACCAATTTCTATTGTCCATTGAACGGGGCCAGTGACATATCAACCTCGATTATTTAACTCGATTATTTGTTGAAATGAAATATTCCTAATTTGCTTATAATAATGTACGCCTAGCATATTTGTTTTAACGAGAAAACATTCGTACGGTAGCATTCGCGTACTTGTCATTGTACATTTGACTTACGGCGATGTATGCGCTGCGGCATATTGTATAATTGCAGAGACCGATACGTCTATAATTGTCGCTAACGATTTTGGACCCATTAAATATCGCTAACGAGACGAGACGAGGACGCTAAACGGGCTTTAACAGGAGACAAAGAATTATAACACCCGCGAATGTAAAAGCGGGCAACACGCACGCGCTTAATAAATGGCCCTAACGATTGCTAAAATTTGTGACCTATAAGGCATCGCGCGTTGCGCAACCGTAACGCGCTCACGCGAGAAAATTCACGAGTAGCGTGTCCTTCGTTTTCTTTTATTTTCGGGGGAGTCTGTTGTTTTGTTTTTTTCGGGATTGCGATGCGATGGGAAGAGTGGCGATGCTTCGACGACACGCGAGATTTTTATTTATTTCCTATTTTTTTTTCAATTTATATTTAGGTTTTTTTTTAGTTAACTTTTTCGCGCGATTTCGTCCGCGTGGACTTTAGGACTTTGTTCCAGAGCGACGATAAACGAAGAGAGAGAAAAAGTATGAAATAAAGAAAGAAGTTAGAGTGTTGTACAGAGCCAGCCCTGCCATAGTGCGAACGGAGCAGCCGTTCCAGGTGCCGAATCCTGGGGAGCGCTTCGGTGGTAAAGAGATAAAGGGAAGAAAAAAAATTCTGAATTTTTTCTTCGCTTTTAGATATTTTGCTCGTGAGCGTGTGGAGATAAGGTTCCGATGCCCCTCCCCCGCCCCCCGACGCCACCGAACGAGTTGACATTTTGCACAAGACCTTCCTACTAATACACGGAGAGAATTAAAAAGTAATTTTTGTCGTGAATTTCACGGTAAAAATTATCGTGATATATTTCAATGTGGTGACAAGTGAGAAAAGCATAATAATTCGTATGCGACAAGTTTTTTTTAACTCACGTTACAGAAAATTTCAAATACGTAGCTAAAATTTTACTATACAAGAAGGGTAGCGCGCACGATAATTTTTACCGAGAGCACAATACATTTTCCTATAACATTCATTAAATTTTATAATAAATCTTAAAATAACTGTTATAAAGACGATACTTTTTTATAGACATTTTTGAAAGGCATAAAATAATAAAATGCACAGTAAAATTTCGCTGATATTATATATTTTTTAAATTTAAGTTTTTCGTATTTTATTATACATCAAAATTTACTAGAAAATCTGGTAAAATTTTCTATCTGAAGAAGAAATTTTATTTTATTTTCGTGAAAATCTGTGTTTTTTTTCACTCAGTAATAATAAGCGAAGTTTCAGGGTTGTCATCTGGTTACCGTTACTGCACGGTAATTTTTAACATTTAATTCTCTCCGTGTATTCTGCGACAAACGCAAAAAAGATTTTTGGCGAACCGCAATAGTTTTCAAGATATTGAATTTCAAAGGTATTTATTTTACCACGCCCAGACTATTTGGAATACTGGTGCGGGCGTGGGGCACCTCAGATATATGTGTGTGGAATTGTGGAGTACACAATTTCGTACGATTTAATACAAATTGTACCACAATTTAATGCAAATAAAAATTGAGCGCGAAATAAGCCCGTAGTTTGAAATGGTCCGCACAAGGAAAAAGAAGAGCATGTGCTCATATGAAAATAAAGACGACGCGCCAACGGATCCAGAAAGGATATTCAGAATCTATGTTTTCTATCCGATGATAGACACTGCCATAGACTCAATAGAGACATGCTTTGCACAACTTTTTACAATTAATGAGATCTGGTAATTCCTCTATGATATGAATAAGACCGATGAAAATTTGAGGGAAGCGTGTCTGAAGTTGGAGAAAAAACTAACACATGATCATAGTTGCGATATTTTGGATTTGGAACTTTCACGAGAAATCATGGATTTGAAGTAGTTCTTAGATAATGATAAGGGTCGCCCAAAAGCAGTCCTTCAGATCTTAACATTAAATAGTTGGCAAGATACGTTCCCTACAGCTCTCCGTATTTTTGTAACCATTCCGATTACGGTGGCCAAAGGTGAACGGAGTTTTAGTAAGCTTAAGCTAATTAAAACGTATCTTAGGTCGACTCTAGCAGAAGATAAGCTTTCTGATCTAGCCCTGCTGTCTATTGAAAATGATATAGCTCGGACATTGTTATATAAGGAGATCATAAACAAATTTGCAAATGCACAAGTGCAAAAGTGTAACGGCGTTGCATGGCCGTGAGCGTGAGAAATATGGGCGTGCATATTTTTAAGGCTTAGACCCTAAGAGACCTACTTTAGGTCGCGTTTACACGCACGAAAAAGCGAGGAAAACATGGTGTAGTATATAAAATATATTAAAGGCAACAAGGAGGGGGGGGGGGGGGCGTCATATTTAGATCTCGCTCCAGCCTAAAACTAGTCTCGGGCCGGCACTGGTCTTATATTTCTAAGCTAATTCTTCCTTAGTGAACCTCTACGCCCTTGGTAGTTGATTTTCGAAAAATCCTTTCTTAGTCCACCTGTAAACCTTCTAAGGAACATATCTGCCAAACTTCATACTCCTATCTTCAGCGGTTCAGGCTGTGCATTGTCTATACGCCAGTCAGTCTTTCTTTCAATTTTCTTTATAATTATTTGCTTTTCTATTGTATGTCAATCAAAACGAGTTTTATTTGCACAACTTTTTACAAAATCGTAACTTTCTGCTTTAACATTAATTCACTTAATTAATACACCTCTCATTCTTGTACTTTTCACTCTCTAACATTTCTCTCTTTTTTCTTCATTCATAATTATTCATTTAATCCTCTACTTCATTTATTTTTCCTCCCTCTCCGCCCTACTCATTGTTTGGGTTTGTTTGGGTTTGTTTGGGTTTTCCTGTTTGGGTTCCTCTGTTTTCCTAAAATATTCAGATATCCCTTTTTGTATTTTCCCACCCAACATATTTATAATCTCCCCCTTTATTGCTACATCATCTATTCCTTCTATCCACTCTTCAGCTTTCTTTCTTGCTTCCTCTGTTACTAACTCTCTGCTTTTTTTTGACATATTATCAGGTGCTTCAACGTCTCATTCTATCCTTTACATATCCTGCACTTCCATTTCTTTTCCGCTCTTCCTATGTTGCTAAATCTTGGGGGTTGCGTGAGTTTGAAAATTTCAAAAAATCCATTTTTTTTAATTTTATTATCTAATAGTACAATATGTCTAGAATATTCTCCCAAAGTTTTAAGTCAATCGGAGTAAAAGTCTAGGAGAGAGAGCCTTTGGGAATTCCCCCCATTGGGGAAGACCGGCCAGGAGCGACGCAGGTATATCGAGGTATGTCAGCTATCAAGCTTATTTATGAGGAGCTTAGCAAAGATGTGCTTGTAGAGCGGTGTGTTGGTGGCTTTACGCAAAATAATAATGAGAGTCTGAACCAGTTAATATGGAAAAATACTCCAAAAATACTTCCTGCTGGTTTCAAAATAGTTGAAATTGCTGCATCAGTTGCCGCTTGTACTTTCAACGAAGGGATCTCAGCTCTGTTGCTTTTTTTGCACGGGATGGACATAAAACTTGGCCGAAATAGCCACGAGTACGCCCGAAAAGAGGATGAACATCGCATACTCATAGCTGAGAAAAATGCTGAGACTGGGACTCGAGAAGCAAGAATTCGTCTCAGGCTGGAACAAAAGGATGCCCTCGACGTCGCAGCTGCAGCAGGATCTTTGCTTTATGGAGCTGGAATCGATGATTCTATGTAAGTTGAAAAAAACATTTCTTCATTTTAGTTCTACTTAAAACTTTAATCGCATTTTTCTCAAAACACTATTTTTGAAGTCGGTGGACACGATTTATCAAAAACTAATGCACCGATATTATTAAAATTTTGCACACTGCTTCAAAACAGCATTGACTGGTAAGTGTTTCGATTGCAACTAATTTTACAAGGCTATACGTAGTGTAAATTGTATCAAAAATTGAACTACTTGCATACAACTTTGCCAAAAATTGAAATTTCAATTTTTTTTAAAATCCTTCGTTCAATCACGAGCTATACTTATCTACTAACAGAAAAAAATTGGTTTTTCAATTTCAGATAAAGCTATCATGAGTTATCCTGATCAACACGAGGACACTTTTTTGAGGAGTCTCCGGGAACCAGGTCCCACCGGCTGAATTTTCCAAATTTATTAAATGTTGCTCTTTTATGTGCTTAACATTTTGAATAAAATAATTTATATATTATATTTTTTTTAAATAGAGAAAATATACTTTTTTTTAGCTTCGAAACCCACGTAACCCCTTAACCTCGCCCACATTTCCTTGTCCCTTCCCTTTACTCCCTCCACCTTTTCTTTTGTATATTTTAAATTATTACAGTCGAAAAAAATTTCGTTACATATAAATTGTTACCAATGAGTCATTTTTTAGTTACCAATTCGCGATCATTGACGTTGTACGTACGGCGGACTTCACAATTTTCCATTTAAAAAACTGCTGAATTGCCGAAATTTCAATATATACATTTGCTTTACGAAAAAGCCGTAGCAAAACTTGTAAAGATCGCAGAATTGACGTTTCATCGGATTTATCCGTGTCTAAGAACAAATTTTAAATAGAAAAAATTAAAACTAATCGGTATACATTTCGTGCAAGTTTGAAATAACCGAGCGTGTAGCGGTAAGGTCAACGTGCCGAGTGGAGGTGGCGTGTTACGACATCTAGCGCCGCAGTACTGAAGCACGTCGAACGTAGTCGCGTGACCAGAGGTGGTCGGTATCAGCTTTTTTTTTATATATATCTGATTTGTGCGGTAGCCTGTGGCGTCTCAGCAGCGAGGTTAGAGAACCGGCAGCACGTGTATCAAAATACTGATTCGTCTTTCGCAAGTATTATTCGAGCCACAAATTACGTTCACGTGATAAATAAAAAGTGAAAACAATTTTGAACAGCACAAATACATCGGTAATTCCACGTTAATTGAAATATTGCGTTCTTACAAAAAGTTCAGCAAACGGAGAGAAAAAATTGTTTCCCTCGCGGTTCGGGCGCCAACGTGTGTTTGAGTTTTGACTAATGATGGAGAACGGGGCAACAATGTCGCTCGAAAGCGCCAAAGAAGCGTTTACAAAACTGATGAACAGCCTGACGACAGCGCGCAGAGATGATTTGTTGACGTTTGCCATGCAAAAATATATCACCGCGAGACCGACCGATGACGAGTCCGGTACGTATTTTTCACGAGTGGTGTTTTTTTTTCCAAAAATTTCAACGTTTCGAGTTGATCGAGTAAATAATGTGAGAAATTTGTTTGAGTTTGTGGACGGATAACACAGGTTGTTTGGGTTTGGAAACGAATAACGTAGAGTATGTTTGGGTTTGGCATTTAAAAAATACAGTGTGTTTGGATTTCGATGCAAATATAGATTTTTTCCGGGAGTGAATAATATAATTTGTTTGGGTTTGAGCGCTGCTTATATAGAAACAGTTTGGGTTTGGCAGTTAAAACATATTGTTTGAGTTTGGATGCTATTAATGGAGAGTTCGTTTGGGTTTGGCAGTTTCAGATATCGTTTAGGTTTGTTTGGGTTTGGCAGTTAAAGATAATGTTTGTTTAGGTTCGTTTGGGTTTAGCAATCAAAGATAAAATTTGTTTCGGTTTAGGCGGTAATAAACTAAAGTCTGGGTTTTTTTTAGGTTAAGGAGCAAATATAACTTTTTTGGGTTTGATGGTTCAAGACAGAATTGGCAGTAACTAGTTACTTCAGTATCGAATTTGATTAAAGATACTTGATACAAATGTATCGAGCAACAAGAATTCGATCGATACTTTGCTAGAAAAGTAGCGATCTCCAACAATCACTCGATACTTTTGTATCGAGTAATGAAAATCCTTTGATACTGGATACTTTTGTATCAAGTATCGAATAAATTTTTGTTACTTGTGCCATTCCAAAACCTCAAAATACGAAGCTATTCTGTTAACAGTTTCGTAATTTCTCACAGTTGATACAGAACCCTTGTACTCGAGGGAAGGTAAAGAATTTCCGACTTTTTGTCAATTTTTCAAGATTTATAAAAAAAAATTCAAAACGATAAAAAAATTCTTGAAAAATTTATATGCATTCGGAAAACTTAACAATTTCATTTCAAATAACAAAAAAAAACAATTTTATACAAATTTAAACAAAATAACAATATTATAAAAGTATCGAGTATCGAAGAACTTTTCATTACTCTATATAAAAGTATTGAGTAACGAAAATGTTCGCTACTCGATACAAAAGTCACGATCTCCAACAATAGCTTGATGCTTTTGTATAGAGTAACGAAAAATCCTTCGATACTCGATACTTTTGTATCGAGTGAAACGTAACGCCCGATACAGATTTTGGACAACGCTGGTTCAAGATATACTTTCCTTGGGGTCATTTAGGTTCCTGCAGTATTAATTAAGAATTTGAGTGTGCATAATAGTAACATAGAATTTGGTCGAGTTTTTTGGATTTGGAAGATAATAATACAGAGTTTTGAGGCTTCAGTACTTTCTTCAGTTCCAATGTTCCTTTGTATCTACCCGAACCAATACTAACTGCTATAACTCTTTTTTTCCGGCGGTAGTGTACATTATAAGCATGTTTATCTAAATTTGTTTTTCTTCTGACCCAAAGACGAAGGCTCGTACAGCGCTGACGACATAATGGACGACCCTGTGGCCCTGCTGAATACCATAGCCAAGGACATCAGAGGCAAGGTTTCCTTGGACGCGGTCATGCCCTCCGAGACCATAACGCCACCGAAGAAGGGTCATGTGCGTCTCAATTCGTACTAGCTCGTGTATCAATGCATATCAGTCTAAATGAAGAAAAAAACATGATATTTCTAAATAATGCATTTACATTTCATTTGTACAGAATTCGGACTGCCATCCCGATAAAACGAAGCACATTGACGCCTTCCTGTACAACGAAGACGATCTGGAAGAACTCGTCGAGGAGGGAAAGTTGAACAGAAATTATTGCGCCGACTGCGGCTCTGTGAACACCAAACCTCTGAGTACGAAAAACAAATTTGTGCTCTTGAATTAATAGAGGAAAAAATTAGGAGAATCGATAAAATTCTATTATACAACTTCGCAATTGTCTCTTAAGTATGATTGACTTTCTCCGCAGTATTCATATCGCACTCCACATCGAGGGACGACCTTTACAACATATTCAACACGCTTCTGCCGCCGCTGGACGGCAAGACTGTTGTCGACGTCGGATCGCGGCTCGGTGCTGTTCTCTACGGCGTAAGTGTGCTTCTCCATTTTTTCGATGAATTTTTTTTAAGCAAAATGACGCACGATTTCGCCGCTAATAAAATCCGCGAAAAGTTCTCGCAATTTTTCTCGCGAATACTGCTACACGGAACGCCGCCAAATTGTCTCAGTCGACATCCGATCATCGAAAGAAAGACCTGTATCACCCAGACATTTGTTTCGTTGAAAAACAAAAAATGACAGATGAATTTAACACGAGAAAGGTTTAGAAAACGATAAATCGCGCCATCTAATCGCAATTCGAAGAGATACTCGACCTAGCGAGTCTAGGAACGCCTATGTTGACACTCGAATCGTCGCGTACTGTGAAAAAGTAGCTGAGAAAAATCGCGAAAACTAGTGCTCAGGTAATCGTTGATAACCGTGACGAGATGCGCGCATTGTTCGCGCGGTACGCACCGAAAAGTATACTCGAAAATGCGAAAAATACGGATGGCGCGTCACTCAAACGGCCCCATAAATATAGTAATATATCGGACGACGAGGCGAAAGTAACCTGACGAAGTCTTAATCTCACAACAGATCGGACGTGGGAGTATACATATGAAAATTATTGTATATAATGAAAAGAAAAGATTTTATTTTTTCAAGTATATCATTATTCACGTAATTGACTATTTAGAAATGTAATCATATCTGCAAACTCAAGTTTTGTAATGCATACTCGTTTTTGTACTTCGAGGAATTACGTGCGAAAAAAAAAACAAAAAAAAATTAATAAAAAAAAATGTGCACCTGCATGCATTCACTGAAAAAATAATAATGCTACATCAATACGGTATTCGTACCAATTAGCGTATCACTCAATCTTAAGGTAGTAGTCTCGCCAAAGCGTTTTTCTATAGATTTTTTTAATTTCGAGGACTTATTCAAGACACTATTAAATGATTACCTGCAAAATTTCAAAAGGATTTACCGTTTAGTTTTCGAGATATTGGCAATCAAAGATTTCATAGTTTTACACGTGTTCTTATGGAGAGCAGTGGAAAATATCACATTTCACGTAATAAGTTCGAAACTTTTCTACAGATTAAAAAAAAATCTCAATTACAGAGAAACATATGACAAAGTGGGTAAAAAAAATCATGAGTTGTGACCGTCTAGTTTCAAAGCTATAGCGATTTAAATTAAGGCCATGTGTCACACGTCCAGTCGGTAAAAATCCTACTGCCAAGTTTTCTTCTAGACGGATCATATTTCGGGCAAAAGAAGAGAAAGCGGTTGTTCGTCGTTCAACAGAGCGGAACGTGTTTCTTTTCTTTTTTCCCAAAAATCAACCGTTTCAGAAATCATTGGGAATCTGCAAATCAGCTATCTCTCTCGCACTCATGGCCGCTCGGTCGGTGTGACACTTGGCCTTAAGCAATGTCTAGCGACGCTAGCGCCACGAAGCGACTGGAGCAGACTAGAATTAGATTACACTAGTGTGTGTATATCCGTATACGCAGAGTATCTACGTATTAGTAGCCGGAATGGATAGTCTGATACAAAAGTGAAGGTTAAGTAAACATTATATTACGCGTTTTCATCATTACTTTATAAGTCTTTACATCCCGATAAGATGTACAACCACATTATACGGATATTGCGCAATATTTCGAAGCTTTTATCGATTGAGCGGAGAATAAACTTTTCAACGTGACTGTGGCGAGACTACTACCTTGAACTTTATTATAACACTGACACTTAATTAAGATTAGATAGGTTAGTAATGTGTCCTACAATCGGATTAGTTTCTTTACATACGAAGTATATGTAGCATATTACCTTCGAAAGACCGCAGCGCCACCCTTAATATTCGCAATTTTAGGAACGAGTTGAAATGCCGGGTTTGAACTCCTGTATCTAGTCTCCATTGTTGCCAGCACGGTCTTACAGGTTTTGCAGGACTCGATAGAATTTCAATGGTGGGGGTGACTCCAAAATTGAAGGCGTTTTGGGGTCGCTAGTATCACGGGATGTTGTTTTATATAGTGAAAGCATAACCTGCGTATTCTCTGATTCCAACTATGTCTTTTCGCATTTGTGCTTGTCAGTTTGTGAGTTTATATATAATATTTCTACTAGCTGTATGCCCGCGGCTTCGCTCGCGGAAACTATAAGATTTGAACTTTTTTTTATTTTTTTATCGATGTTGTACGTCCATCGATATGTTGTTACGTCCATTGTTGTTCATTCATAAACCAACAAACTGTACAAACAGTGCCATACCTAATGTACGGAAAAAAAAGCTGCAGACAGAAAGCTAGACTTTAATACAGCACTTCTTTGTATACCACATTCCAGTATACTGGTCAATTTTGAAGCCAAGTTACCGGAGTACAGAAGTTACAAAAAATTACGACTTCAAAAATCGTCAAATTTATTTACGCAGCACTCTATGGAGATGACATGCTGGCCATATTTCTATCTGATAATTTATATACTAAGTAACCCTAGATCTCTGATATAAATTGTTCCAAGCATGTGAAAAATTCTAAAGATTTTCTAACGACAATAAAAACAGGGGACCACCAAATGTTTGAAGAAAATATTAATGATAAAACTTATAAAAATGCGACCAAAAGAAGAATTTTCGTAACTGCAACTTCTCACAAACATGTAAAAATGTCTAAATGTACAAAATTTATGCGAACGTTTTCATTCCAGTTCATCGTTGGGTATAATAATTGATTGCAACTTATTTTCATTAAGTGCCACTGTAATTTACTAATGATTCAAGAGGGCTCTGGTTTATGCGCCCACAAAGTACGGCCCTCCGAAAAAGAAATAACTTCAACCTTCGCGCATGAAGTTCGGGAATTTTTTTCTGATATAAAATAAATACTTTTGGAAATGAATTTCAACGTATTTAATTCTTTTATCAATGGAGAATTAATTCCAATTTTATTTATTTAAAAAAGATCCAAAATGGCGGATCCAGCTCCCGCCAAATAAAGCCGTGCACGGCGTGTTTTGGTCTACGCGGAGCGCTCTATAGCCTTGTCACTTGATCTTAAAAATAAACGGGTTAAAAATGATTAAACTAGAGTAAATTTGGGGGACCTTATCGTTTTTTCTTTTCTGAAAAATCCCTGGATAACAAAATGGCAGCCGTTTGAAAAAAAACCCCAATTTTTTTGCCCGTTTTTTTGGTTCAACGAATGAAAAAAATATTTCTAAATCAATTTTTAACAAAAATCACTTCCTGATGGCTCCGCAAATTGAATTTCCTCTCAATTGCACAGAGATTCATGTGAATCGGTTCATCCCTTGAAGCTGTAGATCATCCCGCGCGCTAAAAAATGCCGTTTCCACAAAAACACATGTCAAGTTTAACGTTTTAACTGTAAATTCTAAAATACTTTAGATATGATAATATACTTTTACCCACGTGTTCTAAACACTTTAAGGGTGTAAATTAAGTGAAGAAAAATTGAAATTTTCATCGTCATGAACGGTAACCTGCCCTTAAATAAAATCCCTTAATATTCGCAATTTTGGGGACGAGTTGACATCCTGAGTTTGGACTCGTGTATCTAGTCTCCATGATTGCCAGCGTGTTGCGTTCGCGTCGACACCCAACGGAAGGCAGAGCCAAAGGAGCCTTACCGCACGTAGTTTCGCGGTATAATAAAATCCTGCAAATATTTCGCAGGCATACGCGTACACGGACGCCGCCCGCATAATCGGGATCGAGATGAACAAGGAATTCTGTGATCTTCAGAACGAGACTGTGCGCAAGTACAAGATGGAGAAGCGAATAGAAATAGTGAACAAACGCGTCGAGGATGCCGCCGAGTTGGTAAAAACAGCTGACGTCTTGATATTGAACAACGTTTTCGAATTTTATCTCACGGAAGCCGAGCAAGTTGAAGCCTGGAGATTTCTCCGAGCAAACGTCAAGAGCGGAGCTCGCCTAGTCAGTCGACCGGAAGTCGCGATATCGCTTTCGTGTCTCGAAACGGGAATACTCGTCGACGAGTGGCTCAAGGCCGACGCGCCACCGGCAAGAGGCCAACAGTTGTTCGGAATCGATCCGATTGCCAACAAGAATGAGGATAATCTCATGGAATTAACGTGCTACGTCGTTCTTTAGGACTCGAACGTAGAGGAAAAAAAAAACACAAAAATAAGAGCCAGCAACCATTGAAAATTACGCAAGATGGTATCTCATTGAGATTCCTATGACGTAGATCGTCGCCAAACATCGGTAAGTATATCCAGAAAGGAAGGGGGTCGGTGGTGGGTGCTGTGAAAATTCCGAGCTGATAAGAGTCCCCAAATTAGGAATTAATGTTTAATACTCTTATCTTGAACACTTGACACGCGCCAAACGAGATTTCGTATTCTTGGCACACGACGCGCATCGGTGAACTTTTCAATAGAGCGACGCTACGCAGTCTGTTCGTTAAAACGCGACAAATCTCCTCCCCCTTTCATCTCTTCCGACGCTCGGGACGGATAGGAGGAAAAAGTCTGGCGGGCGGTAAACTGATCAAGTTTAAATCTTGGAATCAGTAGGCTAATGGCTATGTTGCGACAATCTTCATCCGTGTGTGTTTTCTTTGATATATATATATATATATATATATATATATATTAATCACTGTTATAATGTGCACAAATAAATATCTTATATTGTTAAATAATATTCATTTATATGTGGATTGTAATATTGATATTAATATATATGTATGTGCGTGAACATATAAATATATAATTTATTAATATTACTTATTACAATATGTACATATAAATGTGTTACTTTTTTATTCCCTGAGTTCCAACTTATACCCTTGCGGGTTTTTACGTATTACTCTTGCCAATTTTAACCACCTTTCCTATTACTCCCTACTCGCACTTCGCTAATCTACCCCTAACTTCCGTTGCGTCCACAGCCGTCTTGAGCCGCGCTATACCGCATTTGCCGAGGGTACGGGGGATACTGTGGAAAACCCGTACCGGTATAGACGGTCTCATATTTGTCTGCATCTTTGGTGCATGGACGTTTTTACTCAAGTATCTGCACCAAGGCCTCAGAAGTATCGGCCTTCCGCAGACTGGTTGATACGCCAGGTGATGCACGGTTAAGCGGTCATCGCTCCGAGTATCGGCCATGCACGAACCTGCTTAATTCGAAGTATCGCCGGAGCGCCAAACCCCGATTGCCCATCCACCAGTGGCGGCCCGAAAAATATTTCATTATATATTATATAATAGTCAAAAGTATTTAGTTCTATACACCTACACACACAATTGAATATTCTGATACTATTATATTGTATATAAGCTATTATGTATATGTAAAAGAGACATGCCGATCGGGGCAAGTCAAGAAGGCCATGACCAAAGGCCAGTAGAATTATCGTCGCGTCTTTGTTTCACAAAAAAATAAGAGAAGATCAGTAACAGCGCGGATCGAACGGACTCACCGGAAACCAAGTATTTTTTTTTACATTTTTTGAAAAAAAAAAAAAAAATGACAATCATCTTTAAAAAAATATTATCCACGTTCGTAGCAAAAAATACGTGATCCAGTATAAATGATCATTTTTTTTCATATCATATCTAGAGCATATATATATTGACATTTGTCGATATCTAAATTAGTTCAGAAGTTATCAGCGTTTAAACGTTTTCAAAACTTCCGAAATCGACATTTTTTGGAATATTTTAACTCCTCAATGAGAAGAGATAAAAATCTAAAAATTGATATGGATATTCTTTTCATGGGGTACAATTTTACAAAAAAAAATCAGGAAAATAAAAAATGGTCGGGGTCACGGGCTAGGTGAAATGGCGTGGAATGCCTCATATATATATATATATAGTAAATATATTTTACTATCTATTATGTAATATATGCGCGCGTCCACATCCATATTTATATTGTTAAGTGTATTTATATATATATGTATACACACACATACACATATATGTTAGATGAAGTAAAAAGTTCTGAGCGTTTTTTCCCTTTATTTCGACGATGAAATTAACATAGTTAGGATTATCCAATTTAGATAAAATATGCGCCGTTTTGTTCGATAACTTTTGTCCATTTTGAAAGCAATTTCATAATTCTGCGATTGAAGAAGTCCTCGTCCCTGTTGGTAAAAAACTTGACCAGCTCATTTTCACAAGCCTCTCTTGAGGCCAGTTTTGTACCATCAAGAAATTTTTGCAAATGCTTGAAGAGGAGATAATCGCTTGGTGCGGACTATATGGTCTGGACTATACAGCGGGTGCGATAGAACCTCCCATCCAAGCTCTCGGAGCTTCTGGCGCGTCGTTAAAGATGTATTGGCCAATTCTGGCCGCTTGCCTGCTTCAATTTGGTCAGCTGTTGACAGTAGAGGTCCGAATTGAGTGTTTGACCCGATGGGAGCAGCTCATAGTGGATTATTCCCGTCCAATCCCACCAAACACACAGCAAAACCTTCTTGGCCGTTAATCCGGGCTTGGCGATCGTTTGGGCCGGCTCACCGCGATTGGACCACGATCTTTTTCGGCTGTTGTTCTTGTATGTGACCGATTTTTCATCGCCAGTCACCATCCGCTTGAAAAATGGGTCGATTTCGTTACGTTTCAGCAAAGAATCGCAGGCATCAATTCGGTCCAAAAGGTTCTTTTGCGTCAATTCGTGTGGCACCCATACATCGAGCTTCTTCTTGAGACCAGTCTTATGCAAATGGTTCCAAACGGTTTTCTGGCTAATCTTCAGTTCCTGGGCAATGGAATAAGTGCTCACATGCCGGTCCGACTCGACGATTTCCATTATTTTATCGATATTTTCGACGATTGGCCTACCAGAGCGTGCCTCATCTTCGACGTCCATATTACCAGAACGGAATCGTTGCAACCACCGCTTTGCTGTTGCATTCGATACTGTATTGGGTCCATAAACAGCACAAATTTTTTTGGCCGCCTGCTCCGCCTTTTCACCTTAGTCGTAGTGGTATTGAAGAATGTATCGAATTTTCTCTTTTTTACCGCCATTTTGGAACGCTGTAACACACAATTGGCTTCACCAAACACAAAACTGTCAAAGAACTTTTTTTGAAGCATAATGGTACCTTTAAATCGTCGCATAGTATGACCCGATGCGATATATACATCGTGAGATATGGCTCACTAAAGACATCTAGCGGAAAACGCTCAGAACTTTTTACTTCACCCAATATATCCGGACAACCAAAGCTCGTCAAGGGCCGAGGTGCAGAGCATATCACGGTATTTTCCAAAAATTTCGGTTCTTCAAGCGGGATTTGAAGTAGAATTCAATCAGAATTTGTACGTAAATATTATTTTACTACTTGTTATATAATATATGCGCGCGTGTACATATAATATATGCGCGCGTGTACATCCATATTTATATCGTTAAGTGTATTTTCTAATTGGCAGTACGGACGACGTGTGTGTGCTCGAATAACTGTGCACCGCAGCAAGAACGCGTTTAGCGAATGCATTTTTCCTGCGTTGTATCGCGATTATACACAAATATGCATATCCACCTCTCGCGAGTGAATTGTTCTTGGTGCAACTGTACATCCTTTTCCCAGTGATAAAAAGTGACATGGATTTCAAAAGAAAATAATCATCAGAAATTATTCAAAACTTGTGTTTTTCTTTCTTTTTTTCGGATATTTATAAAGCAACGTAAGTTGTAGCAATGTTTTGGAGAGAAGTAAATATTTGAAAATGATGAGGTTGTCCGAGGAGAGTTGATTTTTTTTGTTGTTTTTCGTGCGGAACCGTTTTTCAGAAAAGATCCGTTTCAAAATATTTACCGAGCCGTCTGTAAAAATCCATAGAGAAAAATGGCGAATGAGGAAAATTCATTTTCCTCATTGTACATTATTTTCAGTCGGACATGACGATCGTTGGATAAATGTAAAATTAAAGTGTAAAAAAAAAATTGTTATCCCCGCGGGTACCGAAGTTGTAACTTTATATGGACCTTGACATTTATCCCGAAGCGAGTACGTTCTATTGCGGTCGCGATGGACTCGTCGCGTATTCTCGATTCTCGCTATATGTACGTTGGTCGCTGCGGTCGAACCTAACCTCAAAGACAGACGATTTTCTAACGGCACGATCGTTCCAGATCTTCCCGTCCGTATTGTATCATCGGGAAATCGATTTTGTTGCGCGATTTTTCAAAACTTAAATTCAGGTTAAAACCCACAGACTAGCAAATGTGAATTGACTGCAAACCGGAAGTACGCGTAGTGTCTCGTTCACTCAGAAAGGTCGTAGAGTATTTTCAGCACAAGATGAGAAATTCATTAAATTGGAAGGAATCTCGTATTGCAGTTATGCAAACTTTCCTATTCGAGATAAACGTGACCTTTTTTTTTTTGTTGCCAAAATTGACTTCCGGAATGACATAACGCGATGCTAAGTGGCCCTCGAGAGCCCCAGGGCTATGTTTGAGCAAAGTATACCGGAAGTAACGAGCGGTCGTGCCCCAACGATCCTCAACAATCAAAACATTAGGCCAATTTGATCTCAAAGTTTTCTTATCTCGATCGACGAATATCCTGTCATCGAGAATGGAGTGTGTCATCACGATCCTCAGGCCGCGTCAAAGATAAGATCCATTCGATAAAATCGCAACGAGGTGTGGGAAATAATTGTACCGAGTGTGTGTGTGTGTCATCGCACCGAATACGGAATGACGAGAGCGAAATCGAAAAGCTAAACAATACAGTCATCAGGTGCGCTGTAATTATATCGCGGGTTGTTTTGCGCGTATTACGACAAGGGAGAAGAAGCATCGTAGGTGCATATTCTACTTCTACGCGCATAGCGCAGCAGCAGCAGCAGCAGCAGTAGAAGCAGCAATGACAAGAATTGAGGTCAGCCATTCTCGATGACGTACACGAAACGATAATTTTTTTTTTTCTTTTCGTCGCCAGTTGAAATTTCTTCACCACGATAAGTATCAAACGTGCGTAATATCGCAGGCATTCAAGCTTTTTCGAATTGTACACCTAACGGTGGAAAAATAGGCGCCGGATAAGTGCGCGAAATTGCGCACACTGTTTTGTTCGAACGTACGAACGTGTTGGTGGACGATAAGTGTAATTTATCTGGGACAAAAATGAGAGTCACTGGCCTTCGGCTCGACACTGACCCGTTTCCATTTTAAAATCGGCCTCCGCGCCCACTAACATTCAAACAGCGTTTTCTAGTGCTCGCGGATCGATCGTTATACATTTCGAAATCGTCTGTCGATGCGTGCAAATATTTAACGACACAGTCACGCATTCTTGTACGAATTTACTCGGCGTAATGTGACGAATTGGTCGAGATTATGAGGATGGTGCGCGCGCATCCGCACGAGACGCGCGAAATTCGAACGTGTGAACGCCGCCGCGCGGTCGTTTCGCGAGTCACTTCCGAGCCACAGGCGAGTGCGGCTCCGTTCGCCGACACGAAGCTGCGCAAACTTTGCGGAAGAGTGAGATATAATTGTTGAAATGTTGAAATTGCGAAGGCCACGGTACATACGCGCCTCCACGTGGCTTTTCACTTGAAAACTATGGCTGTGTATATGCACACCTGCCGTTTCAATTATTTAACACTCGCAAGAAAAAGAGAGATGGAACGGTCTAATCGGATAAAACGCACGTGCCGTGCGTTCTACACGAGTATGCGGACGTTGCATACCTCTCGAACTTTATTATTTGCACAATTAAATCCGCGTGTATTTCGTGTATCACTTTTGAAATTAATTAGACAACGTGTGTAACGAAAATGACGAAATCGCTCGACAGCAATTTTTTTTCCGCCTTCAGCATTTTTTTTTCAATTATTTTAAGTATTTTCTCATGCAGGGAAGAGTGGGACACAATGTGTCCACGGGGCACTGTGAGCCCATCGCGGTTTCTCGAAGATTTGAAGCTCGTAAATTCCGAAATTTTATGTTTTGTATCGCCATTTATATTTGGTTTCGTCAGGCCTAAAAGAAAGTCGACAGGAGCTCGCAATGAATTATTAAAAATTAAAAATTCATTTGAGCCTTGGAAAAAAAATATTTCGCTCGCCGGGAAAATGTAAAATATAACGACACTTTCTGTAGCGGCTCGGGTTTTCGGTCCTAATCGATAGTTTTATTATTTATGATGCACTAACTGACTTGTTTTTTTTCCATTCGTAGCTTAATTAACAATTTTTTTTCATCGATAATTAAATATTTTACTAGTGGGGTACAATGTGTCACCGAGTTGTGAGGCACGAGTCGACTCCCAATGAGGAAGCCGAGAAGTGACGACACTCCGTAGGAGCGCAATGTGTCACGGGCAACTGTCAACCACATGCGATTTCTCGGAGTTTTGTAGCTCGTAAAATCCGGAATTTTTTTTGTGTTGGACCGTGATTCATATTAATTTTCGGCTGGCCTAAAAGAAAGTCAATAGCAGCTCACAAAGATACAAAATACAAAATTAATTTGAGCCTCGAAAAAAAAATGTCGCTTGCCGGGATAACGTCAAATATTGTGGGGCAATTGTGTGGGGTACAATGTGTCATCGAGTTGTTGAGCACAATGAGTCGACTCCCATTGTTATTGGCAAATAATACCCGTTGTGAAATTATCGGTATGTATGAAAATCTGTTATCGCTGTTAGGAAAATATAAGAGTTTCAACCGGCTCGTTGTACCCTACGTTTCGCAGCACTTGACACAGTGTGTCAAGTGCTGCGAAACCCACCTATTTGACACATTGTACCCCACCCGTGCGGCACAACGAGCCAATCCGCAAATTTTTTTCGATCCCATTATTTTAGGATTTTTAATCGTTTTGCAAAAAAATATGATAGCTTTATTGTACGCCCAAAGTTCTATAAAATCGGTTATAACCTTTTTTTTCTAATCAGACTACTTGGGTAAGAGTAAAAATTCGTTAGACGAAAAGTGACACACTGTGCCTCATCTTCCCCTACTTTTAACGTTAATAAAATGACTAACGGAAGTCACTATTCAATTTTGCAAACGAACGCCCTTTTTTTACCCGTGTTTGGAAATAATAAAATTCGAATGAATATAAAAATATTATCACGACGGGAAAAAGAGTTTTTCGGCCTTTTTTCCCACCGTACGTTCTGTGGCAGGATACATAATTCACGTCAGAGCAGCAGGTGTCACATGAAATATAAGACGTGCTGCGCGTAACGAAATTGCTGTTTTTAATGATTTTGGGCATTGACGACGAAACATATTTTTTTTTTTTCATTCGGGAACTCTCACTCGCTTGATGAGCTCATAGTTTGCTCACTCACCGTTTTCCTAGCGTACAACTTATTCAATGTTCCGAATCTTCTATTGGCTCCGTGCAGAATATAAAGTGGAGGTAACGTAATTGAACGCAGCGCCCTCAGTGGACAAAGATTGCAATAAACTCGGCTATTTATTCGTCAAATCCGAGCGTAGTACGAGATTTTTGCGATAAAATTTTAAATATTGTTTTATCAAAAATGGGCCACGGCAATTGCTGTGTAATAAATTGCAAAAATATCCGAAGAAATAGTAAATAGAAGTTTTATCGATTCCTTGCGGCAAATTGGAAGTTAGAACAACGCAACAAATGGATAGCTGCAGTTAGAAGAAAAGTAAGCATTATTAGGTTTGCCTTATGACATGAGCTTGAATTATTAAATTTGGGGCATGCTTTGTTCATAAGTCCTCTACGTCCCTGACGTGTTTAGCGAATATCAACATTTTTCCCTTAGTTTGAGTTTGAGGTTGGAAATTAATATTGTCAGTTATACTCTCAACGCTGGTTTTTTAAATTATGCTCATTTCCGTCTGAATACAAAATATTATTTATCATTAGTGGCACAACAACAATATATGTTTGTTAAATTTTAATAATAGCAATTATATAGCCTTATTTTTCTCGTTTTATAACAAAATTTGCTTCTGCCAGCGGCTTCATTAACAGTTCCATCCCTTATTATGGGTTGTTTGAAAAAATCGTAAAATATGCGTTTTATTATTTGTTTTGAAGAGTATTTATACGGGGTTTCAAATTGATACACGCAAAAACTACAATTTTCCATACAAACTTTTATAGAACATTTCATGCTCTTAGAGTTAACTTTTGAAAAAAACCTCTCTTAATGCACCTCTGCGCCTTGTGAGGAACGTATCTTCCAAATGTCATGTTTCTATCTTCAGCGGTTTAGGCTATGCGTTGTCAGTCAGTCAGCCACAGAACTGTTTCATCTTTTACCAAACAAACTTTGCTAACCCCGTTTTCCTTTAAGGCCTTAGGCCACTCTAGAGGCCAAACAAGGCCATATTTTGTGATTTTTTTTTCAGCGAAACCATAAAATAAATCGGAATTACAAAATAGGAGTTTTATTATACACGTAATGGACTATATAAAATTATTTTTTCACAGCGATACATTCCAAAATGTCGACTGTGCAGCATTTTTCCGATGACGTCTTTATTTCTGGAAGGTCAACGGCCGGACCAACAGCTCCTATAATTTTTTAGTTATGATGAGACACTAAAGTTTTTTCGATTATATATAAGAATAACTATAGAAGTACGTAGGATTTTTTTTTAATATTGTTTTTTGTCAACAAGGCGCATTTCTAAAACAAAAAGTATAAAATGCCATGAGAAAATCGTTGGAAAATTGTTTATAGAAAAGGAACTATGCAATATAAAAAAAAATCCTACGTAGTGCCTCGAAAAATGTAATTCCAAATATACAGTTAAAATTTCGAGTGAATCGGTTGAAATTTGTTTGAGTTATGAGTCCGGCTGACTTGAAAAATGTAGTTTTGAGATAAACGCGTTTAAATTTAGTAGAAAGTCACGACATGAATCAAGAGGGCTTGCGCTAGAATTCGAAAATCGAGTACTTAGAGATTTTCCACACCCATCATCTTTTGGAATATAATTTTATAGGTACTAAGGTACAGTTTTAACAACAAAAAAATCGATTTTTGGAAAATCCAAGTTATAGCTCTCAAACTATTGGTGATATATAAAAAAGTTTTTAATGAAAGTTGTGTTATTTGAGAAGGACGTTGTACGGGGCAATCGTAATTTTTTTTTTCGGTGGAGGCGCCAAAGCCTCCACCGAAGAAAGGTGAACTTTACTTTTTTAATCGAACCACGTATTTTTTTTTCATAACATCATTATTGACGTTGAGACGAGTTCAACGTCTTGTCGAAGGTGGTCGATTGATAGCGATTCTCAGCCCATTCGCGCGAAAGACGAAAAATTACGGATACTTTATTACCTTTTTTATTACCGATCGAGCGAGATCCGTTTTGTCTCGCTCCGTTCCGCATCCGAACGCCGCGCCGCGTAGCGTTCGTATTTTTGTCAGCTCTGTCAAAAGCTTGAGTCTAACGAGGAGAATGAATCTGCCGTTTGCGTCGCATGCTTCATATTAGGAAAAGATAGGGTTAGCGATGAATCTACTCAAAATGTGTATGAAGAGTGGCGTAATGTACTCAAATAAGTATAATAGAGTATGTTTATGTTTCTTTGAAGTTGATTTTAGAGGTCTATTTTCATTTTTTACTTTCGTATTATCTGATTAATGTGAACCGTCCCTAGGTACAACACCGTCCATAGGTACTATTAAGTATTGAACGTATGGACAAAATTGGTGCTTTAAAAAAAAAGTTAATTATCTTCGTAAATTTAAGTGATATCGAGACTAGATTTGTTGTTTAAGAAAGGTTGATTATTCCTTAACACATATGATATGCTAAAAATATTTTAAAATGTACCTATTTAGATATGAAAAATGATTTATTCCAAGTTCTGGAAAGTGTCCACATGTTCCGCGCTTGCCCCTATATATATATATGCGTAGAAAAATAGCACAACGGTATAAATGATACACACACATACCTATATGCGTAAAAAACACATATTGGGTGAAGTAAAAAGTTCTGAGCGTTTTCCGCTAGATGTCTTTAGTGAGCCATATCTCACGATGTATACATCGCATCGGGTCATACTATACGGCGATTTAAAGGTGACATTACGCTTCAAGAAAAGCTCTTTGACAGTTTTGTGTTTGGTGAAGCCAGTTGTGTGCTACAGCGTTCCAAAATGGAGGTAAAAAGAGAGAAAATTCGATACATTCTTCAGTACCACTACGACCAAGGTGAAAAGACGGAGCAGGCGGCCAAAAAAATTTGTGCTGTTTATGGACCCAATACAGTATCGAATGCAACAGCAAAGAGGTGGTTCCAACGATTCCGTTTTGGTAATATGGACGTTGAAGATGATGCACGCTCTGGTAGGCCAATCGTCGAAAATATCGATAAAATCATGGAAATCGTCGAGCCGGACCGGCATGTGAGCACTTATTCCATGGCCCAGCAACTGAACATTAGCCAGAAAACCGTTTGGAACCATTTGCTTATGGCTGGTCTCAAGAAGAAGCTCGATGTATGGGTGCCACACGAATTGACGCAAAAGAACCTTTTGGACCGAATTGATGCCTGCGATTCTTTGCTGAAACGTAACGAAATCGACCCATTTTTCAAGTGGATGGTGACTGGCGATGTAAAATGGGTCACATACGAGAACAGCAGCCGAAAAAGATCGTGGTCCAATCGCGGTGAGCCGGCCCAAACGATCGCCAAGCCCGGATTAACGACCAAGAAGGTTTTGCTGAGTGTTTTGTGGGATTGGAAGGGAATCATCCACTATGAGCTGCACCCATCGGGCCAAACACTCAATTCGGACCTCTACTGTCAACAACTGACCAGATTGAAGCAAGCGATCGACCAGAAGCGGCCAGAATTGGCCAATAGGAAGGGTGTTGTGTTCCATCAAGACGACGCCAGGCCGCACACATCTTTAACCACGCGCCAGAAGCTCCGAGAGTCCGGATGGGAGGTTCTATCGCACCCGCCGAATAGTCCAGACCTAGCACCAAGCGATTATCAACTTTTCAAGCATTTGCAAAATTTTCTTGATGGTACAAAACTGGCCTCAAGAGAGGCTTGTGAAAATCAGCTGGTCAGGTTTTTTTTACCAATAGGGACGAGGCCTTCTTCAATCGCGGAATTATGAAATTGCCTTCAAAATGGACAAAAGTTATCGAACAAAACGACGCATATTTGATCTAAATCGGATAATCCTAACTATGTTAATTTCATCGTCGAAAAAAAAGCGAAAAAACGCTCAGAACTTTTTACTTCATCTAATATATGCGTAGAAAATTGGCAAAAATGATACTAACGGCGCGCACACCTTCGATCCATGGTAAACAATTCGCCTCGAGTGTATATTTAATATATAAAGGCACGCATGCGATTCGTGATCCATCTGGCGGGTTGTCCCAAAAGCAAATTCAACGAATGATGGACTGACGAGCAAGAAGTACGCGCGCGACACTGCGTTACAGTCTTTTGTTATTTATTACGATCATGAATATGCGTCCGTGTGTGTAAACGCGTGTACCAGATCCACACGAAGTTGTAAATTATCTAACCGGTTGACTCGGGGCGATAAAAAAAAAGGATGTAAAACGGATGGGAATACGGGCGTAAATATAGCGTATTTTTCGCGAGAGAGCGTTCGTGGGGCTGGAATCACAATGATGGGTTTCGCATAGCGGGCAACCAGCGGGCACTTGAACTGACGAGATAATGGACCGATTGTACGGCCTCTCTCTTTCTCTGGCTCTGTCGCTCTATGAGGGGAAAAAAAAAAAAACAAGTCAACGAATCAGCGCCATAGTAAAGAAGGAACGTTTGCCTACGGTGGCCAATCGCTGAACGAAAATTCACCGCGTTCAATCGAGGTACTTTCTTATTCCTTGGGGCATCTGTGACGCACGTGTGACGTCAATCGTAACCGAGAGGCAAGAAGCGACGAGCGGCAGAGAGAGAGAGAGAGAGAGAGGGAGACGCGCGAGAAACTTTACATACAAATGTACGTACAGCATACGAGGTATATGAAAACCAGTCGAATTATCAAAGAAAATTTTCGCACATTATTACGAGAACACATTGTATTCGAGAGGAACACGAATTGTTTATTCACTTTCGGGTTTTTCACCTTACCCGCGAAGCTCTCAAGGTTGCGCGGTCTTCGTGTTTACAATTTTTTTCACGCTTGCATACAGGGTGTCCCGGAAGTGAAGACTGTGATACGATGTTAGCAGTCGAGGAGAATTCTAAGGGAAAAAGTCTTGAGACAATTTCGGATCGGATGAATAGCCGACGAGCAATTTGTTTGACGAAGCTCGACCAATGGGCATCGCTTTCTATCCCTGACGTTTATTATCTTTCAGGTATTTTTATCCCCGAATAGAAGCTCTCATTTCATACGAAACTTTACATTTTTTGCGGGAGATCGACGAATGTGTTGAACAACACGTTTTGCTCGTTTACTCGTTTTAATTTTGAGACGTCGACAAAATTTTTGGAACATTCGTAATCGAAGGTAAATTCTTCCATCGGATCGATCCTTAAAACGGTGTAAAAGAAAACGAAACGAAATATTTTTGACCCTTATGGCCATTTTTTTTCAAAATCACCAAAATCCTAAAATTTCAAGCAACCGTAGCGTCGTTCTTATTTGAGTGACATAAACTTAAGGGGGTTGAACAGGATTCGGGTAGAATTAGAGAATGTCTCTTCATTCAGCCATATATCGCAATTAGATTTCTCGGAAAATATAGTGAAGAATGGACAAATAAGAGGCAATTGGGCAAAAAAAAACTTGCGAAAATCGATGTTTCGAATTTGAAATTTTGCAAAAAATCGATAATTGGAGCTCGATTAATAAAGAGGGATTTTTAAAAGGATAGGACTACGAAAAGAATGAGCCCAAAGCAAAGTTTCAAAGCAAAACGAAAAAGAAATGAGCGGCGATTCAGTGAAGAAACTTTTTTTTGCTCGAGGTAGGGGAAAAATTTCGATTATCATTTTTTTTTTCTTATAATATTTTTTATAATTTGTTCATAATACAGGGTGTCTAATTTTGACTAGAACTAGAATTTCATGATATTTAAGGATTTTTAAGGCAAGAAATACAGATTTTTTTAATGACTTTGAGTATGACTTTCTGGTATAAAAGTAACACATGGCTCATTAAGTCCCGGGACTAACCAGTAAAAACACATTTTTTTTACAAAATTCGACTTTATTCATCAACATAGTCACCTTCCATAGCGATAAAATCATTCCAACGTTTTTCTAAACTTTCGATGCCTTTCTTATAGAACGATTTGTATTTTGCCTCAAAATAGGCTCTCCTCTCCACTCGGCTGACGCTCTTTTCGACTCCGGCGTATAGTGATGAATCCATGTTTCATCCATTGTTATGTACCGACGCAAAAAATCCTTTCTATCACGCGTAAACAGCTTCAAACAGCGCTCCGAATCATCAATTCGTTGTTGTTTTTGTTCCACTGTGAGCAAACGCGGCACCCACTTGGACAAAAGTTTTTTCATACCTAAATTTTCATGCACAATTTTGAACACGGTGCCTTTTGATATCTTTAGGATGTCAACTATCTCTTGCAACTTCACTTTACGATCGGACATAACAATTTTCAGAATTTCTTGGATGTTTTCGGGCGTAGTCACTTCAATTGGACGACCTGAGCGCTCCGCGTGGTTGTTCGACCGCGTTTAAAATCCGCATATCATCGGCAAATGGGTGTTTTCGATGGTCACTTTTCCCGGTAACACTTTTCAAGCCATTGCTGAGCTTGAACGGTGTTTTTTCCCATTAAAAAACAGTGTTTGATTAACACACGAAACTCGTTTTTATCCATCGTTTAAGCAAAAACAAATTTAGCGTCACTTAACCTTCAATATCTCGACAACGACCGAACCGCATGTCATGAAATTTTTACACGTATCTTTTGAAGGTTGGTACTACCGAAAAACAAAAGTGGCATGGCATTGGCGGCGCCATCTGTGTGTCAGTCCCGGGACTTAATGACCCATCTGTTATACTTTATAATTCTTTAGTGCGACTAATTTTCTAAATTTTTCTATTTATATTATGCTCTTTGAAACAGATATGTGTTGTATCCCAATAAAATCTATACGAAATAAACGAAGAGTCACCAAACTGTAAAATGCCATGCGTAGTAAAAAATGTGAGACAAACATTTCAAGTTTCAAGTTTTCTGTGAAGTAATATATTTTAGGAACATCTGAAAAAATATTACATACATTTAGGAACTTTGAATAATATCATCCAGTTGCTTTACACGAATAACAAAGAAAAACAAATATGTTGAGATAACGAATCATTTTTTTTCTCTACTACCTTTTTTTCTAATACCGTAGATTGTCGAAATCCCGCGGAAATTTGAAATTATTTTGGATAAATCAATACGAAAATTGGCCACGATAACGAGCGCTGCAGAGATCTTTAAAAAATCAAACTGGTAATTTTTCATGACATTTCATGACTTTTTAAGGGTCGAGTGTAATTTCATGACATTTAAGACTTTTCATAACTTCTCAGGTCGATAGATACCCTGTCATAGTTTTTTTTCTTCATAATATCGATGTAGTTTTATCCCCTGGACACAAATTCACTCTTGATTCTCCCCAAAACCTTAAATTTTCATGAAAAAATCGTCAAAAGTGTGTGAAGACACGTTTTTCGGGTTTCCCCAGCGTAATTTTGAGTTCTCGACAAAACCTCCGTAATTATTCATGATCAGCGGGAAATTTACCATCGGAAAGGTTCGTAAAACATAATAAAAGTCAATGGAAAAAAAAAACGACTGTTTCGGTCGGTTTGATGCTATGCGATCGCTAAGAAACAGCCACGGCCAAAAAATCACGCGACAAAATACATAATGTATATTTATTTATTAATACCATCACAAAAAAACGCTTTTAAAAAATAGTTGTGCAAACGCAACGACAATAAAATTCTCGTGCGTAAGTTGATCAGCCGAATGAGCTAATCAATATTCTTAATGAATTTTTTTTTTATCGATATAAAATGTGATTCGTGTACACGTTGATATGTACACAGATACGCGCTGGGAATCAGATCGCCGGGTTTATAGAGCGCAGTCAATAAGCACGAAAGTACGAACTTTTAGGTGCAAATACGCAACATTGATATAAGGATAATTCGATAATGGTGAATCGAATGGCGATAATAATTTTGCAATCAAATCCCGAGAAATTGTTTAAAAACGTTAAAAAATGTTTAAACCCCGTTTAATTCGGAACCTAATAAGTTTATCGTAAAATATGTCATACAAAAGTTGTTTGGAATATAAAAATACGTAAAAAACGTATCGAACGTACATCTTCGTATCTTTAAAAATAAGGGAGAAAAAAATGAAAAACCATTTAATTTGGAGGCGAAAACCTCGAAATTTCAAAAAATTAAAAAAATATCAAATTTTTATATATCTCGGGTTTTTTTGTTGTTACATAGTGCTTTACTAAGAGTTAATCTAATTTTTTAGAGATTTTTTATATTTTTATTTATTGTATAAGTATTGAAGAATGACGACTGAACATTGACAAATTACTGCTTGAGGATCACTGTCAGAAAGAGACGCAGTATATGGCTACGCCGATCGCACTCATAGGCGAGGTTCTTTCTATCGTTCCGTGCATGCGTCGTAATAGTCACAGTGGTGCTTCGGCTGCAAAGCGATTTTGTCTTGCAAATGAATTTTCATTCGTGTTTTTTCTCCCTTATTTTTGAAGATACGAAGATGAACGTTCAATACTTTTTTACGTACTTTTATGTCCCAAACAACTTTTGTTTGACATTTTTTACGATAAAATTGTTAGGTTCCGAATTAAACGGGTTTTAAAACATTTTTTTAACGTCTTTAAACAATTTCTTGGGGATTGATTGCAAAATTATTATCGCACATTCGATTCAGCGTCATCCAATTACCCTTATATCAATTTTGCGTATTCGCACCTAAAAAGTTCTTTCGAATTTGTTCCTGGCCTATTAAAGTGAGTTGCTAGTGGAGAGGATGCGCGCGCGGCCGCAATTACGCGTCAGGGCGCGCCACGAGCGAGATGACCCTCTCTTGACGAACGCGAACAAATACAGGTGTCGAATATTGTGATTTGACGCGTTATTCATCACGAGCGCGTTCCTCGCCATTGATTCGATGACCTGATCTTCCCATGCGTAATCTTTCCAATCGAGTTTAATGAGCCACCAACGCTTTTATAAACAATTACTTCTCATCGCGTCACGCTATGAATACGTAATAGCATTATAGCTCGATAGGGCGGTGACCACGAGGATGTACCGCAGCGATGCGGCGGTTTTTACGTTAAGAAAGGGATTTCGTTTGACATATCTTTAGAATTAACGGTCGTAGAGCGAAGAATCGAGTTGTAGAAAAAAAAAAAAAGAAATGCTTGGAGAGCCACTGAAAAGTCAAGCAGCCCATTGATCATTTCGCAAACAACAGTTATGTACATGTACAGATGTGTTTGCGCGATTATTCGTAACTACGGCTAAGCGTGAATAATCGCTGCTCTTCTGCCGCGGCTTTTATTTTTTCTCGTACAAATATACCGCTATATTCGAATGTAATACGGAATTACGCGAGTACAGCAAGTGCGAAATGTGTACAGAGTCGAAGAGGGCACACGCGTCGAGACCGCGAGTCCCTGAACGACTTATCTCACACGTAAACATTTCTTCTGTATCGTTGCTAGTATTCTTATTAGTATCCTTGTTATTTACCGTAACGAGAGTGTCCGTAAAATTGAAGTGAAAAAAAAAAAAACGTAAACACAAGTTTAGGTAAAAGCTGACAATGATGGTCGTTGCGGGGCAACGGAAACGCGTATGTGCTCGGCACGCAAGTCGGTGACGAAAACACCCGTGACGCCTCACACGTACGGCGGCTGCACGACTGCGAGCGCTTGTCAGTTCTAGCGGCGACTTCGTCGAGGCATGTTGTCGTGAATTTCTCGTGTCTACACGCGCGTTAACGCAATTTACGGAAAACGCGAGGAATTCGCGCGCGGTACTCATTGATGAAATACGAATACTAAAGAATTGAAAAAAGAGAGAGTGCGAGAATCCATTAACGACAGTGCGTGAAGTGTTCTTTTTTTTGTTGTTTGTCGCGCGAGCAGTGAGAAGCGAAAAGTGAAGTGTACAAGTGTAAGAGCGTTGGAGAGAGAAAAAAAGGGCCAAGTAGTTAGTAACGGAAGTGAAAGGGCTCCGAATGTCAGTTCACCGTGAAAACGACGCTTCGTCGTCGACGGTATTGTCAATCGCGAGGAAAACTCGATTGAGAGATCGCCGGCACGTTTTCAAGTGACACACACATACGCGCGTCCTAATCTCTCTCTGTCCCTGCGCTTTCAATAACCCCCTTATCGTCCTTTCGCCAGTTTCCGCGGTCAAGATGGCGGCTAAATTTGAAATCTTACGACAACAATGAAGTCGACCGAAGTCACGCTGGAATTGCGCGAAAGTCGCGAAAACGAGGCGATCATTGCGAGCGAGAGTATCGATGAAAGCGATGATTTTATTGGCGATATCATGATGCCGGTGCTGGAGAGAAATTTAAGCAAAAGTCCGCAAATGAGCGACGAGGGTATCGAACCCGACAGCAACGGTAGAAAACTCGCCGTCACGAGATCCTGGAGCTTCGAGTCCGCTAATCGAACCGACGACGACCCCACGAGGGAGGAACTCGCTTGGGAGAGAGAAGCAACGAAGCACAGAGTCACGAGATGCTGCAGTTCGGACAGCGCCGTGCTCAGCGACGAGGAACAGGTCAAAGGTACGTCCGTTTAGACTTTGCGTATTTTGATTATTCATTTTTACTTCCCAATGTTTCATCGTATCGAGTTATCATCGGAAAGCTGATTGAAATAAATAAATAAGAGTAGTTGATGCACACTAGGAGCACGAGTGAGCGGTCACTCATCCGAGTACTGGTCCAAGCTAATACACGGATGGGTGACAATTTTTGTGCATGTGTCAACTAAATTGACGTGTACATGTGTCAACTAAATTGACTAGGTGACGAACGATCAGTGCACTGTCGAATGGTCACCCATCCAAGTATTGGCCCGAGTGTTAACTACTGTTGATTATTTTCCTTTATATATATTTTTTCTCCTATATTCCTTTCTACGACAATTTGCAATTTTTCAAATTGCTTTGGATCTCCAATGACCACCCCTATGAAATGTAATCTCTTCGAATCTCTGAAATCTGATCTGTCGAACTTTTCAGCACAATTGTATGACGACACTGATTATCCCAAACAATAGCTCCTACTCTCAAATGACGGAGAACTCGAAATTAGCGTTGCGCTCTTGACCATCTCCTCTAATTAATTCCAGGCTGGGAGAGTCTCATAATTTACGACGGCATCGATCGGGACGATACCTGCGAGGGCAAACCTCGTTATTGGAGAACACCGAGCGTGGTGGTCAGCGATTATTCGGATCATTCCTACGTCGATGAAAAGTACGAGAGGAGCGATCCTGAGCTCGAAAAATCCGAAGGCATAGCCAGCGGAACAAACAGCAGAGCGAGCAGTTGCTCCTGTCTGGATTGCGATGACGCCAGAGAATTCGACGATCTTGCGAATTCGCGGGACACTCGTTTTCTCACCGTTTGCGGACGCAGACGTCACTCAGATTCCTGTTGCACCTGCCTAGCCGGCAACGCCGACATCCCCAATGGGTAAGAAAACGCACGTACGACTAATGCCCCTGACACTTAGATACGAAGCGTTTTGGCCTCTTCATAGTTATCAAAGAACAGCAGGTGTTCAATTTTAACGAGGAACGGTAGGAGGCCTCCGGCTTTGAGAAATTTTTTTATTTTGTCGAGTTCAACAAAAATTCAGGGGATGCTTCGTCTTGTTAAAATGGTGAGATGGAGGACTATTTTTTTTTACACGAATGCAATATCATTTTCAGACAATGCAGATCAGTAAAGTATTTTCAAGTATAGTGGACAATTTTTAAGAATAATGTGGAGTTTTTTTTAATAACAAATAAATAGTGGAATAGTAGAATTTTCAGAATTAGAATACAATGTTGGAAAAAGTGTAGAATTTTTTTAACTAGCCTCGATTTTTTAGAATCAGAACAGAATTTTCTGGCAAAAAAATATAATTTTTTAGAATCCGGGAAACAATTGGTAAAATCGGAGCAGTATTTTTAGGACGAGAGCAGAATTTTTTAGATTGTAAATAAAAAATTTTATATTAGAATAGAATTTTTTAGATTGAAAATATCTTTTTTTTTTATTAGAGTAGAATGTTTAGCGTGAGAGCAGATTTTGGTAGATTAATAATATTTCTCTGGATCAGAGCGGATTTTTTATAATTAGAATGCATTCTTATTAGAAATTGGTTGAATTTTTATAATTTGAGTAGAAATTGTTCGAATTGAAGTGGAATTTTTATTTACACATGTCGAATTTATTTGAATTAAAGTAAAAATTTTATAATTCGTGTAGAAGTTCATAGCTTCGAAGTATTACGTTTAAACTGACACCAGATTTTTTTCAATCAAAGCAGAATATCTAGGAATAAGAGCAGAATTTGCGGAGTTCGGGTAGAATTTTCTAAGAAAATGAAATTTGCGCGTTAATATTTTTTTTTGCTGACTGAGCAAAAGTGAAACTTTGCTAGCGATCCGAAAGAATAAGGAAGCAACGTGCGAGTTTTCTCAACGCGATGTTTTTCTTGCGCCGAACGAAGACCAGAGGCTTATAGGAAATGTTCTTACAGTCGAACGAGGGACCCGGCGAGCAGGCGAAACTCTTGCCTCGGTTCGCCCACTTCGTATCGTTACAAGCAGCAAGACGAGAGTGCCACGGCTTATTATCGGAGCGCGGACGGCCGACCGACGGCTACGAACGAAGGAAGAAGCGACGACGGCAAAAGGAGCATCGAACTTCTGGACATACCGCCGTTCCGAAAGATTTCCGATTGCTCGACGAACTCGAGTCTGAGCGGCGACGATTTCGAGGTGACCGAACTCCAGCCGTTGAAACGAACGCAGGTCAGTGGTGGGTTTGTCATCATAGCGAAGGCTCGAGAGCAGTAATAATCTCGAGGTGATTTGAAAATTGAGCCGAGCGTACGGCTGTGATTTTACCGACGAGCGAAATGGAAGCACGCGCCGCTGTTCCGTCGGTGTTTATCGACGTTAACGCCGGTGTCCTCCGCTAGATGTCATCGCGAGCGTGAGACACTGGCGACGTGCACGTCTATGGTGTATATCCTATGCGCAAGCGACGCGCTCATTCCAGAAAATTGAGTTGTTAAAAAAAAATGTTCGATTTTTTTTTATTTCGAATTGATCTTTTGTGATAATTAAACACAATGTCAAAAGGGTTTTTCTTTGAAATAATTCTAAAGATAATTATTGGTTGTTTTTATGTCACGATAATTCACATTGTAGATGTTGGCGCGAAATGTCACGCTATCGGCGCTGGCGCTTGTGACGTCATCGTTCGAACACGACCGAACAGGCTGTGTACGGCTTACACGCAAGTGTACACAAATGTGAAATTTGATGTCATTTTACATCTGAAAACAACTCGAGCATTCAGAAAAAGTCGAAAACTAGTTTAATTTTCATGTAACGATGTGTGAAAGTGGATTTGTGAAAGCAAATTCGAGTTATTTACCGACCGTAGATAACTGAACATTTTTAGGTTAGAAGAGGCTTGATAAATTGTGACAATTATTGTCGCTACGTATCATAAGTATTTTGAGAACGAAGTATTAAAAAAAAAATTCAATACAGTTTATGTTATAACACGTTTACACTGACATCAAAGTGGTCTTCACATAAAAAGCAAGTGGACGATGATTTCGGGTTGACATCGTGCGGCAACGAACCACAGATTTCGACGTTTTATGTCTTGTGGCACATTCAGAAATACGTATTAGGGGCACTCTTCGTCGTATTTATACAAAGCAGAACGAAACAAGACTTATACGACTTTGTCGTTACCATCGTTGACAGAACACTCGTATTACACGAGTAGTTCGTATACCGGCTTTCGAACGGTGACGTCACAGAGCGCTCGGGTAACTTCGGACGCTCTCGGTGCATTTTTGCCGAGCCGAACAGAACAACAATTTCAAAGTGCTATATCGTTGTTAATTGTTGAAAAAAAAGAAAAATACTTTGCTTTAAAAACCGCACATGATCTTTGGAATGAAAAAAAAATAATTTAATTACTCAATAAAGGTAGTAGTCTCGCCACAGTCACGTTGAAAAGTTTGTTCTACGCTCAATCCACGAAAGCTTCGAAATATTGCGAAATATCCTTATAATGTAGGTTGTACATCTTATCGGGATGTAACAACTTATAAAGTAATGATGAAAACGCCTGATACAATGTTTACCTAACCCTCACTTGTATATTAGACTATCCATTCCGGCTACTAAACGTAGATATTCTGCGTATACGGATATACACACACTACTGTAATCTAGTTCTAGTCTACTCCAGTCGCTTCGTGGCGCTAGCGTTGCTAGACATTGCTTAATTTAAATCACTATATCTCTGAAACTAGACGGTCAAAATTCATGATTTTTTTTTACCCACTGCGTCATATGTTTCTGTGTAATTGATATATATTTTTTTATCTGTAGAAAAGTTTTGTAGTTATTGCGTGAAATGTGAACTTTTCCACTGCTCCCCATAAGAACACGTGTAAAACCATGAAATCTTTGATTGTCAATATCTCGAAAACGGAACGGTGAATCCTGTTGAAATTTTGCAGGTAATCATTTAATAGTGTCCTGAATGAGTTATCTAAATAAAAATAAAAAAAAATCTATAGAAAAACGCCTTGGCGTGACTACTGCCTTAACGACTGTTACCTGAGCGCCAGTTTTTACAATTTTTCTCAGCTTTTTTTTCACGGAGCGCGACGATTCGGGTGTCAAAATGCGTGTCTCCAGCGACGCTAGGTCGAGTATCTCTTCGATTTACGATCAGGTCGAGCTATGTATCGTTTTTTTAACCTTTCCCGATCAAACTTTTCCGTGCTAAATTCATCTGTCATTTTTTCTTCTTCTTCAAAGACACGAATATCCGGAAGATGCCGGTTCTTTCTACAGCAAACGGACATCGTCTGAGAACATTTCCATCCTTCTAGAGCAGTGTGTGCGAGAAAAGCTGCGAAAACTTTTCATGGATTTCAATACCGGCGAAATCGTGTGTCATTTCGTTCAGAAAAATTCATCGATCGGAGGGGTATCCCACTTACGGTCGTACAGAAGAGCGCCGAGAACGCGATCGGTCGCGTCGAGAAACCGAGTCTTGCCGCTTTCGGAGCTGGTCCCTTTGCAATCTCTCGATCCCAATCGACGTGTAAGAGCCTGGCGTATACGCGCGCGGCGTTGATGAGAACGAACTGCGCGGCTGATCCAACGCAATCTCGCGATGCGTTAATGGCTCGGTCAATCGCCGTTTCGCGGCACTGTATGTACGCGTCGAGCACCTATTCAATCCCCTAGTGTTGGCCGTGTGTGTGGGCTCCTCGCAAATGATGATTGAGCCTCGTCGCGAGCTCTTTGGCGAATCCCACAATCACTTCGGACACGATCTTCATGTGTAAATTCTCGCCTGCGTCAGAGCTCGGCTCTCTCTCTCTCTCTCTCTCTCTCTCTCTCTCTCTCTCTCTCTATCTATCTATCTCTCTATCTCTCTCAATGAATTTCCATCACGTGAACGGGTGATGAATCTTTTGGTCGGTCAAGGTATCGATTTAGTGCATTCACTTGCGGTTTTTTCAAGGCCCTAAACATTGAGATTTTGATGCCTGACAATTTTTTTTTCATCTTAGGATTTATGAGGTTTTTTGAAAGGAATATTTTCAAACTTATTTAAATAATGATAATAAATTTTGATATTGTTATTCACAGTAATAAACTTGATTATTGGCAATTGAAACTATATATGTATACATATATGATATATATATATATATATATATACACACACACATCTCGGGAGGAAAAAATATGGGTCAAATGTCGAGATGAAAGACGCTGTAAATCAGTATTTTTCGAGTTTAGGCAATCCATTGTTTTCTGACGTTTTGGCAGGTTGGATGAAGCCTTGGACAAAATGTATCGAGTCGAAGAGAGACTACGTCGAGAAATAAATTTTCTTTTACTTCGAAATATGTGTTTTTATTGAAAAGAGTGGATACTTTTCAAATGACCCTCGTAATATGAATGATAACAGCAACATGCCTTTATTTTCATTATACCTGCTGTTATTATCATTTATATTACGAGGGTAATTTGAAAAGTATTCCCTCTTTTTAAGAAAAACACATTATTCGAAGCAAAAGAAAATTTATTTCTCTATGTAGTCTCCCTTCAACTCGATACATTTGGTTCCAACGTTTCTCTCAACCTTTCAAACCGTCAGAAAAAAATTCATTGTCTAAACCCGAAAAATACTGGTTTACAGCAACCCGGTGCGTTGTCGTGAATCCTAGTCGCGACACTTCCGTCGTGAAATGTTTTTCTTTGACATTTCTCGGCGAAAGACGACCAGTTCCGTGACTGGGAGGCGAACTTTGGGACCGGCTGTTGTCGGTATAGGTTTTCCGCAGTTTCCCTATACTTATGGCAGACATGTCATAGTGAATACGATACAGAGGGGGAATTTGGCTGCGGCCGCAAGGTGGGGGAGAGGTGGAATGGGAGGTAGACGGCTGGAACAAAACCAGTACTGGTTTACAGCGTCTTTCGTCTCGACATTCGACCTATATTTTTTTCTCCTGAGATGTTTTTTTCAAATGGGGAAACAGAAAAAAACACTGGGAGTTAGATCTAGCGAATAGGGTGGAAGACGGAAGCAATTTAAACTTCAATTTGTTCAACTTTGACATCGCGACCATGCACGTGTGAACACGAGCATTATCCTGGTGAAACAGGACATTCTTTTTTCGGCCAAATGCGGATGTTTTTTTTCCTTAATTGTGGCCGTTAATTCGGTTATGGTTCGCCGCAAAAATTCTGCTCGATTTTTTTTATACAGGCTAAGACACTCGCTCGACATGTCCGCCCGTACGCGCTTTTGGTCGATCGTTTAAGGGGTTACGTAGGTTTCGAAGCCAAAAAAAAGCATATTTTCTCTATTTTAAAAAAATATAATATATAAATTATTTTATTCAAAATGTTAGGCACATAAATGAGCAACATTTCAACAGTGTTAAAAAAAAATTTCATCCAAAAATTTGGGAAATTCAGCCGATGGGGCCTGGTTTCCGGAGACCCCTCAAAAAAAGTGTCTTCATGGTGGTCAGGATAACTCATGATAGGTTTATCTGAAATTAAAAAAACCATTTTTTTCTTCTGTTAGTAGATAAGTATAGCTCGTGATTAAACGGAGGATTTTTTTAAAAGTTGAAATTTGAATTTTTGGCAGAGTTGTATGCAAAATAGTTCAATTTTTGGTACAATTGACACTACGTATAGCCTTGTAAAATTAGTTGTAATTGAAAAAAAAAACCTTCCTTCAATCACTAGTCAATGCTATTTTGAAGAAGTGTGCAAAATTTCAATAAGATCGGTGCATTAGTTTTTGAGAAATCGTGTCCACCGACTTCAAAAATAGAATTTTGAGAAAAATGCGTATACCTGCGTCGCTCCCGGCCGGTCTTTCCCAACGGGGGGAATTCCCAAACGCTCTCTCTCTCCTAGACTTATACTTGACTTAAAACTTTGGGAGAATATTCTAGACATATTGTACTATTAGATAATCAAATTTAAAAAAATGGATTCTTTAAAATTTTCAAACCCACGTAACCCTTTAACAAACGCGGCAGTCAGCGCGCGGTTAATTTTCTCATATTCAATTTTGCACGGAGTCAATTAAAAAATAATTTTTGTCGTGAATTTCACGGTAAAAATTACCGTGATATATTTCAATGTGGTGACAAGTGCGAAAAGCGTAATAATTCGTATGCGACAAGTTTTGTTTTAACTCACGTTACAGAAAATTTCAAATACGTAGCTAAAATTTTACTATACAAGAAGGGTAGCGCGCACGATAATTTTTACCGAGAGCACAATACATTTTCCTATAACACTCATTAAATTTTATAATAAATCTTAAAATAACTGTTATAAAGACGATACTTTTTTATAGACATTTTTCAAAGGCATAAAATAATAAAATGCACAGTAAAATTTCGCTGATATTATATATTTTTTAAATTTAAGTTTTGCGTATTTTGTTACACATGAAAATTTACTAGAAAATCTGGTAAAATTTTCCATCTGAAGAAGAAATTTTATTTTATTTTCGTAAAAATCTGTGTTTCACTCAGTAATAATAAGCGAAGTTTCAGGGTTGTCATCTGGTTACCGTTACTGCACGGTAATTTTTAACATTTAATTCTCTCCGTGTGGATGTAAAATTTGGAGCATCCGTTTAGTTGATATCCCACAAGCCTCAGCAATATCCTTAACAGTCAATCGACGATCTTCCAACACAGTTCGATGCACCAAATCGACTATTTTGTCCGTAGCAGCGGTTTTCGGGCGCCCGGGAAGTACCTCGTCTAAAATGCTCGTACGACCACGTTTGTACTCAACCACCCAATATTTGACCGCTGTAAATGAAGGGAAGGCTTCACCGTATACAGAGTCTAACTCATCTTTTATTTCCTGAGTATTTTTTCCGTTCAAATCAGGAAACTTCATCACTGCGCGATATTCGGCTTTCTCCATTGTTGACAAACAACGTCAGCTGGCAACTTTGGAAGAGTGTCATGGACAAAGTAATGATCAGAATGCATTGAAATTTTTACGGTTTACAGATATCAAGGCCATTAATTATGCAGCGAAAGAAATTTTGTTCTGCCATTACTTTTCGTTGATGAGGCCGGAAACTTTTCAAATGACCCTCGTATTACTACTATCATTATTATTATTATTATCTTGCCATCCGAACGACCATTGCACCCTCTGATGTTCACTTTTTTGTTCGGTCGCATTCGAGTACTTTATGCGCATCGTTAACATGCATCATCAATATACAACAAAGCGAATATCAATGAAAAAGTCATATTGATTCAGCATTATCTTGCGTACACGATGCAAAAAGTACGATAATTTTATTTTTATCTTCCGCTTATCTTATGTTATCTTCATTTCTTTCGAAATTCATTTTATTTCGATCAGACACAAAGTAACATTTATTCAGCAGAATGATTATTTTTTTGCTAAAATATATGAACAATTTTTATTTACCAAAGTATATTAATTATAAATTACAATTATAAAATAATATTGATATAATTATTTTCTCGTCGAAACCCGCGCTCCAAATCGTTGCAAATCTGAAACGCGTCAAGTCTTTACCTAATAACCACCCCCCCCTCCCCTCCGCCCGTTGCTCCGTCTCTAAAAAGCCGTTCAGTCATTACTCGACCGCTTGGCGATCGAGTCAATAAAAATGCCAGGAGTATAACACGAGCACACACACACACACGTTAGGAAGAAAAGGGAAAACAAGCGAAAGAGCAAAAGTAGCAGAGTTAAAAACCGGGAGAGCGCGGAGCGTTTACACGCGTTGTTTTTTTTTTTTTTTTTTTAATCAGGCGAGGAAGAATTGCCGATGCTGCCGGTGAGCCGGTTCGACACGTGTGTCGGATACGCAATAAGTACACGGGGGCCTCGAAGCCGAGAGGAGTGGGGGCCGGAGGGCAGCGGTAAATATCCAGAGCGAGTTTCTTAAGTAATGAACGTCCGGGGAGAGCGCGCGCAGAAAAGAACGGAGTTGCTCGGCGAAGTCGCGGGATCAGTCACTCATTCACTGTCTTTGCGTTACATTCGTGCGATTTGTCATTGTGTGTGTGTGTGTGCGTAACTTTCTCTCTCTCTCTCTCTTTCTTCTTTTATTTTTATTCCTGCGAACTTCCATACATATTATTATACCAAGTGACACAACGACCGAGGCTAAAGGAAAAAAAAGAACACAACTGTACGAGCCCTCTTTGTGGGCACACGTGGAGAACGGAAAGACAATTGGCGCAGGAAAACAATGAATTGAAAATGAGCATTGCAAAAAAAAAAGAAGAAACGTATTTGTATAGAGAAGAGAGAGAGAGAGAGGGGGGGTTGACGACGGGAAGAAACAAAACAAAATTATACTTGAAAAAATAAGCGAAGAAAAGTTCTAGGGAAAAAAACCGGGAGAACGACCTCTATGTGAACTGAGAAAAACATTCTTCTGCGTGTGTTGTGTATTTTTCTCGCGTCCCGCACGGAACTTTTTCGCGTTTTTCTTTGCGCGTCTCTTTTCTATCACTTTCTTAAATAATTTCCCTTGTAATGAATTTATTAAACATTTTAAGAACTTTATTTAACGCTTCGTGGTCACCCTGGGTAGAATCGACCCGTCGATCAATTTTTGGCGTAAATATATAATAATTCCCGGCTTCGAGTGGGACTGTATTCACCATCTTACCTGGAGTTTGAAGTATCCTCATACCATCAAATTTACCCTTTTCACATGTCGGAATAAATACCTTATTTGGAACGCGGACTATACTACTATTTTTTTTCCCCAAAAGTAGCATATCTAAGGAGTACCACGTCCAAAATTTAGGTAAAAATGTTGAAAATTCACGGGACTATGATTTTTTGAGCGAAAAAGTTTCTTTTTTGCGTTTTCGCCTCTTTATGAATTTTTTTAACATGTCGCCATTTCATTTCTTATAAATAAACTTTTCGTACATCAGCTAGAAAGTTCAAAGCATATTCAGTCATTTTTTTAACCACTTCGGACGGATAGTTTGGTTCGAATACTTTTTTGAAAAAATGTCTGGTCAGAATCGACCCAAGTGTGACCACCGCGATTGAATTTGGAAGTGTGACCACGAAAGGTTAATAAGTTTATGAACATTTTCAATGAATTAATTGTATAAGTTTGTTCAAAATTTCATTACATAAATGTAATAAGTTTATTTAAAAGTTACACAAATAAATGTAATACATTTATTAAAATGTTAATGAATTATTTTGAAAAAGTAATATAAAAAGGATGCGTGAGAAGGTTCAGGGGCTAATAGATATAGAGGCAAGAAAATAAAAGAAACGCCGCACGCGAAAAAAGTTTGTTTGGGTTTGTTGGGTATGAATTTTTTTAGCATGACGCCATTTTATTTCTTATAAATAAATTTTTTGTACATCAGCTAGAAAGTTCAAAGCATGGTCCGTAATTTTTTTTAAACCACTTCGGACGGATAGTTTGGTCACAATACTTTTTTGCAAAAATGACTGGGTAGAATCTACCGAAGTGTGACTGCCGCGATTGAATTTGGAAGTGTGACCACGAAAGATTAATAAGTTTATGAACATTTTCAATGAATTAATTGTATAAGTTTATTCAAAATTTAAATAAATTTAATAAGTTTATTTAAAAGTTACAAATAAATGTAATATATTTATTAACATTTTGATGAATTATTTTGAAAAAGTAATATAAAAAAGATGCGTGAGAAGGTTCAGAGGTTTGATACATATAGAGGCAAGAAAATAAAAGAAACGCCGCACGCGAAAAAAGTTTGCGTGAAGAGGGGATCCGAGTAAGTGAGACACGGAGGAAGAGGGCGATCGAGACAGAAGCGTCACGGTAGCGCGGCCACCGAATGTTCGACGAGAGTCGCGCAGAGTCGATCGTCTGAGAAACATCTCTCACCGCGAAACTTCCAATTTCTCGACGGAACCACCTCACCGCGGCACACACACATGCTCGCGAATATCGTGTGAACTCGCGGGTGTACACGGGCACGCGCGGCGTTGTTTCGATACATCGCTGTTGGTGTGACACAAAGACGAGCGAACGAGGCACGTGGGCGAGACATCAAAATAAACGCGTGTAAAAACGAGAGAAAAAAAAACAAACCGGTCGAGAAGATACGAGATAGCGAGTCGTGAATGCGAGTTCGAAAAGGACCGGGTTTCGCTCGCCGCGGCGTGGGTCAAAGCGGGGGCGGGGGGAGGGAAGAGGTAGACGGAAAGGAGTCGGACCGGATGTCAGTCGTACGCGAATCTCGCGAGGGATTGTATTGGTCCGCTGTTTAACGCGACATGTTTTTCGGCACTAGTCGTGACGATCGAAGCTGTGAAGAAAAAAAATAAAAAAATAAGGAAAAAAGTGCTGTATCGAAAGCCTGTGACGTAACGAGCACGCGGATTTTCCTGGATCGGAACACGTAGGGAGAGGCTCGCGGGGCCACGTGATGTTACGGACGAACGGAGCGGACGGCTGTAAATAAAAAAGTGACGGTACACAAAGAACCGCGTGAGACGTATTGCTCGTGGATGAAAATTGCGAAAGAACCCCCTGCGCTCCGCCCCGTAATGCGCGTCTCTTCGCAAAACGTGCTCTTTTCTGCATCAACGTGTGTCTTTCATTTGGTCATTCACAACATTGGTGAAAGTTTTGACGGTTAAATTATTTGCTTTCCCACGCGTAACGAAATCCGCTATTGTTCGAAACAAGAAACCGCATTCCTCGATGTTATTAAAATTTACGAGCGCTCTTAAACGACACGGGGAGTAAATAAAAATATGAACGGCCAAGTTCTCGGCGTGAGCGATAAGAAGTGTTCTTTGTTCTCGCCGGTGAAAAGATTCTCGAAGGGTGGAGCGCGCGCCTCGTCATCGCGCCACCTGTTAGAGCGTTCGGGAAATTTGCGCGTTAGTTCCGCGTTCTCTCTCTCTCTCTCTCTCTCTCTCTCTCTCTCTCTCTCTCTCTCTCTCACTCTCTCACACTCTCACACACACGCTCTCACTCACTTACTCATTCACTCACTCACTCACTCACTCACTCACGGACGCTCTCTCGTTCTGAAAACAAAAACACCTTCGGATAAAAGATTCGCGATAACAAGGCAGGAAGGGAAAAAAAGCAGACGAAGTGATTGCCGGATATACGGCAAGCGCGCGGGGGTGTAACCGTCGTCGCAGAAGAGTGCCCAGGTGTGCATATGTGGCGCTCGCTCTCCGCGGGCACGGCTTTTAATTTAATAGCCATTACGCGGTGCTCGAGGCCGTGACCGCCGTGACACACAGGAGAGTTACAGTCCCGAGAGAGAGAGAGAGAGAGAGAGAGAGAGAGAGAGAGAGACCGAGAGAAAGAGAGAGAACTAGAGACGACAACAAAACAACCATCATCAGAAAGCGCGCATCCGTTGCCGTCAGTACGGCACGTACAGTTTTATAACATACTAGCTTTCGCCCGTGTGGAATTTGGCCCACAGAAACTTCATTACCAATTGCACCCCTTATTAGAGGTTGTTTAAAAAAAATCGTAAATTATGCGTTTTGTTATTTGTTTTGAAGAATATTTATACCGAGTATCAAGTTGATTCACACAAGGAATACAATTTTTTATACAAACTTTTCACCCCATTTCGCCCTCTTAGGAGTTGATATTCGAAAAATCCTTGTTTAAGGACGATCATGTACACGGAGAGAATTAAATGTTAAAAATTATCGTGCAGTAACGGTAACCAGATGGCAACCCTGAAACTTCGCTTATTATTACTGAGTAAAACACAAATTTTCACGAAAAAAAAATAAAATTTCTTCTTCAGATAGAAAATTTTACCAGATTTTCTAGTAAATTTTGATGTGTAACAAAAAACGCAAAACTTAAATTTAAAAAATATATAATATCAGCGAAATTTTACTGTGCATTTTATTATTTTATGCCTTTCAAAAATATCTATAAAAAAGTATCGACTTTATAATAGTTATTTTAAGATTTATTATAAAATTTAATGAGTGTTATAGGAAAATGTATTGTGCTCTCGGTAAAAATTATCGTGCACGCTACCCTTCTTGTATAGTAAAATTTTAGCTACGTATTTGAAATTTTCTGTAACGTGAGTTAAAAAAAACTTGTCGCATACGAATTATTATGCTTTTCTCACTTCTCACCACATTGAAATATATCACGGTAATTTTTACCATAAAATTCACGACAAAAATTACTTTTTGATTCTCTCCGTGTACGATCATGAAGTCGAATCCAACTTTCGGGTCTGAAATTTTTATATGATGTTTACGAATACGTTATGCACCCTTTGGAAAAATTTGAGCTATATTGACCGTTCAGTTTTTTCGTAATAAAATTGCAAAGTCGAGCACTTTGAGCTATAGAAGCACGTCGTCTTATGGAGCCGGTCGACCGGAAGTGCGGTGATCACGGTTTTGCTGCTCACGTATCCAACAAAGGTCGTCGGAAAACTGAAATTTGATGAATTAGACATAATAGATATTGTAAAAAATCGAAAATTTGAACTTCACCGTGTAGTTCAAGCACTACATTATAAAACGGTTTCAACTTCCGGTTGAATATTATCATAATGACGAAATAGTATCCATAGACTTGCCAACGTCTATGGGCACGAGCGCGGAGATCGTTGCAACGATCTCCGCGCTCGCTAGACTACAGTAGTGCGTGCATATCCCTATACCCAGAGTATCTACGTATTAGTAGCCGGAATGGATAGTCTGATACAAAATTGAGGCTTAGATGATGGAGGGAACGTTGTTATTTTTGAAACTCTATTATATTAGGCATTTTCATCATTATAAATTTTTACATCCCAAAAAGATGGACAGTCTACATTATAAGGATATTTTGCAATATTTCGAAGCTTTCATCGATTGAGCGGAGAATAAACTTTACAACGTGATTGTGCCGAGACTATTACCTTAATGCACCTCTACACCTTCTAAGGAAACATATATCTTCCAAGTTCCAAGTTAATACACGCAAGAAATCTAATTTTCCATATAAAATTTTACACCCTATTTCACCCCCTTAAGAGTTGATTTTCGGAAAAAATTTTCTTAGTGCACCACCTACATCTTCTAAGGAAAATATCGTCCGATATGCTCTAAACGATAAATCGGATAAATCAATTTATATCAATAAATGTAACCTACTATATTATAATACAGTATAAACCGGTTATAACGACATTGACGGGACCCTTGCAGTACCGACGTTATAGCCGATAATCGTTATAAGCGATATAACGAAAGGTAATAACGATATTGAAGGGACCGTGCAGTACCGACATTACAGCCGATTCGTCGTTGTAAGCAATGTCGTTAATAAGCGATTTCCACTGTATGTACATTTGTCAAATGATCTTTCGAAGAAAGAAAAAAGCTATCGACATACGCATGCATAAATTAACAGACGTGTAATACGTGGATAAACGTGTATATACGTGACACTTGAAATATATGGCGAATGCCCCGATGTCGGGTTAAACCAGCCCGAACTGGACCGCGCGATTCCGCGAGGCCTCCGCGTTGACGCGAGGTAGAACGCTCAACAACAATCGTTTCTCGTTGGATGCATTTGTCTCTCGAGTGAAAGTTCGTTTGGTAGTTCGTAGTCAAGAAGAAATCGGGAGATCGTGTGACGGTGCTTCGGCACAGCTCACGCGCGTACATTCACGAGAATAAATTTCCCATAAAAGTTGACGGGTGTGTGAAAAAAAAATTAAGAAAAAAAAAAGCATCGTTGGTGGTCGCGGTGTGTAAGTCGCGAAGGAGAAGAAGAAAGGAAAGAGGAAGTAAAAAAAAAACGATATATATGTGCGCACGTACACATCGTGCATGACAAGCACGTTTATTTATTTTTGAGAACGCGACGATACTTTCAAAAGTCCCCGATCGAGTCACGTATGAAAAAAAAAAAAAAAATACAAACGTAAATATGACTGAGATTTTTCGAGATGTACTGTCAAACGATAATTGCGTTAAAGAGTATGTGGAATAAATGTATATGCGGACTCGCCAGCACTCATCCCGGTGGTCAAATATGGTGCGTCCGTAATGTGCGCATCCTCGGAAGTATCAAGCGAGAAATAAAATTACAATCGCGCCTCGCTTATGCACGTGAAAAAAAAAAAAAAAAAACTTAACGCTTTTGTCGTTTATACCTGTTTCATAATTAGAGTCGCCTTCTAGTTGTCTCATTTGCTCTCGAGACTACCTCAACTCTTGAGCTTCCGGCTTGTCGCGAAAACGTGCTCGCGCAAATTAAACTTTAAACGTTAACAAATGCAACGGGGACTTATCGCGTCGAGGAGAGCGGCGCGATCGGCAAATTCGTGTGTGAAAAGAAGACAAACAAAAAACTATATATAAGAAAGCGAAGGTGACATTGGAAAGAGCAAGAAAATCGCACAAAATGGAGAAGAACGAGTGCAAGGAAGGATCGTCGTCTCGCACGACGACGAGAGTCGGCCAACCGACAACCCCGACATCGCCCAGTTTGAATCTCATGGAACAATTGTTACTCGCGAAAATCGAACGACAGAGCATAAGTGACGTTTACAAGGATGACAAACGGGCCGCCAATAATTCCCTAGCAATGACGAAAGCTTTGCTGCTCAGAACTGACTCGATGGACAGTCAAACGAGCGCGAGTACGTTCAGCTCCGTTGTTTCCGGTGAATCGGCCGCCGGCAACATTACTTCTTACTGCAAGTGCGACGATTGCCTGCTCGGTATCGTCGATAAGCATCAACAACGCTCGGCTACGCTCGGTCGAAAAAAGGTAAATATGACTGATAAAGAAATTCATTGAAATCACATGGAGATAATTAAATGTTAAAAATTACCGTGCAGTAACGGTAACCAGATGACGACCCTGAAACTTCGCTTATTATTACTGAGTAAAACACAGATTTTCACGAAAATAAAATAAAATTTCTTCTTCAGATAGAAAATTTTACCAGATTTTCTAGTAAATTTTCATGTGTAACAAAATACGCAAGACTTAAATTTAAAAAATATATAATATCAGCAAAATTTTACTGTGCATTTTATTATTTTATGCCTTTCAAAAATGTCTATAGAAAAGTATCGTCTTTATAACAGTTATTTTAAGATTTATTATAAAATTCAATGAGTGTTATAGGAAAATGTATTGTGCTCTCGGTAAAAATTATCGTGCGCGCTACCCTTCTTGTATAGTAAAATTTTAGCTACGTATTTGAAATTTTCTGTAACGTGAGTTAAAAAAAACTTGTCGCGTACGAATTATTATGCTTTTCTCACTTGTCACCACATTGAAATATATCACGGTAATTTTTACCGTGAAATTCACGACAATAATTACTTTTCAATTCTCTCCGTGCAATTAAATGCGTTTGTTTCGTCCTTTTTTTGTTTGAATTAACAACAGTTTGGAAAATTAATGCTTTTTTTCTTCGATTCTACTGTTTCAGCGATTTATTTCAAATATATTCATTAAAATCAAGATCTATATGAAACCGTTGAGCAATAAAAAAATGTATATGCTTCTAGTAATTTCGGCATTTGGTGTATTATTTTTTTTTATTTTGTATTATTCAGCCGTATAGGCGAAGTGGGTCTATTCAGATTTTTTTATTTCAATCTACTAGCAAATTCGTAGAGGTAGAAAGTACGCTCTTTGGCCGGAGTGTGGCGCAGGGCCCGAGGTTTTCTCTCCCAAGCCATTTGTAATCTGACCGAGCATACATTGTCAAGAGTGTGTTCCGAAAAACTTAGGAATTGCAAACTATGCTTAGGGCAATGCCTTCAATAGAAATTATACGTAGCCATACGATGAAAGTATTTAATTTTTGTGAAAAACATAAATATCGGTGAAAATGGAATTCACGAAGTTTTTCCCGCGTAAAAACGATCGAAAGAACATTAAAGGGGGAAGGCCATTTAGAAGGTACAAAATAAGGGGTTTTTATGATTTTTTTTTTCAGGAAAAGAATATACATGGAAATTTGTAACTTTGTATGTGTTTCATTTAATATTTTAAGTATGCAAAAATGTATATATATATTTTTTTCAATGCAAATGACCAGTCGTGTACATTGATGTTCAGAGAGAGTCGCTGAAAAAGCTTCCGCACTGCTGGAGTTCTCCCTCACGGTGTAATTCTCTGAAACAAAAAAATCAAAATAATTCTTCAAGGTAACACGCATACGCTGTCGGTGAACCAGGATTTTGGAAATATATGCAAAATTCATGAAATGACAGCTTAATAAAGTCAATTTTGTGATTTTTCATGAAATTTTTACGATATTTCAGCGCAAAAGTACGTTTTATTTTTGGAATTAAAATATTATTTAGGTTCACCGACAAACTGCTGGTATAAGGAAGATGTGTGATAAATTTCATCAAAATCGGTTGAATAGTTTTTGCGTAATCACCCGAGCAGTTGGGAAAAATACAGTTTTGAGAAAAACGCGCGCAAAGTTTCAACAAGGGAAAACTTAATGATTTTGATGTCTTAACGGCTAATCAGAAATTTCGGCGCTACACAGGATTCCTTCGGCTTCGTCGTAAAAATGATTTTTTTTTACTGCTGCTGCTCTCTACGGGCTTTCCGACCCTCCTCGGACGATAGAGAGCTGCGACGCTCCTGTCGCGATACGCGTCGCTCGTCAGCTTTCTTTGCGAATTTCTCCGATTGCCTCCCAATGCAGATGTCCAGAGCGCTTATAACTCTTAAAATTGCAGAATTTCCCTCGTTGAATATGCTGGCTGCAATGTAAGCTGCAACTTCGATGACACTCAAGCCTGCATGCAAATGTTTCGGAGCTAAGCGCCATACGGTGGAGTTAAAATGTTCGTTTGCATTTTGCGTGTGGCCACCCAAGCATCTCTCCAATAGATCGTGATTGGATAAATCCGTGTATATCGGCGAGAGTTGCTTCTGGGCGTCAGGATGGATAGGCACAGGGTGTTTGAAAGTTTCACCAGTAGTCTGAGCTTTTTGCCACCTGCACCAGCTAGGATTATGTTGGTTTACAAAAAATCTTGTCTTCCGTGGAGGTCCCTTAGGTGTTGCATGAGAACCTTTTGGTAACGCGGACATTTTGAGAAGCAGTAAGCTCACAACTGGCACAACTTTGCAAGAGCAAATCATTTTAAATCATCAATCTCATAGACATCAATCTCATCTCACATCTCATCGCACATTTGAAAATGTGCCCAGCCTTCAAAATACGTTCTCTTTCAACAAGATTGGGTTGTTTAGGATTGGCACTATCCCAATCACAAACTGCACTAATACTTATCATAATATCACAGAAATTAGCACTAAACTGTTTACGTTTCATGATCCTCTTATTGCCGCCATGTTTTTTAGGCTTCGCCAATATGACAGATCCCAATAGCCGCGCGAGAGAAACATCCTCTCGTGTATACCGAAATTGTGGCGATACGGAATATTTTTTAAATTATTTCTTATCATGGAGGATTGTTGACGAATCGGATAGATATGTATCGTATGAGTAAATCTGGTAAATTTGCTGGTTGTAAATCAAAGTACTAGTATAGTTCTTTATTCTTATAGTATAATTCTTTATTTTCAAGTATACTCTTGTAGGTTTTTACATAGACCCCCTCCCCGCTCCCTGTACTTTGATACCCTTTTACACGTCCCTTTCTTTTTTGTTAACATTTGTCTTTCGTTCTTTTTTTCTTTTATGCTTCCCTTCTTACCATGCATTCAAAGATTCTCACATGCTCGCAAAATTCTTTGATGGGTTTCCTTTTCATTCCTTTATTTATCTTTCCTTTTAGTGCCTCCCCCTTGTAGCCTCTTCACCACTTTTCCAAACCATCTCCCACTTCCTTATTGATTTTCTCTTTTATTTTCCCGCATTTAAGTATGTGTTCCAAACTATTTTCTTCCTTTCTACAACACCGGCGTATGTCTTTTTATCTTCTTTTTCTATATTTTCGTACGTTAACCTGGCCCATGTTTCTTTAGTTCTTCCCAGCAATCTTCCGTTTCTATACGTTGTTTTCGATTTTTGTACTCCTTACAATACGTCGACTTCTCAATTTTGTTCTCGTCTTGTTGTATTTTCTGGTCCGTTTTTATTCGTATAGCTCTTTTGCTCATTTTTCTTACTCCCTCCGTATCTTCGTTTCTTATATTTTGCTATATTGCTCTCACTCCTATCTCCTCCATGGCTCCCTTCATTTCCAGTTCCCATGTGGATGGATTTGCATTTAGCATAGCTCTGGCTTCTTCTTTCAAACATTTTTTCGGCCACCCATCTTCCAGTGACATCTTCGTTATCTCACATAGATAGTTTACTGCTCTTTTCCATGTTTCCAATTCTATGCCCCTTATTCCTGCCGCCATTCTCTATATGTAGCTAGGTGTATTGTCATTGATACCCATTTCCATGTTATCGTATTTACCCTGTAATTTTTTTATTTGCTTCCTCCTCTTTCACCCTTACTCTCTGCTAATGTCTGCATGAGGTTCCCTGAGACTACCGACTTTTGCTCTTTTGCATATACCCCATACTGCGTTTTTTTTTCTCAGCTTCATCGAAGATCCACGATGTTAGTCTATAAACAAAAAAAAACAATTATAAATTGGAATGAAAATAGAGAAATAAATTAAATTGAAAAGAACTTTTCGTTTCGTTCCAATGATGCAAACTTCAATGCTAGAATTTCCAAGCAAATTCAAGGAAAAGGAAAATCCTGTTGCTAGCTTGAAAAATACGGAAGTTACGGGGCACGAGTACGACGAACGAATTGAAATTGTACAATCCGAGCGCGTTGCCTAATCGGGCGAAGCGGCAAATCAGCTTATGCAGGGGTGCGTGTTTGTTCGCTCGTTGAATTAATAGAACAGAGGATTCTATGGGTTCTAAGCATGTACCGAGCCACCAATGGTGTGGTTCGAGATTTCTGGTACATTGGACGAGAGAGGCAGAGATGAAACACGAATAAGGTTTACAGACAAGAACGCGGCTCCATTCGACTCGATCTTTTTTTGGTTCGGTGACTTTATTGCTCAATCACCGTGTCAATTAGTTCCCTCGCTCTCGTTTCGTCACATTTACACGATACGTTTTTTCCCCCAGTTTCACCGAGCTCTCATGAGTTTGATCAAATATCGCGATCCTACCACGAAGAAGACCGCAGGAGTCCGTGTTCGGATTCATTTGAAAAAAAAAAAATTAAAATAATGAACGGTACAAGGGATCCTCAACCAAACGAAACACGCACACACTGGATGATTTACAGCTATTAGGGTGTCGAGATGTTAGCGTTCAAAGTCCAGGAATTTGTTGGATCTCCCAAAATCCGACGTGTACCCGCGCCTCTATAAGGATTTGCTAGGGACACCGCATATATAGAGAGTCGTCATTGGGATCCAATTGGATTCTGCACTGTTGCCCTATGAACGGCGTTTGAGAATTCTTATCACGTTCGAATGGAAAATCTGTGAAAAATCGCGAGAAAAAATTCGGCGTGTTGAAACATAAGCTGGACGCTTCGTGAGCGTGTACGTATTTGGTGGATACTTTGTCAAAGTGCAGAAAAAAATAAATAACAAACGATAATTACAGTGGATTTTCAGTTATGTGATTCGAGTCGATTCTTAAGATCTACCCTTTTAATCCATTTGTACTTTTCTAACATACACGGAGAGAATTAAAAAATAATTTTTGTCGTGAATTTCACGGTAAAAATTACCGTGATATATTTCAATGTGGTGACAAGTGAGAAAAGCATAATAATTCGTATGCGACAAGTTTTTTTTAACTCACGTTACAGAAAATTTCAAATACGTAGCTAAAATTTTACTATACAAGAACGGTAGCGCGCACGATAATTTTTACCGAGAGCACAATACATTTTCCTATAACACTCGTTAAATTTTATAATAAATCTTAAATTAACTGTTATAAAGACGATACTTTTTATAGATATTTTTGAATGGCATAAAATAATAAAATGCACAGTAAAATTTCGCTGATATTATATATTTTTTAAATTTAAGTTTTGCGTATTTTGTTACACATCAAAATTTACTAGAAAATCTGGTAAAATTTTCCATCTGAAGAAGAAATTTTATTTTATTTTCGTGAAAATCTGTGTTTCACTCAGTAATAATAAGCGAAGTTTCAGGGTTGTCATCTGGTTACCGTTACTGCACGGTAATGTTTAACATTTAATTCTCTCCGTGTAAGATTTGTACTTTTTCAGGGTGTCTAATTTTGACCAGAACTGAAATTTCATGACATTTGAGGATTTTTAAGGCAAGGAATAGATATTTTTTCATCACTTTTAGTATGATTTTCTGGTATAAAAGTATACTTTATAATTCCTTAGTGTGAATAATTTTCAAAATTTTTATATTTATGTTCGGCTTTTTGAAACAGATGTATGTTGTATGCCAATAAAAAGTATACAAAATAAACGAAAAGTCACCAAACTGTAGAAGTCCATGTGTAGTAAAAAATGTGAGACAAACATCATTTCAAGTTTGCTGTAAAGAAATATATTTTGGGAACATCTGGAAAAATATGACTTACATTTGGGAACTTTGAGGAATGTGATCTAGTCGCTTTGAACAAATAACAAAGAAAAACTAATATGTTGAGATAACGAATCATTTTTTTTCTACTACCTTTTTTTCTAATACCGTAGATTGTCGCAAACCCGCGAAAATTTGAATTTTTTTTGAATAAGTCCTTAGGCCATTCTAGAGGCCAAAAAAAGGGCATATTTTGCCCTTTTTTTGGCCTCTAGAATGGCCCAAAATTATTTTTTACAGCAATACATGTCAAAATGGCGACTGTGCAGTATTTTTCGGATGACGCCTTTATTTCTGGAAGGTCAACGGCCGGACCGACAGCTCCTATAATTTTTGAGTTGTGATGAGACACTAAAGTTTTTTCGCCATTCGAAATGGCGTATTTCTAAAACAAAAAATATACAATGCCATGAGAAAATCGTTAGAAAGTTGTTTATAAAAAAGGAAGTATGCAATATAATAATAAAAAATCCTACGTAGTGCCTCAGAAAATGTAATTCTAAATATACAGTTAAAATTTCAAGTGAATCGGTTGAAATTTGTTTGAGTTATGAGTCCGGCCGACTTGAAAAATGTAGTTTTGAGATAAACGCGTTTAAAGTTAGTAGACAGTCGCGACATGAATCAAGAGGGGTTGCGCTAGAATTCGAAAATCGAGTACTTAGAGATTTTTCAAACCCATAATCTTTTGGAATATTATTTTATAGGTACTAAGGTACATTTTTAACAAAAAAAAAATCGATTTTTAGAAAATCCTAGAGTGGCCTAAGGCCTTAATACAAAAATCGGCCATGATAATGAGCGCTGCAGAGATCTCAAAAAAATCCGGTAGACTGATTATTTTTCGTGATATTTTCAGGGTCAAGTGTAATTTCATGACATTTAAGACTTTTCATGACTTTTTAAGTCGCTAGGCACCCTGTTTTTAAAGATCCACTTATTTTTTATACCTATATGTTTTGTTTAGAAAATTCAACGCATAGAATGCGATGGTATGCATTAAGAATTGTATCGAATTCTGTTCCATAATGAGAGAATCCTTTAGCATTCAAACTACTTTTATATATTGGATTCTAATGAGGAATCACGATTGGAATCCAATGTGCGAGCATAACATTTTAGTAGGGACAAGGATATGAGACTCCAAATGTCGTTGAAATTCGTAACGTTGGAATGCAACGAAAATTCTTCTTGATCTTCATTTCTTTATTTTTATTATCTCTAATCTTTTTTGCAGCTTTTGATTGAAGATTTTCAATAAGAATCCTCAAAAACGTCTAACTGTTTTTCATAACTTGAATGTGCACAAAAAAAATACAGCAATACAAAAAAAAATATATATATATTTCAGTTGCATCCCAACGATGCAAATTTCAATACCATGAATTCAATTGGATCACTACGACAATTTCCGTACGTGTTGCTCACGGGCGAAACGCGCAAGCCGGATCGAGCGTGGGTTCGAATCCATCTTCAGACGAGTGCATTTTTTGGGGTTACTTCAGAAACGGGCCGCACGAATTTGGGGTTGGGGAGGATAGAGAGTGAGGAACGATGCGGGCTATCCAATGATACCACTCCCTCCCCCCCCCCCGGATGTTTAGTTAAAAAAAATTAATTTGAATTCAAACCTAACCTAGAAATTTTATCAACACGTACAACAAAACACCCACGCATTCAGAGTTGAGGAGAATCGACTCACATTCTCACCATACATCATCACATTCACATCATCGTGTGGAATCGTCGATGTGGGCGCGAGGCACATCGAATGCGCGTGTGAAATCGTCGGTTGCGTGCAATACTGGTGTGGATGCCTAAGGGCGTACGTCGGTGTGGCAACACGCTCGCAAATCGCCAGTGTGATAACGCCCTAAGAAAAGTCCTTCTATTACGCGTATTTGAAAACACGTATAAAAAAAAAACTACGCGTCCTCCGCGAAAGGAAAGAGATACCATGGAATCGGGAAATCCAACCACCTACATAATCCAACCCTCAAAAATTCCAAATTCGTGCGACCCGTTTCTAAAGCCAACCCCAATCATTCTCGTTTATTATTTAATACTTGAAGAAAAAAAAATCACGCGTAATTGCGCTGTGACATTTTTTTTACTCGGCGTCGGACTTCGGACGCGAACATCGCGGCCATTTTTTGTCGCAAGAGATTTAAAAAAAATGCGTTCTGCTCAATGACACACCCTGTATGCTCACCAAGGGTACCTTAATAATTGTAAATCACCCAGTATACATGCCTCCGTTCGGGCACCATATATATATATATATATATATATATATGTGGTGCCCGGAGACGCGTAGCGTGAAAAGCGAAACACGATTCTTTCGACGCCGCAAATTACACGCGCTCCACCACCGCGGTACACGAATGCGATTTGTGCTCTCCAGCGGCTCCATTGATACGGCCCTCGAACACAATTCGCGAATCGTAATTGGTACCGTCCTGCCGCAAACGTTTGCCGCAGTATATATACACACACACACACACACACACACACATACACACGCACGCACGCATTAAGTCGGGTCCCCGGGGGTTCGGCGGCTCCGCAACTGCACTCTCGCGCCTCTCATTCGTTAAGTGCAAGTTTCACCGAGTCGCGAACGCGTTCATTATCCGCACGCCAGGGTTCCATTAGCGATACTCGCGATTCTACATCTCTCTTCTCCCTCTCCGCACTGCCCTTCGACGCTGCACACCCTCGAATGGCTGTCTGCCGTTAGTACAGCTCTCGATGCCGTAAATACGAATATAGATCTCGCCTCGCACATATTGCATGCTCAATTTTGTAGTCGTTATTTCAAAGGGAGAGGAAGAGAAGGAGGTAATTTCTCCGGTAAATGAGTAAGCCATTACCCATTTGTGTGAGTTGGTTCACGCGTAGTGGAGAAATAATAGGCCGAAATCCTCGTTCTCGCGTGAGAGAGAGAGAGAGAGAGAAACCAGTGGAACGCGTTTATTTGAAAGGTTTTCTGAATGGAAATCCTCTTGGGTGGATGATCTCAAGGGTCCTCATGTCCAGAGGTAGTAGGATGCATAATTCTATTTTGTGGATAGATTTGATGTGTATGTGAATGTTGATAGAAGATTTGGGGTGAAGGAGCACAAGGAACAATGCGAAAATTACATATCCATGATCGCGTCGAACGACGCGACCCGTGTACTAAGATTCGAACTCCGCTCACACGTTTTATAGTCCTTCCCCCTCCCTCTCCCCCCACTCGTTGCTGCCCGCGACTAGCCCCCACTCTCGCCGGCCCGCGAATCTATGCGCGCACGCGCGCCTAATTCGTATTCAAAAGAACCGCTCATGCGCACACACGGAGCTTTGCGCTTAATGTGTATACATATTGAAGATCTTAATCACCTGTAATCGGTGAATCCCTCCCCTCCTCGGTATGTTTTTCCGACAAATCTTCGCGAGCCCTCGTGTACGGTCAGGTATTTTCGTACCGTCTTTTGTAAACGTGCGACCGTTACCCAACGATGCAAGCGACAACGTAACGCACGAGCGACGGGAATAATGGCCGAGGACGTTGGATGGTACGAGCAATTCGGATTTAAAAAAAAAACAAAAACTCTGTTACGCTTCTCAAGTCATAATGATTTATATTCAGACGACGTTATACGTTCGACAAAAGTTCAAGAGTCTCGTCTTTCGTCATCTGCTGGACGTGATTGAAAAAAGCTCGGTTATATGACGCGCAACGGTCTCGTGAGCAAACGTACGTCATAACGTTCGTATACACTTTGATCCCCCCCCCCCCCCGACTGTAAGAGAATTTTGTCTGCATTTTTATCTTTATTGGCGCGCCGATCCGAGTGCAACGAACATTCCTCGGGCTCTCTCGCGTTTACGTCTTTTGAAATGAAAAAAAGAAAGAAAAAAAAAAGCAAATTCCATGTTTTAGTCTCGATCAAAGTCTCGCTGAAAATAGGACTCGGCTGTCGTACAGGCCTGTCTCTTAATAGCCGTTTACTCGTGGCTCGTGGGATTATTAGCCGAGTATTTAAAAGGACACGCTTATTTTTTGCACAAGCGCCGCGCGGCGAAATACTAAACGCTCACGAGACGTTTGCTGCTCGTAATACGCGTTTGAGGCCTATTATGATTGAGACGCGAAAGCGCCTCGGCAAAATATGCCGTCTTCTTCGAATCACCAACGTAAAATGTTGACGCGCCTTTTTTCCACGCTCGCTTCCCCGATTGGTTGGAATTCGTCGCACGTGAATTTGCGCCTCGTCATCGATAATACTCGATGATCGATCGCAAATCAAAGTACCCAATGACGCTTTTATCTTCAGTTATTCGTGAGAAAAAAAAAAACCATCTCGTAAATTGGTGGTTGTGCGTCACGCGTTTTTCGCAGGTACGCGCGCAGCAGCGTGAGAGTCGTACGCGAAGGCCCAGCGAAGTGGAGTTGCGCGAAGCGACGGGTTCGAAGGAAGCGGTGGTGGGGGAAGCGATCAGCGGGCAGAGTGGTAGGGGGGGGGGGCGCTGCAGTCCGCTACGTCGCGCGAGGCCGTGGCGGGTGAATTAACACGCGACACAATTTTTTTTTTCCCTCTTTTACCCGCGAGATATCTCTCGAAATAATTTGCCAAGCGACGTTTCTTTCGCAACCACGTTGATCCTCGGAATGTCCTCTTTCGCGCTGTGCTCTTCTCCCGTTCAAAAGGTCGGGATTACGATAGTGAAATAATCGTTGAAAAGATATAACGTCGAAGCGCCCCGCGTTAAGGCCCCGCGACTTAGCGGACTCGTATTACGAATGAATAGCGAATGCCCGTTCGAGTGGAGATCGTCGAGCTTGAAGAAACTCGAGTCAAGCTACACGACGTAATACATCGAGATAAACACACAAATTCGAGCTTCGACGCGAGACTTTCGACTTTCGCGACCGCGCGCGGCGTTCTCTAGTAACGCATACGTACATCAATTAGTCCGGCGCCTCTCTGCGCCCCCCCCCCCCCCCGACGATGACGCATTTGCTGCGGCATACGTCGCGTCGCGCGGTAAGGCCCCGACGACGAATTCCCGCAAATCAAACACCCCCTCACCATACTCCCATGTACCAACACGACAATCAAAATAACCGAGAATTTTCCCGCAATTTTTTCTATCCACCGTTAGTATTTTATCTCCCGCCCACTTCCGTTTCGTCATCGAAACTTCCGTCACTTTTCCGTATTTTCGCGACGGTACGTTCCGCGCGTCGCAAGTAACATACATATTTATCGTGAAACAACGCGCTCCTTATACGCGTATACTTCGATCGGCGAGAGCAATCCAGTTCGAGTTTGCCCTCGGAACGTTACGCTCCGTGTGAACTTCGCGAATCCTTTGCTTCTTACGCGCGCGCGGGTACTCCCACGCGTTACGACTCGGCACCGAGCAATTGTTTCGCGTTTCCTTCGGTCACGCTACGAGGCATCGAGTTCCGTGTTACGAGAAACGTCACGAGAGAGAGAGAGATAGAGAGATAGAGAGAGAGAGAGAGAGAGAGAGAGAGAGAGAGAGAGGGAGACGGAAAGAAAAAAAAACGGGTGCACAAGTGTGTCTTTTTTTTCGATTCGCTCTGCACGTACGTGCGTAGTACGTCGCGAGTTAGAGGCCGAAAAGAGCGCAACAACATTTTCGTATCGAAGACACTCGTCGGTCCAGCGCGAGCGAGTACTTCGCGCGATTGTTTTTTTTTTTCTCGTGTGCTCCCAGTTTTCGCGATACACAATGCACAACCGTATCCCCCCCCCCCCCCCTCAGTATACGCACGCTCTTTTGTGTATTGTACGAGCAATTAAATGATAATTACAGTGCGGTTTTCTTCGCGCCATAGGAGCGCTACGGCCACGCGCGAGATACCGTTCGACCATTTTGTGTGTTAAAAACGCGCGTAAATAGAGCACGGGGGCGAGAGGGACGAATCATTTTTCATACACACTCGCGAAGATACGTTGCGAGGCTTGGATCTATTGCGCAATCACCCGCGAGTGAGAGACAGTTTTTCGATATTCATACGCGCACGCTTCATCGCTACAGAGATAACTCCTGTGTGCGCGTTATACATACGGCGATTCAATGGCATTTAACAATTGTCGCGATTTTTCGTTTCCCGACCGACATCCGCCGACAAATGCAAATTCAAATTAGGAACTGAACAGTCGATAACGACAACAACAACAAAAACAATTAAAAATTATCAATATAACGTAGTAGGTGACAAATAATAAATAACAACTCTTTAAACAATAATAATAATAAATGAAAATGTATTAACATAAATGATAATTATAAATAATATTTAATAATAATGAAATAGACAATGCCAGCGGCAACATCAACAATAACAACAAAGTACATTTCGAATAATTCATAATTTATGAATAACAAACAATAAACAATTGATAAATAATAATAAACATAATTATCATGAGCAGGCAATATCAAGAATAATAGTAAAATATTTATCATACGGAACAAATTAATAAACAATTGCTAATACGAATAAAGAATAACTTATTATTATAAAAATCGACAATAGCAGTGATAAATAAAAAATAACAATAGTAAGATAATAATTATTGCAATAATTATTATTATGCGCAAATATAAATATAAATAATACAACTACAAATAATAATAACTTTATCATTATTTATGTAAATATTGATTAAATTTATATTAGTATTAATATAAATAATAATAATAAAAATATCAATACGTCTATAATTTAAAATCAATCATTTAATTTTCAGCCGAATTATCGCTGACCTCGATCAGAAGTATCTATCAATTTGAAAAGTCGTAATATTCTTTAAAAAAAAAAGCTGAGGCAAAAACATGTGCTGAGCGAGATTGTATCAGCGTCAACGAATTCCAATAATGCGGAAGGCACCTCGCAGCGATTTCCCCACATCGTAATAACAATAACAATAACGAGTGCTCGGGGCTTCAAAATAAGCCGCGTCGCAACGTGCGCGACAGCCCCCCCCCCCCCCGAGATAAGACATTTATTTACGTCTTTTTGCATTCGGCTTTCGCGCAACGTTCGCGATAAGCTTCCCGAAGCGAGAACAAAGTTTTGTCTCGATACTGAGCCAAAGAAAGAGAAAGAGAGAGAGACAGAGCTTGGATAACGTTCACGTTTATCGCGACGTCTCCTCGTGATAACACAAGACACGAGCCTAAACGCGTCAATTGCCGTGCAACGATAGAGTCGTTCGTGTTTTTATTGCACACTCATTTGAAGAAAAGTCGTGGCGAAGGGAAAAAAAAAGAAAGAAACGAAAAAAAAAAACGACCTCGTGTGAATTTCAAATTTTTTCTTCTCGATATTACGTCATGAGAATTTATTCAAGCTCTGCGATTATCACTCGAACGAGCATTGGATTTGTCCGAAATACGAAGTTTACAACCGTATGGGCGCTTCGACGTATCTTTCAACGATCATTTCACCATCGTAAAATCCCGAACTTTGGAATAAAAAAAAAAAACATTACAGTAAGAAAGAGGACATTCCCGTGGATCAACGTGATTGGAAAAAGAAGTTTCGCTCGTCGGATTATTTCGAGATATCTCGCGGGTAAAAGGTAAAAATTGTGTCACGCGTTAACTCACCCGATCGGCCTCGCGCGACGTAGCGGACTGCAGCGATCCCCCACTCTGTCCAACGTTTCGCTCTTTAGCCTCTCGCCCCCCCCCCCCGCCCTCTCTCTTTCTCTCGATCGACACCACCGCCTCAGCGGGATCAACGCATCGGATAGTTCGGACACGAAAAAGCGGGGTTCGTTCGCTTTGTCCTTTTGTTGTTGTTCGCGTCTTCGTTGCTCGATTGGACCACTGCGCGTGGTAAACTCCATCACTGGGAGAATACTCCGGGAATGCTTCGAGACGCGCGTTTTCGAAACTACGTGAAAAAAGTGGCACGCACGACGCTCTCAAGCGCTCCGTGCGCGCCAGAAGAAAAAGAAGAAGCGCTAGAGACGTCGCGAAGCGGGCCCAACCGTAAGGAAAAACGGGCACAAGGCGTCCTATCGCGCATGTCTTCGACTCGACGTCTCTTCGACAACGATTTAAACGAGGCGTGGGCGAAACCACGCTGGGGCGTGGGCTTTAATCATTCGTAAAATCGAGGCAAACACTCCGCAAACGTGCGACGTTCTCGCTCGGAGGAGCAACACTCAAAACCGATCGAATCCTCCTCATCGCGAAGGAACGTGACAACGTATAAAATCGGCAGGAAGCACGTGGAAAGCGGGACCAGTCAAGGACAACGCGTTGATTTTTGGTGCGCGCGCGTGCCACCCGCTCATACGCGCACGTCGTCGCGCCCCGAGAAAGCAATCGCGAATTCACGCGAAAGGCCTGATCGCCGAGATTTTTGCGTGTTCCTTGCCGTTCTTTTCTTTTTTTTCGCGGAAGTCAATGACGCTTAATTAAATACTAGTGTGCGTCGATTTTTTAACAAGGCCTCGTTGCCGTTTGCCGTTGAACCGGAAGTGTTATACGTAAACGAAGCAGGTTGTGGCGGTAATGTGCGACGGTGTTTGAACTTTTGGCTCAGTAAAAGACACTTTCTTGTGACATTTGGACGGAACGCGCTCGAAAAGTCGTCCTTTATTTATCTGCAGTGAAATGACAATAATAAAATTAATAAATTTAAAAAGTTCGAATAAACAAGGATAAAAATATGATTGAAAGACGATTTTTTTTTTCAATTAGTACACGTGTGTCCCATTGAAAAAAAAACTCTCAATGACATTTGGATAGAACTTGTTGAAAAAAAAAACTTTAGTCAAATAAAAAAATAAAAAAGCTCAAGCTTATAAAAAAAAATCAAATTGAAAGATAAATTGTTACAAAATTCGAACGTTTAAGGAAAAAAAAAATAATTGTCCTAGTGATATACGAACAGAACTTGAGAAATCGTCCCCACGGCCACTTTGCCGTAAAATTGAAAAACACAAAAAAAAGGATTAAAAAATAAAATCGAACTAAGGAATAAAGCAAAAATTAATCGATAAATAAAAAAAAAACACGCTTGTTAAATAAAGATTGAAGATGCAAGAAACTTGTGAGAGGCTGATACCAAAAATCGTTTGCACAAAGGCGAGTTACACGGAGGGTTGCGTAATGTCGCACCACGAGGAGGAAAATTCATGCGACAGACGATTATTGGGACGCCAGCGAAGAATCGGCAGACCCAGAGTACGACGAAACTCGCGTCGTTTGTCCTTGACACAGGAACAACGTCAGTCCTCGTCGTCGTCCAGGAGTCCGTCACCTGCGCCCATCGCTCATCTGGCATTTCGTTTGACTTCTGAGGCTCGTGTTCCCCAGACGAGACACAAATGCGATGAGTCGACTAAGGACCAGCCCGATGATCGCGAGCTCTCGGACAACGTGAATCGTCGCGGCGGTAACGCGAGCTCCGGTTATGGACAATATCTGCAATTGTTGGATGTGCCGCAATCGAGTCACAACTCATCCTCGTCCGCGGCGCTCCTCGAATGGGGCGAACCTAGCGGTGACGATCTTAGCTCCGAATGGGAATCCGATCATTCCGACTGTCGAACGATACCAATCGATAATGTAGAAAACACCACGAAGGTAGCCGAAAAAATGGACGTGAATCTTGAATTGTTATTCGTTAGTTTTTATTTCGGAATTTTTATTTCGCTTTTGTTTCAATTTCTTATTTGATTTTTTTTTAAAGTAGGGACAACGACTTAGGATAATGTAGAAATACCGACGGAGCTGCAGTGAGTGCAAGAGAGATGCGAAGTACCGACCGAGTTGCAAGGAGCAAGAGAGAAATAGCGAAATATCTCCTTTCAACTTTTCTCTCGTTTTTGTCGCAATGTTTGAAAAAAAAAGGAAGATCAACCATCTCGTAGTTCACTCACGGGAACACAATTTCTTTTTTTCTCACGAAACACGCTCGGTCGGTAATGAAAACTGTAATGAACTATTCACGCAGGTTTTTTTAGTCTTGTCGAAAGGGCTTCAGGTGCTCACTGATCGTTTCTACGTGTAACGATACTTTTCGACTCTCGTGAAATATCGATGACCTTTGGAAAATAATTGAAACCAAGACTTAGAATGAGGGTAAAGCTTACGCGGAGATAGACATTCGGAAATATTTCACAATATTCCCTATAATTCTAATGCGGATTTTTTTTCTATTGCTGATTGCAGAGCTCAGGCTGGCGAAAGCTCAGGAACATCGTTCAGTGGACACCCTTCTTCCAGACGTACAAGAAACAACGGTATCCATGGGTGAGTTTTTTAAATCCTACCGCTTAAGGGGTTATACCACCTTGGAACTCGGAAAAATAGGCATAAAAATATTTTTGTTTTACACGACCATTAAATATATAAAACAATTTATATTTTTCACAAATACATTATAGTTTTATGAACAAATTTAATAGATTTAGTAGCGGAAATATAAGTCGTTTATTGGGACCTTTTGAAAATCTTTGCCGGTGGTAGATTTTTTTTTCTGTCAAGCATCGTCTGAAAAATAAAAATAAAATCTTGTAAAAAAAGGTCATAGCTACGTGTAGCATGGTGAAAAAAAATATAGCAATAACAGATGTTTGGAAACGAAACTTTGATTTTTATCAAAATTTTAAGTTTTGAAAATTAATAATACACAAACGCGGCATCCTAGCAAAAAAATTCTATTTTGAGATCTACTTAATAATTCTAAGTAGATCTCGAGGTATTTTGTCCACCGCCGTGCTTCAAATTGCTATTGCTATGCTCTGGTAATAATTGGAATTTTTACACGTTTAAACCCTTCAAATATTCTTAGAAGTATAAATAATAAATCTAGCTAAAAAATTGATGTTTTGAACATCTCGCGGTGGTGTAATCCCTTAAGATGTGACAGAGATTCGGATGCGAATGAGACAGCCATTGTGCCGCTGACGGGAGAGCAAGAGAGTCAGACGGAGAATGTCTTTTGCATAATCTTAAGTCCTTCTTTCCTTTAATTTTGAAAGTTATTCGGTTCAAGCAAACAAGCGAACGCATAAAAGGAACAGAAAATAACCAAAATATACAAAGGATGATGAACGAACAATAGCCGACTATTATCCTCTATCCGAACCACTAAACATCTTTCAAAATAATTTAAAAAAAAATTTATTGACAAAGAAATACCATTGAAAAATATTTTAGAAAATCGTTTATAATTTCACACTTTAATGACGCAACGAGCGGAAACAGAGGAGCAATATTAATGTTGAGTCGATTATGCAACGGCAGGTCCAATTGGCGGGTCATCAGGGGAATTTTCGAGCCGGGCCAACGCCGGGCACGATATTGAAGAAGCTGTGTCCCCAGGAGGAGGCTTGCTTCAAACTACTGATGCGCGACGTTTTGAGGCCTTACGTGCCCGAGTTCAAAGGCGTCCTGGACGTTCGAGAGTCCGAGGACGAGCGGCACAATAATCAGGAGACCGAGAACACCGGTATGAAGGAGTCCGAGAACAATGGGCACAAGGGAGCGATCGTCGCTTCTTATCTCCAGCTTCAGGATCTTCTCGGTGATTTTGAACAACCGTGCGTCATGGACTGCAAAGTTGGCGTACGAACGTATCTTGAGACCGAGCTGGCAAAAGCCAAAGAACGACCCAAAGTAAGCATTCGAGAAAGTGCATTTTTTTCTCCCTCGGCATTCCAACAGTAGTCGACAAATTAGCCAACAACTCGGCTGATCTTGATTACTATTGCCACAGCTCCGCAAGGACATGTACGAGAAGATGATCCAAGTGGACCCGTCCGCGCCGAATGCCGAAGAGCGCCGAGTTCAGGGTGTGACGAAGCCTCGTTACATGGTTTGGCGCGAGACGATATCCAGCACGGCGACACTCGGATTCCGGGTCGAGGGTATAAAACTCGGTCACGGTGGTTCGTCCAAAGACTTCAAAACGACGAGAACGCGCGAACAGGTGCGTGAGACGAAAATTGTACAGACTTACGAGAATTTACGCGAGGCCACACGAAATACTTGGCTCGACGTTTTATCATTGCGGGCCATCACCACGATGTTAAGTCTCAAACCGCAGGGACTTTGAAGTCCATTTAAAAAAAATTGATTGGCTGCATTGAAAATTTACAGTTGTTTCCCCAAAATACACACGACAAAGAGGACAAAAAGATTTTCGAAGTTTCTTTTCGCGACGGAGCAGCAGACTATCGGAAATATTTTTTGCTGAAGTTCGCCGCGATGTACTATTTTTCAATTTTGAGGTTCGAACTTGTAGCAAAATAGTAAAGCGTTTCTTGATGTAAATATAAAAAACTAGAAAGAATCAAGGATGTAAAACAAATTGTTTAGAACATTATTTGCGAAAATGTTAAACCTTTAAATCACAGTGTGACAGTTCCTAACAAACCATCTAAGTCCTCACAAAATCCCAAATTGACATTTAATCCTTTTTTAAATCAATGTTACACGACGTCTACGAACCGTTCTATGGTTTCTAGCGCAATTCAAGCAAGCTGGAGGGCATTAGTTGGATCTAAATTTGTTCGAAGTTTACTTGTAGAGAGATTGCAAGATTCGAGTATGCGTAAAGTGTGCGAAAATCGAAATATATATAAAAACGATAAAAACTGCGTGTTCGTTTGGGCTACAGCAAGCAAAACTGCTTTAAAGCATTCTATACATCATAAAGGAATGTTACGGCACAATGCAACATGTCTGTCGCAATCCTTAATTTCTTTATAACCAGCCCCCTGATTGAATTTTTCCACAAACTAAATAATACGTGTTCTTTTACGTTGTTGAGTTATGAAAACTTCATTTTTTTACTGTATAATAATGGTAATTCGTTAATTAAATTATTTATGAAAATGTTATCTTTTTGTGGATATTCTAAAGGATCCGCTGTGAATGTTCAAAATACTTCTTCATTTTTTTCAAATAAACGTCAAAATGCCCGCGTCAATTTTCGGCCTAACACAACGCGATTGTTACAGCTTTTAACAAACATGACTGAAGTTCGTAAATTGTTATGTTTGTTGTTCAGGTGACGGAAGCCCTGAAGCGTTTCGTCGAGAATTATCCGCACGCTGTGCCAAAGTACCTGCAACGTTTAAAGGCGATACGGGCGACTCTCAAAGCCTCGCCGTTCTTCGCTTCCCACGAGGTCGTTGGCTCGAGTTTGCTCTTCGTTCACGATGCCAAAAACGCCGGTGTATGGATGATCGATTTTGCGAAGACGCTACCCTTGCCGTCGCACTTGCCCAACATACGTCACGACGCTGATTGGCAAGTGGGCAATCACGAGGACGGTTATCTCATAGGTGTGAACAATTTGATCGACATATTTCAGGATATAAGAAATTCTCAGTCGTAATATTTTTTGACTGCGCGCGCGCGCTTACACGCGCGCGTCTTGAGTGATTCGTGAATGTGTGTGTGTGTGAGAGAGAGTATGTGAGCGTGTCGTGCGAATGCGTTACAATAATCTCATCCCCGTAGAGCGATGAAAGAAGAGGCAAGAGGAACGAAAAGGTCGTCGCGCCCTTTAGCTCGTAGATGAGACTACGTAAACTCGTTAGTTCGATAAATCCGTTGAGCATTTAAGGCTTTTGTCTTCCTGCCCGAGAACAAGAAGAGAAATATTTTGTCACGACGCCCCAGAGAGCAAGGAGAGAGGGAGAATGAGACTGACGAGCCGCGCCCGTGAGGAATCAGTCACTCCCTCTCGGAATAATTTGCCGTTTCTTGGTGCGCGCGTCACGAAACTACTCCATCTAGAGAATGCAAGATAGTGTATATGCCCGCTTAGCGATGATTAGTTCTACTTTCCTCGATGGCATCGAATGCCGCAATGACACGACGTAAATACCGGTGAGACCTTTGATATATCGTATACACGCGTCCAGTCGTATCCCCTGAGAGACCAGTATGAGCGCGAAATTTCGTTCTTTGCTTCGTTATACCCGCGCTTCCGGCGAACTCCCGAGCTGACAGACTCGGCGGGTTTGCCGAAACCGCGTGTAAACCAGTTTCGGATTGTTTGTCGCTGTGATGGCGATGCTGATTGGTATTCGAGAGATCATACGGTGCTGAAACGATCCACATTGCTCCCTTTGAAATCAATTTCGACAATGAGTTTCGCCCAGCAACGAATTCTCATTTTTCGACGTACACACTTTTTTTTTTGACAAACTGACGTTTCCATCTAGGAGAACGGCAGAATTCTCTATCTAGAAAAACCTTGGAAAATTTTATCACTCGAATTTCCCTTCGGGACTTTCGGCAGACAAGTTTTTGTTTTAAACGTTTACACCAACGCCGTCCGGATCTCTTTGATGCTGATTTCTTTCATTCGCAGCGGCGAATCCTCTCTGACTGTCTGCCCAAGACTTAATTCGCGACACGTTCTAACCCTGTGCTAGTTGTTCATTCGTAAAACCACTGGCTACACCGAGTATATTCGTCACGTATAGAGAAAATGTGCTCGTCAGTAATTCTCGAACAAGTTCCTACGACGAACGAGGAAAAAAACGGGACGTACGATAGAGAAGATGAAAAAGTTGAACCACAGACCAAAGACGCGGCAGCCAACGACTGCCTAGTAAAAAAAAAAGAAGAAAAGAGATGCAAAGAAAACACATAACTTATAGGCTCTTAGGAAAATTGAGTGCGTTTTATAGACTCGAATCCTAGAAGTTCTTTTTTTTTTTTCAAGATAACTTAAACGAACTACCTAATACGTAAGACTTTATTTATACCGTCGAAGTAACATAGCGGCCGTCGTCTGTCTGTGTGTGTGCGCGCGTGCGTGCATGTGTGTGTGTGTCTGTATATATGTGTATTTTCATGTGTGGGGCCACAGACGAGACCGTATTTTTGTATTCAAATCTTACCACACGTTGTTATTTTTTATTTCCGTTTTTTTGTTTTTCATGAATAAGTCGCAACTTGTCGTATCGCTGCGTTCGTGTTTATTCGTTTACTTCTTGCAGCAACCTTTCGTCGTTCCTCACTTCCCGCTCTGACGTCCAGAAACTTTGCGATACTTAAATCGAAGAATCACGAGGACAGCCGCGGGAGAGATGGCGAGGATGAGAAGAGAGAGAGAGAGAGAGAAAAAGTCGATTTTTCAATTCTTATCATTGATTCTCGTAAGGACTGCTTCTCGGTGGTTGAGTCTGAAGGGTTGGTTGTTGTTGTTGGACAGCGCTCGCCTGGCTCGACGCAATAGTGGTGGGGGCGATTACGCGCGCGTAGACGGCCGCGCCCGTGGTCTTCAGGCCGGCTGGTGTCGGTATAACTTTCAGGCCGTGCAACGTCTTTATGTTCAACAATTGGCTCGGCAATATTATCGGCTGTTGATTGTTTTGCTGCTGCGACGATTGTTGCTTTCCAAGGACGACGCCACTCTGGCTCAAACCGACGCCTACGCCTTTGTTGCTGCTGGCCAGAACTATCGGTTTTCCGGCCAACTGAGCCGTTACCATTCTCACCGTCTGAGCACCTGGGGTTTGCTGCTGGTGCGACGTCACGATCAGCTTCGATTGGCCAGCTTGCGCGGAAGCCTGCGACACGACCTTCGAACAATTCCAACAAGTTTTCAATTTGCACGATGTGTTTTTTACAGTTAAACTTTTTTTAGCCCCGGTTTTTCGTTCGGCTAGGCATGTCGAGCGATATGCGTCACGTTCAATCGAAGTTCGATTACGCATGTCGAATCTTTCACTTTCAATGACAGCTATTCGCACGCCACGTGGTCAATACATTTCGGGAAATTACCATAGTAAATTCTAAAACATTCTACGCGTTTGAACTTTGAATTGAGAGCGCTCTCACATAATCGTGATATTTGCGCCTTTTATAAAGATTGTATTATTTTATTGTTTTGGTTTATTGCATGTTAATAATAATATATTGAATAATTGATGAACAAGTATTCGATTTAAATTATATAAACTGCAATTATAGTATAGTATACTATAAGCACAATTATTTAAATTTGTGAATCCTGTTAGTAGAATTCTGTTTATTGACTTTACTGCAATTATAATGAATAACGCATTTATAAAGCCAATTAGAAATACTTAATACTTTTGGTAAATGCTTTTTAATTAGTATAAACGCAAAATTCTTTAAATTTTCGGCTTTTTACCCGTTGAAATTTCAAATAATTTACATTCTTGTTATTCTTTCTTATCGACTATTAATAATAAAACGATTAAACCAAAACGACGAAAATAAAATTATTAGTTTGTAAATTATTATTAATATTAATGTTGATTATTAATATTAATATAAATATTAATTATTAATATGAATTAATATTCAAAATTAAGTTAATTAATATGTATTAATATTAATATTAATTATTACTTTCGACGATTTCAGGGTAAAATCGTTCAGGCTTATGGCAAAAAAGTTTCCTTTCGCGGTGGTTTCGTAAAACCGTACCCAAGTTTTTTTTTAGGTTCTTAGGAGAAGTGAGATACAGCAAAGTATATTTACCTGATATTGCGTCTGTATGACTTGTTTTCCCTGTCGATTGAGCTGATTGGCGTGGGAGGTCGTAGTCGCGAGTTTCAAGCCTTTTTGGGCGAGTAAACTCTCGACGGATATGAGCTGGCCGCCGCTCGCGCTCGTCAATACTTTCGCGAGGATCTTCTGTTGCTGCTGTTGTTGCTGGTGCGGCGATTGTTGTATCTGCACCGCTATCGGCTTTCCACCAATTTGCGCAATTATTCTCTGCATTCCGGGCGACTGGAGCTGTTGTTGTTGCTGCTGCTGCGGTTGCGCCTGCTGTGCCGTGACTATTCGCTGTTGAACGTGCTGTTGCGATTGTTGCTGAACGCGAGGAAAACAATATACAGAGACGTGAATTTTCTCGCTCGTTTCGAGATAATCGCATTATCGTTCAAATTATCGATGGGTATCTTCGAAGAAAACTCACCTTCAGTTGCTGTTGCTGTACCTGTTGAGCCTGACCGGTGGATGGTGATGATTGCTTGATGTATATAGTTTGACCCTGAAGCCCGTGTCCCGTGAGCAACGACTTTATCTGTCCTGAACTGACCAACTTTATTTGCGATGCCAGCAAAGTTTTACCCGGCAAAACGTGCTGCTGATGCTGCTTGAGATTCGCGCTCTGCAATATACTCTTTCCCGCCTGATTCCCAACGACCGTTTGTTGCTGCTGATTCGCGATCTTCGCCGTTGGAAATATCGTGGACATGTTGGCCTGTGTCGCGCCGATGCTCGTTGCGGTCGTCACCGTGACAGGTTGCGCCGAGTGTAGCACCGAAGGACCGGACAAACGTATCGTTTGAAGGCCAGCGGACGTCGATACTTGAATCTGATGATGAGGAAAGTGTTGCTGATTCGACTGTAGCAAGCTTTGCGTCGCGTTCGTCTTTACAACTGCCACGGGTTTGCCACCGGCGTGCGAAGCGGCCAGTTTCTTAATTTGTTGCTGTTGCAACTGCTGAGCTTCGCGCAGTTGTTGTTGTTGCTGTTGCTGCTGCAACTGCTGTTGTTGTTGTTGTTGTAACTGCTGCTGTTCTCGCAATTGCTGCGCTTCCCGCAATTGCTGTGCCTCTCGCAATTGTTGCTGTTCGCGCAATTGTTGTTGTTCCCTCAACTGTTGTTGCTCCCTCAATTGTTGAGCCTCTCGCAAAGCTTGCTGCTCGCGCAGTTGTTGTTCCCTCAATTGCTGCGCCTCGCGCAACTGTTGTTGCTCCCGCAGTTGTTGCTGCTCCCGCAGTTGTTGCTGTTGTTCCCTCAATTGCTGCTGCTCTCGCAACTGTTGCTGCTCACGAAGTTGTTGTTGCTGTTGCTGCTGTTCCCGCAGTTGTTGCTCCCTCAACTGCTGTTGTTGTTCCCGCAGCTGTTGCTGCTCGCGCAATTGATGCTGCGAGGGGACCGGAGGCGTGGCCGGTATCGAAATTTGTTGCTGATTCGAATCTACCGTAACAGCAACCGATTCGCACAATTGTTCGCTCATCGCCGTGGCGAGCGTGGCCGTTGTTGCCCCGGTAATTGGCGTCAAAGCCGATATCGTCGTTGTCGTCGTTCCAGTCGCAGCTACGGATGTTACGCTTTGCGTAACTGACGCTGCCATTGTTGTTATGGCCGTTGAGTTCAGCGATTCCGTTGAGACTCCCTGATCCACGACAGTTTTTTCCTCCAACGCTGGCTTACGCGTGTCTTTCCTGCGGTACCATAATTCGATAAAAATTTACAGCTTTAGGTGAAAGACTTCTCCATGATCGTTTGAAATATCAAACGTGGCAAGAAAAACCAGGCAGAGCGAGATTTTACCTGGTATTCGGCGGTTGGCTTGACACCGTTGATTTTCGCTCTTTCTTCGGTGTTGTTTCTCTCGAGGTGTTCGGAGATTGATCCTTATTGCCGTTGAGGGTCTTACTCGAAGGCTGCACCGATTTGTTTCTCGACGAGCCACCTGAACTCTTCTTGTTCTTCGCCACACCCTGGAGCTGCTGATGATACATCTCTGAAAGGAGAAAATAGCGCGAGTTATTAGAGTCAAAACTTTCGAGGCTCGCTCTCGTCATTTACCCACCGAATTCAGACTCGGAGCGTGCCCGGTGAAGATAGAGCCACTCTTTGCGTCGGGGATAATAGCGGACACAGGGATCAGCCTCGTAATGAAGACGATCGAGGGCACCGGAAACGACGGAATGAAGATAACCTTCCTTCTCATGACCACCACCACCACCACCACCACCTCCACCGCCGGTTTCCGCTCCTTTCTCACCACCGTTCTTTTCTTGTCCCGGCTGTAGGAGACCCTGGTCTCTGATGTACTGCGAATCCTTCAGCAATTGACAAATGTCGGATCGTGTACCTTCGCCGTTCGGGAGTCGCGCAGTTGCGTCCCTCACGAGTGCGAGAATCGTCACGAAATTCGGACGTTCGGCCACGAGCAAGGAATGTCCGCGCGCCTTCGCCAACCCGGATCCTGTTTTTAAATTCATTGATCTCACTATTATTAATATCACTGCAGTGAAACTTCGTTAATACGTTTTGCACTTATACGTTTTTATCATTTATACGTCAAATTTTTCTGGCCTGGGCAGATTCCGCCTATAAAGAATGTAATAATGTTTCATTTCTACGTTTTTCACGCTTGTACGTTATTAATTTGGCTCCCCAAAGTTCGTTTTCAAATGGTAAACAGTTTCAGATACATACTGAAGTTTACTTCTACATTATTCTCATTTATACGCCATATTTGCCGTACCCCTTGAAAAACGTATAACTCAAGTGTCCCTGTATTATCCATGTTATTAAGGCCAACCATCAGCGCTATTATTTTCGCCAAGACCGTTTCATCAGTAAAATATGATCGGCACTTGTCATCTTTTTTCTATTCGATATCCAGCCGGATAATTAGTAACATTACTAGCCATAAGCCGCGGTTTTTTTTTACCACAAATCGTGGACCGTTCGAATAATTGTTGAACGGAGGAAATGCGAAAATGTTGACCTTTCTTTAAAAAACAAAACACTGAGCTACAGTTATTAAAGACCTTCGCGCGTTTTTTTTCGTGGTTATTACTCGAAGAATCCACCTGTTTATCGGGAAAATAAATTTTACCGGCGTTATGTTGATAAATTCCTTTGACCGGTCCCACGACGGAAGCGTAACCGTGCATTCTGTAGGTGAACGCTTTGTGCGGCGCCGCGTAACGCATACGCTCCTGGCGCCTGAACTCTTCGCGTTCCTCGGCAGTCGACGGTCGAACTTTCCACTCGGTGGGCCAAAGTGCTCGGGGCGGCTCGGATTCCGGCATCGATTCGATCAACTTGCTGTCAGCGCCGATCGATTCGATGACCGGGCTCGCGCTCCTGACGCTACCGCAAACACTACTCGCACCGCTACCGTTGCTGTTTCCGTTGCCCGATTGCAGTTGTACGGAGTAAGATTTTACGGGAACGGGTGCGGTCGTGGCGAACACGGGCGCCGCTGTTGCCACTTGCGGTGTCGCCAAGGAATCCCTTTCGAAACGATATGAACAATTATTATGCTGCACTTTCACAAGAGTGATAAGTACAAATGATGGAGTGTAAATTTTGTTTTCCTTTGTATAAATGTACTCGTTATTTGGAAAATATCAGTGAAAAAGTTTGCGATTCTTTATGCCGATGAATAATCAAAAGTAGTTAATAAAATGTAATTGTATGTGATTGTTACTCGACTGGTTGCGTTTACCGATAGAGAAGGAATCGTGCACAGAGCGAAGATAATCTCGCGTCCGAGTCGCGACCTGCGCCGATCCAGGCGTAGAGTCCTCGTCCCTTGTTCTCCAGATAGGGCACCATTTCGTGATCGATTTCGCCTTCGGTCAATTGCTCGTGATCCTGAGCGCACGCGAGTTCACCGGCGAGAAAGCTGAGTGCTCGTGGAACGAGAGCCGTCCACGAAGAGGCCAACGAGTACCAATCGTTCAACGGTGATATCGGATTGCCTTGCCAGAGTGTCACCGCGTCTTTCATCTCTGTTGTGCTCATGCGATACTCGCCTTTCGAGATAAATGCGTCCCGCAAAAGAGAAAAGAAGCACGCGTGGGTTTCTTGCATCAATTCGCCACCACCGCTCATCATTATGTCGCTTGTATCGTCGACGGATACTTCCTTCTCCGTCATCGTCATGACAGCTTCCTCCTCGCATCTGCGTGACGCGGATATAACGCCGATTAAATTTGATCGCTAAATCACTTAACAATGGATCGATCGAATCGTTGCATAAAGTTCGAGTTGATATTGCAAGAGGTTTTTTACATACTTGACTTCACTGAGAATGTCCATTCCGTCGCCCAGCTGAATAGGAATTTGCATCATATCGATGTTGTTCAAATCGAGGTTCTTCTTCTCGTCTTGGTCTTCTTCGTCTTCGGAGCCCACCGTGGGCACGTCGATGCTCTGAGCGAACTCCGGCTTGACGTCGATGTCGTAATCGATCTCGTCGATTTCTTGCTTGATCTCTGACATCGGTATCGGTACTGTCAACGGTAACAGACGGTTGTTTTTCCCCGCTACGGGACTCCTGAGGGAACGAGAAACGAACGATTAGTATGTCGCATTTACGAATATTAAAAGAAAAATAAAAAATGCTGCTGGTACATTTTATTCTTCGGAGATTGATGAATCTCGTGGGCGTCGATCGGCTCGGTCTTGATCGGCGTCATAGCGGCGAATCGATGATCAATCTCCGATATCGCGAGGTGTTTCGTGTCGTCAGTGGTGTGAGAATAATCGCTGTTATCACTCTCGGGTTTAACGGGACTCGGGGGAATGGCTTTAGGGATGACCGGAGGACAGAGTGACGAGGGTTCGACTTTTATCCTTTTCTTGGCTGGCGTCACTCGTACCTGATTGCTGGCCGTTAATTTGTGTTTTTGGCCTATCTGGGCGCGTAGCGTCAAATCGGCCAGCGCGATGCCTTGCGTGTTCAGCTCTGGATGAACCTACGATTAAAAGCGAAACTGTGACATCGACGGCGATTTATGGAAGTCCCACGTTACTGCCGGGGAACTTACGTCCCGCCGTGCTCGTCGCTTTTTGTGCGCCATGAGCATCGCCCTGTACGTTTCCTCGGTTTGCTCGGGTATGAGAAACAACGGATTCGGGGTGTACTCGGCGCGTTGCAACGTCGAAAAAACGGGTCTTATCGCCTCGTCCTCCTGGCTCAGCGGCATTCCGCGCATAGGCGTTGTCTGCAACGCGATCGCGTTGCGTTTCTTTTTCTTTTGCTTGCCACCGCTCGGCTGAACGTATGGATAATTTTCCTCGTTCTCCGAGGTCGTGTCGGCCGACAGTCGCGCGTTTACACCAAGCTCCGATCTTATGGCATTCAGTTCTTCGATGTAACGAATATTCGTTTTTTCCTCCACTTGATCGACGAGGGGGAAGTGAATAGACAAATTAGCATCTTTCCATTTCGTACTATCTTTATGATATTGTACCGACTGTCTGCGTGTTCGTTTTTTTAGGCTGTAAGCTCGTAGAGTTAGAATGTGTGGCATGGTCATCTATGTAATTTGCTTACCCATCGCCGGTTTCGGCTTACGCCAGTGGAGCTTCGACAACGTTCGTTGAGTCGGATTACTGAAGCCCTGTCTGTACGCATTGAGCAAAAGAGTCTCTCGGGATTTCAATAACTGTCCTGCGAGCTCGTAAGAACGCTTGCGCTCCTCGAAGAGCATTCTTCTCTGCTGAGCCTTACGCAACAAGCTTCTCATGCGCCTGATGTCCGGACGGAAGTGGCCGGCTGACAGATGATTCCGGAAAGAATCCAGAGCCGTGACACCAAACCTAAACCCAATTCCGATTAAAAAAAAAACGAACTGATTCTTGCTTCAATTTGTATACCTCAATGCTTTCCTCACCTTTGGTTTTCTCTTTGGAAAAGCATTCCCAGCGTCTCATCTATTTCCCCTTGAACGTTGCAGTCGTCGGGAAACTTCGGCAAATATTGCGCCAGGGATGCCTTTTGCTCCTCACTGAGGCATTCCTGCCAGATCCTCGGATACTCCAAAAGCTCGTGAAATATCGCGGAATGCTCGCAGAGATCCTGTGGCAATTTGACGCGGCGCCCTGCCGCCACGCAAGTCTCCCATCTCTGCGGGAAGAGGATTTTTAAACGATGCCAAGGACGGTTGCAATGTTAATCTATTATGATGTCGACGTTTGCATCGCTGAAATGCAACGAAAATGAATTCTTTTTAATTACAATTTTTTTTTGCCGCTTCAGGCTGTGTACATTACCCAAACATTTTTACGTATTCTTATTAGAAATTCACGGCCTCGTTTTGTAAAAAAAAGCTTTGGATAATGATAAAAGTAAGAAAGGAAAACTAAAGATAAAAATCGTTGCATTCCAACAATAGAAACTTTAACATCATAATCGATTATAATAATATAATGGTGATGAAATATCAGCCATGACTGCCCTGATTAAGAACTTCGCAAATGGAACACATTTTTTGTAACATCGGGATTATAAGATTTCTCAAAATAAATTATTATATAGAGAATTTGAGGATACATTCTTTAGATTCTAGCGTAAATTCGTGGATTAAAGGGCTACACCTGTCGAGAGGTACGAAAAAAATGTCGAAATACCAAAAAACATTTCTGAGCAACGATTAGTGGAAATGAAATGCATTTTTTTAACACAAAAGTACATGTATTGAGAATCTTTAAAAAAAAATGAAAAAATATAAAAGAATAAAACACGGCTGCCGGCAAATGATGTCTTTTGTTTTGCAACGGTCAGCGGTGGATATCATATATCCAAAACCACTCGATGAATTGTTTTCAATTTTACAAGAAATACGTTAAGAAACATTGAGAGGTCGATGACGATCTCACATCTTAAAAATCGATCTTCATTTTTTAATAGTTATGTAAAAGTGACGATTTTTTTCATAGATTTTCCATGCACGAGTTTCGAATCATCGCCGTTTTGTAAAAAAAAATAGATTTCGAAAATCAGCGATCGTCAACGACTCGTATTTATTGTTAACTTAAATAACCCATTTGCTTTTTTGATTGTCGCTGGCCAGTATCTACTGCCGAACGTCATGAACAAAATAAGATTATCTGCCGGCAGCCATGTTTTTTTCTTTTCCATATTTTTTGGATAGATTGTCAATATATGGTTTAAAAAAATGCGTTTAATTTCTAGCAATCGTTGCTCTGAAAAACAATTCCTTATTACGACATTTTTTTCGTGCCTCTTGGTAGTTGTAGCCCCTCAATGCAACATAACAGATACCGCAAGCATAATTATTCCTACATAAAAATAATTGTCACGAAGAAAACCGGCAAATATGTCGAATCGACGCTTTAGCCCAGAATCAGCTAGATTATTTTTTTCGACTTATCATTTAAAAATGGTATGACAATTAATATTGTGGAAGAAAAGGCCCTAAAAACCCTAACGTCACTTTTATTGCCTGGTAGTAGTAGTGACCCAGAGACATTTATTGTACACATATGTTGTGCAGTAATCGTAGTAATCCAAAGAACTCAAACGTAACAAACAAATAAACGACCGAAACAACCAATCCTTGCACATGTACTGTACATTACTAAAATTTGTAATTTTCTTTTTGTCCTCTTCTTCATAATATTGATCTTTATATCATTTTCAAGTGATAAGAATCGTTTAATATCCTGACCAATTTTGCGGTAGAACTTCAAATCGACATATTTACCAAATAAGCTACCAACCACGGTATTAGCATTTTCGTGATTCGCTCTGTGCTGAGAATTATCATTGTCGTCTTCGTCCTCTTCGCCCGAGCTCTGACTCTCCGACCTACTGCTGCCGTGATCTTCGGCAGATTCCTCGCCGCTTTCGGAGTTCGTGCTAGTCCCGCTGGTGCTACTACTGCTGCTGTTACTGGCCGTTCCATGTAAGGATTCCTCGTCTTCGTCCTCCTCCACAGCGGAGTCGCCGCCGGCTGAACAATCGTCGATCTGTGAATATGAAAAAAAATTAGTTTTCAAAGCAACGATACGTGTAATTCAACCAGGCTACGAAAAAAATGGAATGACACGTTGCATTCTCATGGCTATGAAAGTTTATCGATCGTTTTATCACGATTCGAGGAATATCTGAACAGCGATCGACAAACGTGTTCTTTCGACCGGGAAGTATAAAATTGTCCTCTCGGCAACGTCGTGGCCGGTGCAGCCATTGAGAGATACTTCCGATCGCTACTACGAAGATGTGCGGTTACAAGGCAGAAATTTTGAGCCATAGCCGAATCGACAGAGCACGTGAATTTTGTCTCAGGTGATTGTACGGAAACGACCGGAAGTGGTTGAGATACGGGAATCCTCGTTAATATAAATCGAGCTCGTCGAGAAAGAATTTGAGCGGAAAACGAAGATATATCGCGCGTATCCCGTTGAGTATATCGAAGTATACCTCGCGAACTGAGGAACGCAACGAGGGACGAAAAGAAAAAAAAAACCAACCTCCATTTTCGGCGATTATTTTATCTGGTCGTGTGGTCGTTCCTGTTGCGTCGATCGCGCGTGTGTGTTACCTCGTTCTTCGTGTCACGGGTTCCACCACGGGTAAAGGAAAAGCCCTCCGGTGGGAACGCTCTCCCGTAATGACCCGGGTGAAAAATAATCGCGTCGGACACTCGATTCTTTATAAATTATGAGCTCCGGAATTCTCGTCTTATTGATCGTATTATTAGGTAATCTCGCTATTCGACGATCGACCTGTCACAGCCACAATACTCCTACTCCACTGTGAATTTTTCGTCATGGCGTGTGGTAAATTGCAGCGGACGAACCACGGTGTTTGTGTATGAAAACTTGCGCGCTGCGTGAAGGAAGGAGATAGAGGAAGAGAGAGAGTGAGAGGGAGCAGCCTGCGGCCGCGCTGCCTTCGATAAACTTTCGATTTCGAGGATGCCGAGATTTTTTTACTGAGTGAATATAGCTACTGATGCAGTTGAGACGCGTGCGGATAGATGGCTCTGGTGGTGTATTCTCGTAGCTCCAATCTCCACAATCCACTGTCGACCCGGAGCTCCGTGAACTTGGCGGCTCAGGACTTTAATATTCTGGAACTATCTTTTTACTATTCTTTTTCAGGGCGTTTGCAGTTTATTGTTAGGTAGTTAAGGAAAGTTTGTTTTGTAATGTCGTCAATGTGCTTTGGCATTCGATGCGGAAGCGTTCTTGGATGATTAAATAAAAATAACAATAAGGCGGACACAATATGCCAGCAGTTTCAGACCCGTGAAAAAAATGGAAAACTACCAAACGATTTCAATGCGTTACCATACGCGATTGGTAAAAAAAAAGTTCATTTCGTTAAAAATCGGTCATTGAGATTTCGTCATTAGGCCAGCAACGAGCGCCAACGGGGAAAATAGGAACTTATCCTCAGACGAATTATCGGAGGAACTCTAGCCGCTCCGCCCATACTCGTATTCTTTTTTTTTAGAATCCAATTACAGCTTCTCCGATAAAAATGTGAGACCACGTAATTATGAAACAGATGATATTCGTTTTTTTTTTTTTTTATTGGTCATATCGGTAGAAAATATATTACAATACGTTTATGGTACATAGGGCAAATTCCCGAATATCTTCTGTAGGCCACAAGCCCAGCTCGCTGTGCACTCACGATCAAACTTTAAAAAATACACATTCGTTATTATAATATCCGTTTTTTCCTATCGCTAATACGCTTTAACGAAACATTGATTTAAACTCAGTCGTCGAAAAGAGTAACGGCTGGCATTCGTCACGTTGAAGACTCGCACCTTAAGGTTTCTCGTGTGGCATAGCTGCAATTTAATCTCACGGGACGTGCATATTTCGGTACGTCTCAGAAAACTCTCCAACGTTAATTACATTCTCAAATCGTCACGAATGCTCCGGAGTAATGATCAACAGAGCAATTACAGTATGGACGACCGGAGCCGTTCTCACGTTCTTCATTTTCTAACATTGCACAAAAAGAAAACGATAAAATTGTTCCTGGTCGATATGCGGCACGATTGGCACCGAGATCATAGAAAATATTCTATATCGCTAAAGAGCAACCGGTCTAGCCCGTTGTGTCAATTCATTTATCAAACTTAACGCTATTGATGCGTGCTGCCGATCCCTTGGCCAAACTTGCGATAGGCGATAAAATGGGGAAAAGGGCACATGAAACAATACGGCAACAGGGTTTGCAAGTTTTTTTTCCCTTGGTCTGATAACGATTAGATTTAAAATATAATAAAAGTCATCCGAGTCATCCGATGAATTGCTTGGCACGCTCGTTTTTCGCTGTACGATCATTATCGTTCAAAAGCTAGTACGTTTATCGCTATTACGTTCTTGTGGTATTATTGGCAAGATTGATTTCGTTTCAAGGCTATGCCGAAAGGTCTTTTCGAATTGATCTATCCTTTCTTTTCGGCGATTCATCCGGAATAAAAAGAATATAAAGAATCTGATATTGCTCGGGGTTGAGTAATTAAATAATGAAACACGCGATTTTTCATTTATGATGTAAAATAAAAAGCCATTTCGTAAGATTCATCACTGTGCTCGTTATCGAATTGAAATTACGTTCGGAATGTATCTATCGGGTTCACGAGTCGCCCTCGTCATTCAAGGGGACATTCGAGTACTTGGGAAATTCTACAGCGGCTACGGGATTTTTTACTTTGAAACTTGGATAGAGTCCAGTCATGCTGGTCCGGATGTTTCGTCCTTTGGAGAAGCCGTCCCAATGATTGCCGTAGACCTCGATAAGGTCGCCGACCCGTAGTTCCAGCTCGCCGCTTCTGCGTGGCTTGTGCTCGAGTATAACGACGTGAGGATGAGAATTTTGGCCTCCGTAGTAGTAAATGTCATCGAGAGAGGCGAATCTGTCGTGGGCGTCGGTGTGATAAGTCTGCATGAGCTCGTAAGCGACGCGACAAACTTGCGAGCTAAAAGTACACACGAGATAGTCGCTCTGCGACAGAAGATGAATATCAACGATGATACCCTGGAGCGAGGAGTCAGAGTATCTTCGGGATACCGAGGCGGTCTCGGCGACCTCGGGATCACCGATTATCTCGTAATTCGGATACTTGTTTCTCGCCGTTGTAATGACTTTGGGATCGTCGCTGGCGACAAAGACCCTCCTTACACGCGGCGGATTCTCGAGTTGATCGAAGTACTGCTCGACCTTGAGCATGTACTCGTTGATATTGTGATAGGCCGCCTCGGTGCCAACCTTGTCGGTTCGCCTCACGTGAATACCGACTATAGGTTTCTCAAAGCCGAGTTTCTCTTTGGAATAATCAAGAAGCTTCTTCACGTTATCCTGGGGCCTCATGAGATACTTGAGCGCTTGACCGACCCACCATACGATCGGGTGACCGTGAATCTTTTCCAATCTCGGAGCAATGTCGGCCGGTACACTGGGCGGCTGATACTTGGGCTTCGAATAAACGTTATCGACGATAGGCAACGACACTACTTGCTTAGTCACGTCGCTCGACCAATTGCTGTGAGAAGCGCCGCTCGTCGACGTGCACGTGTCGCTAACCGGCTTGAAAACCGTTTCCCATCCATCCTTGTGATAACGCCAGCCACGTGATTTCAGTATCAGCGTACGCTCGGTCCCGTATGCGACGAGAAAACAGTACGCCAAGTGATGCACTTGGCAACCAAAGCCGCAACCTTTGTTCAAACTGCATATCAACTTTTTCGCTTTGCCACAGTCGCTCGGATTCTGCAGATATCTGGAATCGATGGTTTACACTCGACGTGAACGGTTTTTTTTTTTCGGATATCCTAAGTTCGTTTATAGCGAGCTTTTAGGAAACTCGTTATTTTACAAAGCCGCTAGAAAAATATGTATTTCTTCACAATTAGGAATAAAGCGTTGCATAGGAGAGAGGCAAATTTGTTTCTCGTACCTGAATCTTCTTTGCACGAGATCCGACAAGTCTTTGGCTTCCTTCTCTCTCCATTCCTGATGGCCATCCGCTTTCGCAAATTTGTTCAAATCAGTCAGCAACGATTTTTTGTATTCGAATACCATTTTAAGTGCCTCGTCCGCATCCTTGTCACGCTTCTCCATTCCCAAAGCGTCAAAATTCTTCTTCGTTTTGTTCAATTGAGCGGTGACGTAATACCTAAAGAATAACGATCTTAGCGAACGATTACCGTCTTGGCAATATTGATGTCTACGGAAGTCCTTGTTTTTTTGTTTGCAACAAAAAGTTTCACACTGACCACATCTCTTGTACGTCGTTACGGATTTTACGTCGCAATTCCTCGTATTCGCTGGAAGGAGGATGGAATTGACCGCTCCCCTGTTGGTCCAGTATATTGTAATAAATCGACGCTTTGTCCCGCACGCCACCCTTTGCATTCTTCGTCCCGTCCCTGTAACTCGCCAAAAAGAAACGTTCAGAAAATAATTCTCTTTTTCATAGAGATTCATATTTGTGAATGCTTTTTTTTTAACGTTGTACATTGAATACATTTTAAGGGGGGATACCCGAGTAGATGGCAGAAAGGATATGTGAATTTCGGAAATTATTATCTTAAAATAATTATATCTTCGCATCGTAGGATATTTTTACTCATTATTTTTTTTGTTTTATCAAGCCAGAATGGTCGGAAATTTAGGTTGCAAAATGAATGTAAATTTCAATCAGGCGCCATTTCGTGAAAAAATTCTTTGTTCGATAAATCCTACTATGCGAAGGGCTTTATACATTGCATTTTGATCTTCGAAATTTTTGTTTAAGATCAACTGACTGCATGTAATCATGGGGACCTCAGGCCATGCCAGCAAAGGACATGTTTTACGCTGGCCACAATAAAATTTTTGTCAATATACCTCAATATTTATACTTTCCAATAAAACAAACTTGGATGAAGTCAGACAAATTTTTTATGAGATAATAATGCTCAAAATTCACCTATTTTTTTCGCCCTCTAATCAGGTGTGCCTCCTTAACTTAATGCATAAAAAAATTTTGATTGTTAATTCTTGTTGGGAATACAGGAAAATGGGACAAAAGAATGTTTCAACAGGTTTTCTCACGCTAAAAGTATATTGGCCAGCGCTTGGTTTTGTTTCTTGAGTATCTCAAACTCATTGGCCATCTGAGCGAGCCGCTGCGAGTTTTCTTTGTTGTTGGAAATCGCCTGTTCCGAAGAGTTCGCATTGTTTCGGAATACATGCGACACGGAGAGTAACAGGACAAGTAGCCAAGCAGCGAGCAGGGCAACCCCGAGTTTGCCCAGCCAACTGGGCCTAGCGGTCCATAGAGCCATTGTTGTTGCTGAAAATAGCAGACTGTAATGCCGATTTAAATGTTACGATATTACAAACATGGAAAAATCACTGCCTGAATCAAAACTGAATTAATCGTAGCGTTGTTAAGGCAAAACCAAATGTGTTAAATGAACACTTTTGTGGTTATTGCCAATTGTTTATACATTCCCTATTTTATAGTGATTTTCTTAATTGTAGTATTAACTTAAAAGTTGTAAAAGGTATAAAAGTAAAAAAAGTAAGTTTCAAAAATAGGAGACCATAATATGATAATGTATAATTGTGCAAAAATAACTCGGATCTGTCTTGGTTTCAAACGCTTTAGAATAATAATCAGCGTACGTGACCAAATCTACTTTTCCATTCTTCTTTGTCTGATATTCTACAGAAATGAACGAAAGCTCAGATAAGACTGTTACAGATAGCAACGTAGATTGCTTGGAAGTGGAAAACTTCAAGGATACTTTTCTACTAGATGGTTGCATATGGAACCGCTCTTTGGCAATGGATTATAATAAATGGCAAGAAGAGGCAAAAGTTGGTAAATCTTCAGGACAAGTTGATTGTACCAAGGCAATGCTAAGCGGCATGTTGTTTAACCCATTGAGAAGTGTTTAAAAGGATCAAACTCGGAAATTCTAGCCCACACGCCACATGCTCCCGACATTGATTCCTCCGATTACCATTTATTCCGGTTGATGCGGTCGGAGCTTACAGCTCAGCACTTTACCTCCTACAAAGTCAAAAAATATAACTCAAATTCTTCCTACATGGAATCTCATTGGTGGTTAAAATATGGGCCGAGTTCATTGATTTTCTACCAAAATACGATCTTTTCTTTTGCTCAAAAATGGGCACTTTCATATGCAACCACCCAATGTATTATTGAACAGTAACCAATTTAGACTGTTCAGCCGACGATTCTTTGAATTTGCCGGAATTTCTCGCTATCAGTGCATACCGTTCAGTAATATCCTCTGATCAACCTTTTTGTCTATGAGAAAGCGAGTGAAAGAGGACATGCGTAACACGGCAAAGAAGTTGTTATTCGACTCCTGGTCTTATACGACTGGAAATTTTGATTTGTAAGCAAAAGATCGAAAATAATGTTTAGGAATACTCGTCAATCTTACCTTGCTATATTCGAGCATACACTGGGCTTATTTTTTTCTCTCGTTTTTGCACGACGCTCGTACCCACATTGTCACCGGTCGTCAGCGTTAATATTCGTGACAGCGTACTCACGCTGCGTAACAAGTCGAAATAACCGGATGCAATTAAATCTCTACTTCGTCGGCGACGTAAAAAAAATTCTCATTCTTAAGTTACAAGGAACAATGCACTCGATCATCGAACCGCATTCACCGCATTATTCATCTTTAATGCAATGTTTATGTTATTACGATCGTAATGTTTACGCAAAAAAAAACGAGAAAGGCATAGAGAGCGAACGAAGGCGACCTCGTCATTCAAAGATTCGACGCGCCACAGATGCACGAAATCATATTTTTGAAGATGCAAGATAGCGCGTAGAGACACGTCACTAAACGCATTGTCAATAAAGAAAGATGTGTCTATTGCAAGGGGAGACGAGAAACGAATAGAAAAGACGCGACTACGTGGTAGTACAACGCATCGACGCTTTTTCGGGAAAAACCACGATTGGTACACGCGCCACCACCCACTATACACGATCAACTGTACACAGGTGCCCGAAATGCGAGCGAGTAGAACGACCGTCGACTCCGAGCGCTTCTGGGATCTGAACTTTCAGTCACGAGAGTGGGGAAAGTTATGTAACACGTATCAAAGGACAAATGACCACGGTCAAATGCGGGTTGAAGCCCGCTCAGTCGGTAACTATTCCGATTTCTCTCGCATCAATTGATTTTAATCCGGCTACAATACTGAAGGCGAAGTAGAAGCAGAAGCTGTACTTCGTTGATCGTGAGTGCGAAAGAGATAGCCGAAATTTGCTAATTTCTTGGGAATGAATAATATTCGGGGCAAAAGAAAATCACCAACCGCTGCTTTGGGAAATTTTATAGGGCCTGATGCTTCGTTTTTTCGTAACAAGCTCAACTATCTGAGAGAATACTTCGTTCGAAGGTTTTTGAGGTTATGTTGACTATGCTCATGATGTCACATATTATAGACGTTTCGATAGTCAGAAAAGTATAGAAAAAAAAACCATTTATTGTCGATGTTGTACACGAAAAGTTTTTTTTGTCAATTGGTTAAACACATATTGGAATGTCCGTAACGATCGGTTTCGGGCGTCCTTTGAAGATGAGTTTTTTCTTCACGACCGCTCTGACGATATACTCCGTCTCTGTTCCATCCTTAATCGCGTCGCCATTCTCGTTTTGGCGAATTTTCTCCAAAACTGCGAACGGCTTAGCGAGCGTCATCTCTTTACCGTACAAAATATGAATCCCGATTACGAGAACGGGTGCTCCGTTTTTCGCGAAGTGAAGATCTCCAATGAACTTTGCGTTCTTCGTGTCCCCCGTCGAGTGGGTTAAATCCCCCTGTAATTCGATTATTACCCATTCCCGCAGGCTACCGTCCTCTCTGAAATCGCCGATTGAAGAAAACGAAAACGAAAATAATAAGCATCTCGTGGCACTCGACGCGGTCGTACTCGCAATAACGGACATAACCTCTTTATCGGTATGATCATTTTTCGTGCTTGTCGCGCGCTGCGAACGATCGAGAAACAAATGACTTTCACCCGGAAAATCGTCACTTTAGCATTATTCCACAAATGAGCCCTTTTACGGGCTGATTCACTTATAGATAGTAAAAAATTCACAGACGCACAGGACAGTTAAATTTTCAGGTAACGTCACGTGAACGAACTTGTAAACAAATTACGATGGAAGACACAGCGACAGCGAGAGCATAGGCGCGAGGTTGAGTAGAGAAAAGCTTCAGGCGCGGTGAGAGCGCTACCTTATCAACGGCGTAAAAGTATTATCGATCTAACGGGCACTCGTCAGCGAATCACGTCGCGTCACCTGTACGCGCAAAAGCAATGAGTAGTTCTCCGCTCGGCCACTAGAGGAGTGCGCGTCGCTTCGTTCGTCAAATATACAAGGGTGCCTCATCTATGTACAGCATAGCCGGAATTATTCGGTGTTTCGCCGTGCACGCTTCGAGCACACAGCAGAGCACAGTTCGCCATTGCTTTCGTCAAGTACAGTTTTCGGTAAATGAAAAGAAAAAAAAATAAATTTAATCGGTCAATAGGAGCGAATATTGACGCTCGCGGTAATTGATACGTAATTATGAAAGTAGAACGATCAACACGTAGCGGGAGTTGGTTGTTTGAGCAGAATTATCGTCCGAAGAGCCAACAATCGGTCGAGAAAATAGTTATTTTGTCTTTTTTTGCGTAGCGCGTTACCCGGCCCAGAATTTTACGGACGTACAGTTTATCTCCTCGCGAGTTTCCGTAATGGCCGCATTATCCTAATCGCGATAAATCCTTTTTTTTTTTTTACATTTCTTAGTGCGCGTCACGATATTAATACCAATAATGGCCTTTCTGCCGACGCACGTTCCAACCTTTTTTTTTCTCTTATCGTTACGAACTCGACGCGGCGCGCGCGTTTTATTGCTCGCGATAAGCGATTGGTTCGGCCTCCTTTACAACGCGACTATTGGAACAACAAAGGAAATATAAGGGGGGCTGAGGCCTGACTCTGCTCTTGGTAATAACATTCATCTATTTCTGTCGTCGTTTCAGGTGTTTGTGATAATTAAGAAGCCAACGCGAAAATACGATGGAGTCAGAATCGAGGCGCAAGGGGCCGCGAAGTCCCAGCGCCGACTCGGACAACTCTTCGCACAGAAGACGCTCCAGAAAGTACGACAGATCGCCGTCGCCAAGACGCTCGAGATACAGAAGATCAAGATCGAGAGACAGAAGGTCCGGCTCCAGAGACAGGCGAAGAAAGGAGACTGCCAGGTCTCAGGCTTGGAAACAAAAAATCGCCCAATCGGGCAGCACTCAAGCACCTCCTGCTAATTCTGCCGCGTCCGGATACGTTCCTGCTGTCCATAATCAGTATCCCGTGAGTAGATTCGTAGCAAGAGGGTGGGGCATACTTTGTTACATGATCGCTGCTCGATTTTTCTCATAGGGTTAACTGAACAGTGAATGGACGAATAACAACACTATAGGATTCAGATGGAGTGTAAAATGAAAATATTATGAAAACAAACTTTTTAATCGCGAGAGCTAACAAAAGATTATTATTCGCATTGTAGAAAAAATTAGTGACTGTACTACTATACACGGGGTGCCTAATTTTGACCGTGCGACATTGATATTTGGGCGAATATAAACACTTTTTCAAGAGTGATAAGAGTCGATTTAGGATCAAACAACAGAGCTATAGCGTGTTAAAAAAACGTTGATTTGTTACAACATTTCGAATCTACGACAATATTTTTATGGTTCATTCACTCAAACACATACACACGGTTAAAAAAAAAACACTAAAATGGCCCTTATCGTGCAGATGCACCTTTAAAAAACTACTACGATGGCCCTTCTCAAGGCGAAGAGATGCTATAAAACCATGGGTGAAATACTTGTGCAGTCACGGGGTATCACGAATGTGCGTGTGGAATCGGGGGGCGAGTAGAATACTTGTGAGGGCACGTAACACCTCGGATGTGTGTGTGCAATCGTTGGGTGGATGGAATACTGGTGTCGGTGCTGGGCAACTGGGATGTGCTTGTGCAATCGTGGGGTGCATGGAACACTGCGCTGTAAAATAAATAAATTTCAAAATTCGATTTGCCCAAGGAACATTTTAGCTGGATCAAAGGCCCTTTTCAAAACGTTATCTCACACGAACACGCGCACGCGCATATGCGAAAACCATAAAATATCGCTGTAGCTCCAAAATATAGTAAAAAATCGAGCGTTTTTAAATCCCGATAGCTTCGTTATTTAATCAAAAATCGATTCTTATTACTCGTGAAAAAGTGTTTCTTTTGGCCGAAATATCAAGATCGCATGGTCAAAATTTGGCGCCCCGATTATCGTAGTATCCCCAAATTAATCGAAGTAATTGCAACAAATAATGTTGGATGAATTGATAAATAAGTAGCACAATTACTAAATCGCCAGTGAATCTAAAATTACCAGTAAATGGACACTCGACCATTGGTAAATGTACACGTAGTGTAGGTCAATGCTGTAAAAGATAATGATTTATTATTTCTTTTTATAAAATGCTATATTTTGGTAGAAAATACACAAAACTTTTTGGCATCTTTAACGTGACATTCTCAAAAAAAACTACCAAAGTTTGTTTCTATGAGAAAACAGAAAGTTAAATTTTGTCAAAATAAAAAAAACGGATGAAATGACTTTATGACAACATTTGGTGAAATGTACATTGTCAATTCTTAATAGTTATTAATTTTCCAATTTTTAGCAGATTAGCTAAATTTTTCACTCTGCTTTGAGAATGATCAGAACAGAGCCTATATGTTCATTCACTGGGAAGAGGTTGGAATACAGCGCCAGTGAAAGTTTACTGGCTATTCAGACTAAACAAATCCAAACTCGGAAGATTCGGCGTGGTTTCTAATGGAAAAGCCATGACGACTGTTCTCGTATTCCGCAATCGAAAGAACGTAATGACGTTCAAGTTTGCACTGTTGGAATTCAACGAAAATGAATTTTTCTTATTTCTCGAATGTCTTTTGACAGATTTAAGCTCCGAAAATCGCGCAAACATTTTTTACGATTCTTATTTAAAGATCTACAACCTAAATCTGAAAAATATGATTTTGTATAATAATGAAAGTAATAAGTCGAAAAGAATTTTCATTGCATTTCATCGATGCAAACGTCAACCCGATCGAATGTAGGAAACAAAAAGCGTCAGGTGATCCAATGATTACGAGGATTAATCGCAAGAGGGCAAATCTGGTGGGGTCTGAATATTTTACAGATCGCAGAGCATAGAATCGATTTCAGGCACTAGTGAAATTATCCTTTATCATATTACGATCTTTGTGGTATTTACTTAGAGGAGTGTTTGGATCTCTTCATAGCGAAACGTGTTTTTTTTTTACTGGCTACTGTGTGTATGGCTTAAGGTATTCCTTTCACGAACCCGATTATTTAATAATTGACTGATTTTCGTCTACAATTAAGTGGAAATCCATCCCAGTATACTGGTAAAATTTCAAGCCAAGTTACCAAACCTTTAACAAAAAATGACTGCTGTAAAAATCGTTTAATTTATGCAGCACTTTATGGAGATGAAAAAATGTGACTAACAGAAGAATTTTCGTAACCGCGTCTCTTCAAAATGTCTAAATCTTCAAAATTTATGCGAAATTTTTCATTCCCGTTCATCATTGGGTATAATGATTGATTGTCATTTTTTTTTATCAAGTGCCACTGTAATCTACTAATGATTTAAAAAGGGCCTGGTTTATGCGCCCACAAAATACGGTCCTCCGCGAAAGGAATACCTTAACACAAAAATTGATTCGACTTGAACTATGTGAAATGGTCTTTAGCAGCCTCCACCTCCGCCAAATACCAGTCAGTTGCCGCCACCTATCGCATCTTACAATCCAGGCTACAACAATTACAATTACAACTACAGCCAGGGTTACGATTACAGCTATCAACAGCCTGCCGCGGGCTATCGGAGTGTAAGTCTCATAATCTTTCGCAATCACTTTTTCGCACAAAAAAAAATCGAGTTTAGGTGGATAGAATGAAGACGAAACAAAACAAAGAAAATGAATCACGATGTTTCTTTCGGCAGGATTATCCGCCGCCCAATTGGCCGTCTGGTCAAGTGCCGTACAACAATCAGCAGGCTCCCCCTCTACCCTCAATGCCTCAACAAGATTCCGGAAGAAACGTTGACGCGGCCTCGTCGGGAATGTCTGCCGGCACATCGCGACCGGAAGACGCCAAGAAAGAAGGTGAAACTCGCTGAACAAAATTGACGCAATCATTTTTTTTTTGCATTCTAATTTCCAATTTCACGCGCATGAAAATTATAATTCCGAGCAGCTGTCGCGGCCGAAGCTAAACAGCAGAAGGCAACGCTGGCTAAGCAGCGCGAGGAATACGTGACAAAATCGACGACATTGCAGCGCGAATTGGAAACTTTGCGTCAACAATGCGACGAGATTGGCAAAGAAGGCGGCCGAGAGAATAACCGCATTATCAAGGAGAATCAAAAGTTGCAGGTAATTATAACAATTTCCCGTTGACCGGAGGATGGACGATGTTCGTAAAATCGCTTTTCTGTACGCCCATTTTCAATCAAAATGTTGTTTCGGAAAATCGATCTTTTACTTTGACGATTAATCGTCAACTCCGAAAATACATCGCCCATCTCTACAATTTGTCCAAGGACCATTGCCACCGGAGGCCTCTGTTCGTATTAAACGTAGGAAACCGCGCTCCTACGAAAACACTAACGTACAATACGTTACTGAAACTTGATAAAAATGTATTACCCTGTCAACAGAAGATACATCTGACTGACCTTGGAAGTAAAAAAAAATCAAAATTGTTCAATCATAATAGCGCCCTTTGTTGCGATATCCTTATTTTCGATGATTCGTTCGTATCATCGTTGGCCCCCTCCCACCCCTGCAATTTACATAGAAAAAGGTAGAGAAAAAAAAAAGTAATGTCACTCTGTATTCTCACAGATTGAGATACAAAATAAGATGAAGTCGATTCACAATGTTATCGATATGCTTACGGGTATTATCGGGGACAAAGCGACCGTCGATGATCTAAGGATTAAATTCAAAACCGAATCGACGATGAAACGTGGCAATAAGAGCCCGAAGGACGAGTTCTCCAAAGGCGATTCGGAATCACCCGAGAAATCGTCCGTTTCCGATTCCGAGAAAGACAACAAAATCGAAAGGGATAGAAAGTCGATCGAGGACACCAGGCCAATGTATAATTTCGTGCACTACGATCCCGAAATGCACTGGTGCAAAGTCTGCGATATCTTTCCAAAAACTGCGAAGGAGTACTTGAATCATCTGCACACGAACGAACATAAAGAGGCTTGCTTGGTGAGTTTCACATATCAATCGGACGATCTAATAAAAAATTATTTAGCAATTGTTCACGGGAGGGAAAAGAGTATCGAGTGAGGTTGAAGCATTTTTCAGTTTGTCTTCGAGATACCTAAACACGAGTTTGGCGCAACGCACAAAATTTGATCTTTCATTCTAAAATGGATGTTTTTTTTTTTCGAGTTTTCACGTATCGCGCGTTGTTTCGAGAATCAATGACGATGCAAATAATCCATAATATAGTATAATAATTGAGTGAATCCTTAAATAGGAACGCAAGATCGTAGATATGCCGTGGCACGAGAGAAACGGCGAGGGAACGGAAAAAGAAGTGCCCTATTTTCCAGGACTACCGACTAAACGAACACCGATAAAAGGTACGATTATATTTCGATGGATACTTACTAATAGTTATACAATTCCGTAGCCCTTGCACCGACACAAAATTCTGTGTCGTCTGGTATGTATTGAAGACCGGCCAACGCCGATGGAAAATGCTCGAAAAAAGTTTCTAAGCTGCCCGGCGGGATCGCCGTTCTCTGCGTGTGTCAAGGGATTCATCTAAAAAAAATTACAGAACGAAAAATAAGATACACCGCCATTATTTCTAACCATTATTTATTACTCTCAAGGTACAAAATTTAAAAAATCGGGGTCCTAATTTCCACTGTACTTTCGAAACTGGTGCTTCCGTCGTGGCAGCTAATCCTTTTTCAGCATTATTTTACAAACAAGAACCGCGACCACACCCTTGTGCCAATATTGGAGAGAGAGAGAGAGCGAGAGAGAATGAGAATGGGGCTCACAGAATTTAAAGTGCGAAAGATTTTGCTCTCTCCTTTTCCCATGCGACGAAAATGTAGATACTCCACGACTCGACGAGGATCGAAACGAAAACAACGATTTATCTTGTTTTCCTCCCATCGGTGGTGAACGAATTAATACGCAAAATGAAAGAAGAGAAAAGAAACATCGGTTATATCAAAAGTGAATCATCGACGTGTTTTTGTCTCGTGTACGTTAGTGAATGGAAGAAACTTTTTAATTACGTAATTGTGAATGAATAATGTGACCGAATTCATTCAAGATTCGTTGTGTCGCGTCCACGAGTGTGCAATTTTTATTTTTTTTCCCCTACTTCATATCAATGAAAAATGTACAATGTAAAATATGTCGTAGTTGTCTGGTCGTTGAGTCGCTTCTTTTGTTCGAAACGAACGTTTAGAATACTAAAAAAAAATCGACGCTGACAAAATTTTCTTTGACGGAACGCGAGGGTAGGGTTCGCGAAGATACAACGGCAAATTTATTGAGACGAAATAAATCAACGACTATGAACCAAGTGCAGCATATTGGAAAAGCGACGAGAGGAAAAATCTCTCGCATAATGATAGTAAATTAAGTGTCGATCGTATAGGTGTTTACATGTGATGTGAATTAATGATTGTACGCTGTAACGTTAATTGTTATTAAATAAAGGAACAGCCCCGGGCCCCCGTCTCGATCGTCCTCTTTTCCAGGATTCGTCGACCCACGGGATTGGCGCTGGACGCAATTCGTAATAACGAGAGAGAATAAGGGAGAAAGCAATATGTTGTGAAAAAGACAGACAAAAAAAAACACAGAACGTCATTTAACGTTACTATCTTTGTTTTCAGTGACTTGAGTGTGTCGCGGCAGAGCACAAGGTCATTCTTTATGAACTTACCGAATTCTTTAAAAGTTAACGAAGCAACGGTGCCTGATCTTCGATTGTTCTTGTTATAGGTTTACAATTCTTCAGCGCGGCGATCGCGTGGTACTGCAAACTCTGCGACTCTTGGATCGGCGATCTTCATTGCGCGAGTCTTCATCTCAAGTCGAAAAAGCACTCGGAAAATTTTTCCGTAAGTATTCTGCATCACATATAATAAGAGCCGCGCACTGACTCGCGCCCACTTACATTGGAAATAAATAAATGAATGAATGAATAAAAGCAGAAAAAAAACAAGATTTTATACCATTTTGACCGCACTTCTCGCGTACTTTTATAATGATGTATTATTACAATAAAACTCGGGTTCCTCAGTGTTTCGTGGATCAAAATCCTCACTGGGAAACCGATTGGATGGCCGACCGAGAGAAGGCCTTCTCGGAGGAGAAGCACAAGCAGATGCAGCTTGAACTACAGAAGCACAAGGACGACGAGCCGTTACCTTCGAAATCGAAGAAATCCAAGAAATCGAAGAAGAGCAAGAAGAAGTGGAAGAAGCGAAAGAATCGTAGCAGCGGGAGCGACACGACGAGTGACTCCGAGAACACTGAGTCGGACTCGGATCAGGATATGTCGAGGAGTATTCGCGTTGCAATGAGGAACAAGATGAAAGCCTCGACGCAGGCGATACTGAACGAGGAGATCGATTATCACGGTATAAAGTTGAAGGGTAATTGGGCCCAAGTGGCACAGATGAAGACACCGATGACGCCGGAATTGCCGCCACCCGAGAACGACAACAGACAGCTCTTGAACTCGATAAGAGACAAGCTCAAGGCGAAGCAGGAGGAGGAGATGAAGAACAGCAATAACAGAAGGCAGAGCGTCGACAAGGCGCCGATCCCCTCACCCACGACTCCGAAGGAAGAGACTATCAAGGGGAATTCCAACAAAAAAGTCCCCGAGGGTTTGGAGGCTTGGGGTCCCAAGGAACCGCCGAAGCCTTTCTGGATAAAGAAGGACGAGGAGAAGCAGCAGCAACCGACGCCTCCCGCGAGCATCGCGTCGACCGGCAAATCGTCGGTGGACGTGCCCAAACCAGACGAGATGCCGAAGCCCCACATGGGCTTCTGGACGAAGCAACAAGTTAACATGGCGGTGAAGCCACCGGACACGAAACCGGCCGGGTCCCCGGAAAAAGAGGAAGAACCGCGCGAGAGGGGTGATCGGGGTGGCGATCGTTACAGAGACGATCGTGATCGTAAGTACGATCGTCGCGACGACAAATACGAAAGATCCGACAGATACGAGAGGCGAAGAGGCGGAAGGGATCGCGAGCGTGACAGAGATCGCGATCGCGACAGCGATTACTACGACGATCGACGCAAGAGCAGCAGATACTCGAACGATTCGCCGAGGCGAGAAAAGAGTTGGCGCGAGAGTCCGAAGCGCAGTTACGACAAGTACAACAGCGGTGGCAGCAAGGAGACCGGCGCTAGACACGAGGACAACAATTCATCCAACGACGAGTCGAAATTCGAAAAAAAGACCAATGAATCGGCTACTAAAATGAAGAAGGGTACATCGCAAACGAAAAAACCGGCGGCAACAGCGACCAAGGGTAAACTACCGTTCATCGGTCGTTTACCTCTCTTCAAGAAGAAAAACGAGGAGCCGAAGATTGAAAAGGCCGACATAGCGCCCCTCCCTTATCAGCAGAGTAAATTCGAGGATACGCCAAAAGTACCGAGCGAAATAATAAATCCACCGGGTGTCGTGCACATTACGAAACTCGCGACACCCGTTAATCTCAACAACAGCATTCCAGTCAAGGTATTACCGCCACCAATGAAGATACTCGTAGCACCGCCTCCACCAACGCTTCGCAATGACACCAAAGTCAACACGCCGGAAGCGTCACCCCTCCCGATACAGCAGGTAGTCGATATGGAGATCGAGGATCAATCGGAAGAAACGATAATCGAGGAACCGGTCGTGGAGCAGCCAGAGCCGAAGAAACGAGAGCCCAGCCCGGCAAAACTACCATCGTTGCCACCTCATCCGCCACCCGCTCTGAGCCGGCCACCGCCTCCGTTCCCGCCGGTCCCCGTCGCTCAACAGCCACCACCGCCGCAGATACCCCCGCAGCCGGTCTTCACGCCGAATCGACCACCGCCTTTCGTCGCTAGCGCGCCGCCCCCGCTCGTACCGCCGACCCCGCGTTTCAAGCCACCCGCCCAATTGTCTTACGGAACAGCCCACGACGACAGCGCCTCGCTGGCCGCTGCCGCCGCCTCGTACGCTCAGGCACACGGAAATCCACCACCACCTATAACCCCCATCGCCCCGGATATCGCCGATATTCCCGAACCCGCAGAGAAACGCCCGGATCCAAGTTTGCCCCTGCCCGACGATCTTCAGGAGGCTCTCAATATAATATTCCCCAAGGAGGAGACACCCGAGACAAAGACAACGAGTAAGAAGCAACAGGAACATACGGCCGCCTCCACGGCCAACGACACGGACGTCGTATATGCCTCGATGTACAGCATGCTCGGCTGCATCGGTTACGGGCCCGATTACATTGGTCAACCACCACCGGAAATAACTCAAGCGGACACCGATACCGAGGCTCAACCGGGCCCCGATGATCTACGGATGCTCGGAATCGACGAAGGAGACACCATTTTTTAAATCTCATCTTTCCTAACAGTATGTCGCCGGGAGATTCGAGCGCTCCTCGTGGCCCGGAAGCCAAACGCTCGAGTGAAGACGCGAGACGCAATGGTCTTTTTTTTCTTTTTTTTTTTTTTAATAACCGGACACGATTGTATCGAGTAGTGCACGTGAACGAACGAGCATTCACGAGTAAACACACAATGTATACTGGAAGAAGTGAATTGATTTTATCGATCATTCGATATTTTCGTAATACACACACACACACACACGCGCAACGAGACACGGACATTCCTAACTTCTAAAGTGATTTTCACTACGCAGTGCATCGAAACGATCTCCAACCGTGACGTCGGTGAACGCCGTTTGATTCGCAAATGCGAAACTCGAGGAATTTGTATCGCTGAAAATCCTCTGTCGAAGGGGGGGGGGGGGGTGGAAGAATAATTACACGCACCCACGCGAACACATGGAGATAGAAGGATACATTGAGAAATATACCGTCTTAACAGTCATGTATATCGTAAACTTTATTAAATCCCATTGCGAATGAAAAATTGAATTGCACTGAGCTATAGTGTGTTTTTTCGTCGCTACATATCGATAGTTCGTTGACACAGGGCTCAAAGCCAGGCCACTTGGTTTTCTTTTTAATTTTTATGCGGCTCGAGCGTTTCGGCGATTAATGTTAAAGGATAATGATCTTTCTCAGACATACATACGTTCGAGAAAAGGTCGATTTTTCAACGAGTTCCGCTGCATCGATTTTGAAGGGAAAAAATCATTCAAACCCATGTAAGTTAGCGCAATGTCTTATGAAAAATCATGAATTTTAGCACATAGTTGATATCTAGGTGGCACATGTACTCCGTTAAATTGTCTAGTTAAAAAAATGTTCTCTCGAAAACTCTTGAGCTTACGAAAGCTCGAACTTTTATCGAACGTGTTGATGTCTAAGAATAAATTAGTTTAAAAAAAACAATAAAAAGTCTTCGATGATATTAATTTCGAGAATTGAAAAGCACGTTTCAATTCTCTTTCTTTTTACGCTAGATATTTGCAGTAGGCCTTCAACAAAATGGTCCTGAACGATTATTTTCGATCCGAATAAATCTCAGTTTTTTCAAAACTAATGGAGGAATGATTTCTCGTTGCTTGCTCTTGTAAAAAGATGTTAAATTCAATACGGACAGGGGCAGTCAAATTGCGGTGTAGGAATGAACGCGAATCCGACTAAACTTTCCGAAAAGTCGATAGGAATAATTCTTCATTTTCGGCTTTTAGGCTACTTTGGGAAACGATTTTTGAGTCTCGTCACACCGCATACGTGAATCAGAGTCCTCGCGAACTTATCTCTAAATCAATATCACATTACAACATTAATATCCCGTGCAACAAGAACGTTTTTTTTTCTTCGTCATATTACGATTCGTCCGAGTCTCGTCGATAAAATGTCCGTAATAATTTTTGTTCATTTTTCGTATGGCACATTAACGACGACGTTACAAAGATCCAACTTGTCCATTTCGTCAAATTTCCGTCAATTATTGAACAACCAGTGCTCCACGAGTTTCGCAACTTTCTGCAAAATCTTTGCAGAAGTTACTACGGATAAAAAAGTCTCGCCAGCGTAAGTTTCTTACGCTTCCACATTACTCCGATAATCGATATACATCTTTCCCTTTCGCGATCTTAATACCGATTACGAGAAAAATAAATAAAAGAACGAGAAAATCAAGGAGTCAACGTAACGCGCGAGTTTCCAAAGTGAATCGTGTGTCTCCGGGTCGAGGCCACGGGTCGGAATGACTTTGTTTCTTTGCGTGTGAACGGGAAAGGTCAAGGGAATGCACATTATTTATAAAGGCTCTATTTTGCCTCTAAATCGCGACGGTGTAAAAATTGCATCGAATTGCTATCTACCCGAAGTCGTTCAGTGAAAGTCGTTTCTTCTCATATTTGCAAAACGAGTCCGGCGCTCGAGATATTGTCGCCGCCACCGGCTGTCTGACTCGCTTGCGTGCACACCAATACCGGTGCGACGCAAATTTCCACGGTTATTCGGTCCTCGCCAATTTTCATCATTTCGTCCCAACACGAGACCGGTTTTTTGCTGTTCAACGGTATCCTCGTTCCCGACTTTAACGACGTTGTGAAACTGTCGTCCATTATAAGGGTGGCTTTGCGAAGATCGATCTGTGAATAAATAAAGAAAATTATACGAGTGTTACTTTCACTTTAGTCGATATAATGAGGTGTCGATTAATTACGTGAAATCCGAGCGAAGAGAGCGCGTTACAATTGACATATAATTAAGGTTGAGAATTGAAAGGTGATCTCAAGAATGAGGGATCGGGCATCGCTAAAGATCGAGTTTACATTTTTACGAATTTCTTTTAAATTATATAGGAATATAATAGTTATGTATTATATAATATCAATGTTGCCAATATAGTTATATCATATATTACACAATATAATATATAATATACTATATTACGTAACGCTCATATAATAGTATATATTTTTTAATAATATATTGTTGTTCGCGAATAATACATTATACATAACTGAATTTTACGGAACGTTGCGCTCGACTTGCTGCAGTCTCGGCATACATTTTATTCTGGACTATTTCTCATTATTATTTGAAATAAATCGTTGAATTGATTTTTATCTTCATTTTGCCTCTGCCTTGTAGATGATTTGATATTGATAATTTTAATTACAAATATTGCTATAGAGTCGACAAAAAAAATGGGCCAGCAACCGTGATTAGCGATTCGTGTAATTTGAAAAATCCAATTGGGAAAAAAATGACTTTGTAATAAGCTGTAAATAGTAAAGTAGGCTATAAGCAGGGAGCGGGCAACGTCAATTAAAATCAGCAGGGGGTTACGTTAAAAGAGGCATCACGTAATTAACCATGGTCCCGAACGCTCTAGTTCGCCAATAAATCTCATAATCACGTTATTAGTGCCGCAAACGTGACGATGTGCGGTCAGCGAAGCTTTGGCCGCCGCGGCCATTGTGTTTTTCCACGATGAATTCTTGACGGTCAATATAGCTTGATATGCGAGTGTGTGAACGTGTATCCTGGTCAATACTCGGGAGCCATCGATCGACGATCGCCTCATTCTCACGAGCTTGAAGAGTACCCTCATGTAATCCAAAATCGTGGCAACGCGCGGCGTCGAGTCCGCCACGAGTGATATGTTCCCGTAATACATGGAATTGTACAAATTCGCTATCTCTTGCTCGTTCATGCCGAGGCTGTCGGCGTACGGTATGACAGTGTCGCGTAGCTCGACGAGCAAGCTCTCCTCCGCGAAGGAAGCCATCTCAAAGTGAATCATCGTCGTCGGCGGCTGATCCCTCATTTGTTTCTGGACTTTGGCCAATCTGCTGCGTCGCACGCCTGCAAATCGTTCCAGTTCAACAGCCATTCATCCCGGTACTTGGGAACCCCGGGAAGAGCGGGTGTTTTTTTTACCTTCCAGAAATGGATAATTATCCATCATTTGAAGGCCGCTGACTACGAAGAGGTCTGGCTTGAAGTGCGGTAGCTCCTTGTCAAACTCCTCGATGGAACTTAGCGTCGGATTGTTGGCGTCGTTGTGAAGTATGTATCTAAACGAAAGGTCGATCATTTATTGTCCCAGAAGCAAAAATGTTTCTTAACGATTCAAAACGATCGTCGAGAAAAACGCCTCTTACCTATTGGCCCTGGCGCTCGTGTAGGGCCCCCAAACCTCTCCGTGCTTGTACTCCAAAATGAGATGAACGTCGTCGTGTTCCACCTCGCCGCCCAATACTCTCACCGAGTTGGGAATCATTCGGTGAAGAGATCCGGACATTTTGGCCGCGACAATGACGTCGCAACCCTCCTTGGCAAATCGGAGAGCCATCACGGGCGCGTTGCCGCCTATGGACGAATAGAACGACGGAGAGGACTTGGCTCGGGCTACGAGCTCACTGAATAATCTTTCGTTGGTCATGTATCGCCTGAAAATGCAAATTTGCCGAATCAATGCGACGCGTCTTTCGTGAAATTTGGGGGCTGGAGTTAGCCGGTAACGAATATAGTAAAATTCTTACTCTGCGGCAGCTCCGTGTCTAAAGTAATAGGCGAAACTCTTCAAGAGTTCGTCCTCAGTCTTGATCTCGTCGAAGTGTTCCGGATTGCCGAGGCTCGGCGAGTAGCGCAACAAGTATTTTGCATCGACGAAAACATCGGTACACGCGCCGTAACCAACGGCAACCTTAGGCTTGACGAATATTTTGTGTTTTGTCTCGAGGCTCACGAGGCCGTCGAGAATCGCCATGAGACGATTCTGAAGATCATCGTCCGTTTTACGGTAATAAACAGCCACGAGAACTACCAGGCAAGTCAGATACGTGCCATACTTCAAGCCACGGTAACCCATTTTACGACTTTTTCCTAAGACCGCTTTGTCACCCTGGTCTTTCATCTGATGTCTTTAACCTCGGTGCGCGCGGTCGATATACAAAATTGTTAACCACACCGACCACACACCACACACGGCCAACGCGATTGCTCGACGTCCCTCGGCAACACGGACAAAACTGCGCTCTGCACCGTGACTGTGCAACGCCAACGAGCGCTCTCGCCTATTGGCGCTCGCAGCGCCACGGGGAAAGCGTGAAACAAAGTTGCGACGATCGAGGGCCAGCGTGGATGAGAAAGAGAGACAGCGTGAACGGCGCGCACAGCCGAGCGAGACGAATCGCTAAATAGATTACACGTCAGACTTCTTTTTTGATTATTCAGTTGACAATCAACGAAATCTCTGCGATAAAATACGCTGGCAAACAAAGTTATTATTGAAACGTGAAAAAAACAGAACAAATAAATGACCTGTGAATTTAATGGACATTCGTTTTGTTTTTGAGCGCAAAATTTCGGTACGATTTCTTAGATGCTTCGTTTATTTCCATGCAGAATAGTCGGCGTATAACGATTTTTTTAGATTCCGGAAAAACATTTCACAGATTTGTATATAGATTTTGAAATTCTTTGAGTATAGACGAAAAATCAGTACTTCTAAGTCTTTTTTCGAACAGGGCGAATCGTCGGGAAGTAGACGAGTAAAAAGATGACGTGCACGAAACGATAAAAAATTTATTTGAACATATGAGACAAATACGTCTCATATGTTCAAATAAATCTGACAAATACGACATACGTCAGTTGGTAAAAAAAAATCAACGTTATGTGCGTTTCTCTCGAAACGATAAAGCCTAATATTTCGCTGCGAACTTATACACAAAATCGAATGCATTTTATTTCAAGACTTTTACATTGCATAGTGGATGTACGAACCGCCCTGGGTTTTTCAAATCAATCAGGATTTATTCAGTCTGAGCAAAAGACGACACGTTACCAATGTACAGATAAATAAGACAGAAATTTTAATATGTACAATACGGAATTGTACCGTGGAATGCAAATTTACGCGTTCTGCATGAAATCTGCAGGTGATATTCGCAATACATATGTTTGTATGTATATATACAGGGTGTCTTATTTTAGGTAGTGTATATTATACAATAAAAGAAAATAATATTTATGTATTTATATTAATGGCAATATCAATAAATGCCACACACACACACACACATACATGTTACAGTTAAAACCCGTTTTCGGCTTGAACACGTTTTTCTTAGTGAAATCCAGTATTCATGTTTAGAAACCCAAACAAACCCAAACTATGACCTCTTTCGGAAACTATTTTAACTGATCAATTTCGTTAGAACTAACTTTTGGAACAAAATCGAAACTTTGACTTCATTCAAAAACAGTTTTAACCCGATTAATTTCTATGGAACTAGTTTTTCCTAGGTAGAACGAGTTTTACTGATAAATAAATTTAACAAATTTATTTATCAGTAAATTCTAGTTTTTAGTAAGCAGAAATAGTTGTAACGAAGGCATTCAGTAAGAAATATTTTTTGCTAAGGAAAACGCGCTTAAACTAAAATCAGGTTTTAATTGTACACACACACACACACGCACGCACAAACGCACAAATATGTACACATAAATACATATATATATACACATATATATATGTTAGGGGATTGCATATGTAACCGACCATTTTTCAGCCAAAGATAAATTAGTGGTTCGGTAGAAAATCGACAAACCGGTTCATTCAATGGCTCATCTTTCGGCAGACGATGAACTGGAGTAAAGGAAATCGTATACATTTCGTACATTTAGGCATTTTTACATGTTCTCTGAGAAGTCGCGGTTAGGAAAATTATTTTGCTAGTCACATTTTCTATGGTTTATCATTAATATGTTCTTTAAATAGTCCGGGACCGCCCGTTTTTATTGTCGTTACGGAATCTTCAGAATTGTTGAATGCTTAGAGCAGTTTATCTCACATATCTAGAGTTATTCAGTATATAAATAATCAAATAGAAATGTGGCCAGCATATGATCTCCATAAAGTGCTGCATAAATTAGGCGATTTTTAAAGTCATACATTTCTGTTAAAAGTTCGGTAACTTGGCTTGAAATTTCACCAGTATACTGGGAAGTATTTTTTACGTACAGTAGAACTTCGATTATCCGAATAAATTGAAACTGACGATGATTCGGATAATCCAAACGCAATTTTATTTCTGAGGGGATAATATACAACAGAAATTGAAATAAATATACAATCTATATCAAAGATATATTCCAAATATCGAATGCTTATTTTATTTCTTTGGCTTTGTATAGTCGTCCATAGTCGAGTGTCTCGATTTCTCCTTATATCGGGGACCGCTGTTTTTCCAACATCATAAAAGCGTATTAGAACTACGCTAGTTGCGCTCTCGTCTAGCTTCGAAAGAATTTCATGTTTTTTTTCTCACGTAAGAACCTTACGTTTATGCTTAGGAATCGAAGGACTTGGTCTTGAAGTCCTGACACATACGAACTGCGCGAAGTAAACGGGATGTAACAATTGGCAATAATTCTCATTTATCTGTGCGCATTGCAAGGAACAAATTTAAATTGCCGGTAGAAGCCAGTGTGCAATCGGACTAAGACTGGAAGACGCAAAACGCGCTCGGAACAGTAGCGTATATTTCGAGCGATCTATTTCACGACACAATGTATATTTCGCGCCAACGTTCGGATAAACGAAATTTTGATTCGGATGATTGAGGTTCAGATAATTGAGGTTCTACTGTAATTGTAAACGAAATTCAGTTAATTGTTAAACATTCGGGCTCGTGAAAGGAATACCTTAACGCGTCGCAAAATATCACCTATGGCCTTTCAGCAGTACTGTATGGACCTGTCGCGAATATTGCGAACTTTTAATTCGACAAAATAGTTTTCTTAACGGCATCTATTGCCAGCGAGCGGTTTTACGCGCAAGCACTTTATATATTCACAAAATGAACAAAGGATCGCTCTCATTCTTTGCTCTTTGTATGGAGCCTCATGTGTTTCTTGAGATTGTCCAGTCGGTTGCAGCGACGATCGCAAAAATCGCACTGATACGGCATCGAATTGCTGTGAACAACGATATGACCGTTAAGATGGCTGATCTGTTTGAACCGCTTGTTGCATATGGTACAGGCATAAGGCCGTTCGTTCATATGAGCGGAAGCAATGTGTGTCTGCAAATTGGTCTTTCTAACGAACGTAGCTTTGCAAAGATCACACTCGAACGGTCTTACATTAGCGTGTACGGCAAGATGGGATTTGAGAACGTTCTTGTGCTTGAAGTTTTTCTCGCAAAGATGACACTGAAATGGTCTCTCGTCATTGTGGACTTTCTTATGAACGGACAAGTGTGCCAGTTGTTTAAACATTTTTGCGCAAATCTCGCACTGATACGTGCGTCCGTCCTCGTGAGTAGCGCTAACGTGACGCCTCAGTGTGTCCGCGAGGGTGTAACGTTTGCCGCAAATTTTGCACGAATGGGGTCGCTCGTTGGTGTGCGTCATCAGGTGGCCGTTGAGATTGCGCTTCTCGAGAAATCTCGAGCCGCATACGTCGCACTGATAAGGCTTGTCACCGTTGTGCACGTACATGTGTTTCTTCAGAGAATTCGACAGACTGAAACGTCGCGAGCAAACGTTGCACGAAAATTTTCGCTCTCCTGTGTGCACCAACATGTGAGACTTCACGTGGCCGGCCTGCTTGAACCTCTTGCCGCAAATCTTACAAGCGTATTTACGCTCGTGGGTGTGCGTGTACACGTGACGCTCGAGCACGCTTTTCGTCGTGAAGATCTTTTTGCAAATGTCGCACTCGAAGAGACGCAAGGTATCGCGACGTTTTGCCGTGGGCGGCGGTAACGTTGCGTCCGTCTCCCTACGGGAATTACACGAGTGAAGCTTCAGCGACTCGAGGCTATCGAATTTTACGGCACAACCGTGATCGCAACGAAACGAACGATAGTCCGTGTGCGTTAACGCGTGCTGACTCAAATGTCCCAATTGCTTGAAACTCTTGTCGCACAGCTCGCAAACGTAGGGCCTCTCGTTCGTGTGCGAACGCATGTGCCTCTTGAGCACACTCGGGAAGTTAAAAACTTGCTTGCAGTACGTACACTCGAGATGGGAATTGTTCCTCGTCGCTCCACGAGCCGCCGATCGCGAATGACTTTTTATCGAAGCTTTGCGGGACAATTTCTTGACGCTGATTTTCTGACGGGTGGGCCGATTCTCGGAGTCTTTCGAGCCTCGAACGTTCGTTTCTTTTGATCCTTTCTCTTCATTTGTTTTTTTTGTATGCCGCTCTGGACCTTTTTCTCTTAAGACCTTTTCTTCATTTCTTCCCTGTAAATCCTTTTCGTCGTTTCCTTCTAAATCCTTTTCTTCATTTCTTCTTACAAAATACTTTTCTTCGTTTCTTCCTATGAAATGGCTTTCTTCATCACCTTCTACCAAACCCTTTTCTTCATTTTTCTCGTCCCTTTTCGTGCGTGATCGCTCGTCCGATCCCTCCACGGGTTCGTCACACCCGATTTTCTCCCGCTCACGATTGTCCGTTGTTTCGGCGTTTTCCAACGTCTCCGGCGACTTTTGCCGGAACTTAGGGGACAGCTCGGCCTGCCTGGGATTTCGTTTGGCCGTGAAAACATTACCGTTCGATCCCTTCGCGCCGATCGTACGACAAAGATCCTCGCAGATGTTTCTGCCGAAAAACAATTGGCTGGGTATAGCGCCGTTGCGTGAGTTTGGCCTCGTGTTCTCGGCCACTTGAACTACGCGTAGAGCATCCCTCAACGATCTGCCGGGATGATCGTTCATCCAGGCCCGTAGGATTAGCCGGAAGTCGCGTCGTTCCTCGCTCGCCGTTCGCGTCGCGTCACCGTGAACGACGCAAAAGTCGCGCAACAGGCGACGAATTTCTCGTACGACACGCTCCGCGTACGCGCGACCGTTGCCGCTCTGAATTATTCGCGGTGCACCGATCGTCGTCACGATGTCGACCAGCTCGCTCGCAACCGCGCACGCGTCGTCGCTCTCCAGTGACCTCAGAACGACCAATTTCGTGTGTTGCTCCTCGTACACGAGAACGCGGCACGTGCTCGCCTCCTTCTCCTCTCCTTTTATCTCTATCACGTCTATCTGAGCTCTGTGATTTATTCTTACCGGAGCGAGAGGAGAAGAGGCTTCCGGGACGAGCGGAACGCTCGTATCGTTCCCGGGCTCGCCGGTTCTCCGACTCTTCAATGCACCGATGCATTGCGGGCGACAACCCTGCAGAAAAGCTCCGTCTTGCTTTATCGAGGCGTACCTCGCGTCCAGCGTCGCCGGCAACTCGCCGTCTAGGAAAACTCTCGAAGGGATCCATCCGCTGGACATTTCCGCCGTTTTTATCCCTAGGCGCTCGCGCATCCGAGCAGGAACGATCGTTTGGATGTTCTTCTACCCCCGAACCTCGATGGGCTTGTTCGGCGGCATAAACAAACCCAAACATATACCGCTTCGCTGGAACAATTGATAAGTCAATGCAAGAGGAAAGTTGGAGATTTTTGGATTACGATTGAAATCTTGATAGCTTCCAATTACATCGACGAAGCGCCTATTGGCTTTCTCTCGGATCTCTGTGAGAAAAAAATTCACGAACAGCTAATGGACAGGGACCAGTGAATGGACGAAAAGTGTTTTATATTTAAAATGTGTAAAGAATATGAATTGTTGATAAAAAGCCGAATCACTATAATTTAGCAAAAAAATCACAGATTTCGTTCAAACCAATTTCTTACTTCGATATCAAATTTTGACACTACACGAAACTTTTCCAATTTGTGGTACTTGTATACCATGGAACTTAGTTGAAATACAGCGGTGCACAGTAGGTGTTTTAAGGGGTTACGTGGGTTTGACAATGTCAAAAAATCTATTTTGTCAATTTTATTATCTAATAGTACAATGTGTCTAGAATATTCTCCCAAAGTTTTAAGTCAATCGGAGTAAAAGTCTAGGAGAAAGAGCCTTTGGGAATTCATTTCCCCTGTTGGGAAAGACCAGCCGGTAGCGACGCAGGTATACGCATTTTTCTCAAAACACTATTTTTGAAGTCCGCGGACACGATTTTTCAAAAACTAATGCACGGATCTTATTGAAATTTTGCACACTTCTTCAAAATAGCATTGACTAGTGATTGAACGAAGGTTTTTTTTTGATTACAACTAATTTTACAAGGCTAATTCTACAAGTAGTGTAAATTGTACCAAAAATTGAACTATTTTGCATACATCTATGCCAAAAATTTAAATTTCAAGTTTTTAAAAATCCTTTGTTCAATCACGAGCTATACTTATCTACTAACAGAAAAAATTTGGTTTTTTAATTTCACATAAAGCTATCGTGAGTTATCCTGACCACAACGAGGATACTTTTTTTGAGGGGCCTCCGGAAACCAAGTCCCACCGGCTAAATTTCCCAAACTTTTTGATGAATTTTTTTTTAAATATTGAATAAAATAATTTATATATTATATTTTAAAAAAATAGAGGATAAATGCTTTTTTTTGGCTTCGAAACCTACCTAACCCTTTAAAGACGAAAACAAAAGTTTTCATGAGTTTTGAGAGTAAGTATTACTTTTATTATTTAAGACTTTTTCTATAAACGTTTTTCCGGTACCTTCCATCTGTAAACCTGAGTACTTCAAGTCCTGCCGTATTTTCATTGAGTTCATACATTCGAAAAAATTTGAAAAAATTGATGCTAGTGTTCGAAACATTCAATTTAATATATCAATCATAAAATTATAGGAAAATAAATTTTTTCATATAATTTTTGTCAAACAAATGAAGAAACTCTACAGACGAAGTGTTAAGATAGAATCAATCTTTGATTTTTGCAAAATGTTTTAATAAAGTTTTAATAATAGCTGAGAATTAGATATGTTTATTCACTGGTGCTGTATTCCAACCTCTTCCTAGTAAATGGACAAATAGGCTCTGATCTGATAATTCTCAGAGTAAAGAATTTTGCTTATCTGCTAAAAATTGGAAAATTAATTACTATTAAGAATTGACAATGTATAGTTCACAAAATATTGTGATAAAGTCAGTTCATTAGTTTTTTTTTAAACCTTGACAACATTTCATTTTCCGTTTCTCTGTGGAAACAAACTTTAGTAGTTTTTTTTAGATTGTCATGTTAAACTGCAAAAAATCCTTGTGTATTTTCTACAAAATCGTAATAGCAAATACAACACTTTGGTATATAAATAAATGCTTTATACAGCGTTTATCTAGACTACACGTTTACTTACTGCTGGTTGAGTTTCCATTTACTGGTCATTTCATCCATTCACTGGCAACTTAATCTTTCAGCTACTTATTTATCAATTCCTCCAATATTATTTGTCGCAATTACTTGGAATATGGTTTTTTCCACTATGAGAATCTCTTGTTAGCTATAGCAATTAAAAAGTTTCTTTTAATATTTTCATTTTACAGTCTATCAGAATCCTACAGTGTCGTTATTCGTCCATTCACTGGTCGATTTACCATATCTCGAAACTCTGTACAATTTTAAGTGTTCTGCTCGCCAACCTTTCACGTTCGATATTTTCGCTTGAAACTTTTTTCGTTCTCTCGAATCGGTAATATTTTTTTTGGCATAGGCCGCACGCCGGTGATGTTGATCGTGTCATCAAGGAAGAGGATGTCATAGAAAACAGGAGCGTTACTAACCTAGAGATTCATCGACGAGTGCGAGAGCCGGCAGCCTGATACAATTGCCAAAAAAACGAACGACGCTCCGTCACATAATTCGATTATTTTTTTCGAATATTCGTCACGACGCGGCAATGCCACTTTCAAATTACGCACTTATATTGTCGGAACTGTTCATCGTATCTTCTTTGCATTTGTTTGGTGCATCAAGTGTCGCGCCATTACGACTTGCCGCCGATGCTCGTGCACATCGGGACTAGATACAGAAGTCGAAACTACGGTCTTACATTCAGGTCTGGAAACTCCAGTGGTGGGGCTAGTTCGCTTACTACAGACGCTGCAGCATTTTTTAATTATGTAATGGCCACTAGCGGCGCTGCAGTAGGGTTACCCACATTGACAAGGGACGGCGGATGCGGGGGAGGGATCTCCTCTCGCGTCAGTCTCATCCACGGACTTTCGCCACGATTCCATCTCCGTACTTATTAGGGGTGTGCGGGTACTCGATTCACTCGGGTACCCGATGTTCGGGTCGGGTCGGGTACCCGACGGGCGAGTAATGCAAAATACTCGCCACTATCGGGTACCCGAATTTGGCCATCGGGTATTCGTAAACGTCGAGTACTCTTAAACTTCGGGTATTCGTAAACTTGATGTATTCGTAAACGACTCGGAGATCCGTATTTATTATTTATATTTATTATTTATCTAGTCGTTTCGATCGAATAATAGGAGAAAACGAAAACTCGAAAAAGGCGATAAAACGAAAAAATGATAATACTGTAAAAATCTTTTTTCGTATCACTTTTCTATTCTTTGTCTTATTTATGTTTCGTGTTTCGCTTGTATACAATGTAAACCCTTGGAGCTTGGGAGCAAACGGCACCACTACTTTTCTCTCTCTCTCTCTCTCTCTCTCTCTCTCTCTCTCTCTCTCTCTCTCTTTCTCTCTCTCTCACTCTCTCTCTCGCTCACCACCGAGAGAGAGAGAGTTCTCTCTCGCGACTTGTCTCCACGCATTGTCGCACCGCTCTTATAGTTTTGCCTGTTCTCATGCACGAAATATTCGGCTTTTTCGATTTGTTGTGACAATCGTTATGTTGCTGAGCAAGCGAGCACTCGTAAACGTCTCTTTATTTATTGTTTCTTGTTTCACTTAATAATTTAATAATGTCAATCACGAAATCTTCAGAATCGAGTGATAATCGATTGATTGTTTATAATGTTTAATCTTTAAATAAAGATAAACTATCGGAAAAACTTTTCATGACAAGAATACAAAAAACTTTTTTGTATACTTAATACTTATATTTAATATTAAAATATTGAATTAATATGAATATGAATATTAAAATTATTAAATTGATTATTTTTATTTCTTATGATCTCCAACCTATCGGCGAAGGATAGAGAACATAAAGCTGGAGTCTATTTCGTACGTTTTCGTGGCGCTATCTACTATGAAACGAAATTTGAAATTTTGTTCTGGCAGCACGGCTTATCGAGTACCCGATGTGAGACGAGTAAACCGCTAGGCGATGGTTACCCGAATATACTCGAAAAATTCGGGTACTCGACTCGAATAATAGTCGAATTACCCGACCCGACCCGACCCGACGAATTCTGCTACCCGCACACCCCTAGTATTTATACATATCTATTATAATGACGAATTTATAGCACGTGGGAAAAGATATTCCGGAATAAATATACGCGGGAAAATATGTAATTAATGGCAATCGAAACTTAAGGAGATACGACTACTGTCTCAGGGTCAACAGAGAAACTAAATTTGTGTCACCCCACGGGTGTTCTGATTTATGTTAACTTATGATGAATATTCCTATAGTGGATCCCGAAGTGCCGAATTTGTGGTAAATATTTTATTTATTGCATATTTACTAATCAAAACTAAAAAATTAGACCCGCAAGGACTCTGGAGTCTTCACGACGATTTCCAAGCAGTAGCGGGATTCCGTAATTCGTTATAACTCGGTAGCGACAGTTGTCGTTATCGTTAGCTAGCGACAGCCAATGAGAGGCGCCCTTTCTGCTGCAATCCTCTATGCGATTGGCTGTCGCTAGCTAACGATAAAAACAACTGTCGCTACAGAGTATAACTAGTTACGGAATCCCGCTACCAGTACCGAGATTCTGTAACTCGGTAGTGATCGTTTTCGTTATTATTATTTAGCGACAGCCAATAAGAGGCTCCCTTTCTTATGATCTTGCATGCGATTGGCTGTCGCTAGCCGGCGACAACGTAAACTGTCGCTACAGAGCTAGGTTATGCTCGCCAAAAGATTCAGCCGTTACGCCCACGTTGGCAAGCTATGGGTACTATTTCGTCATGATAATATTCAACCGGAAGTTGAAACCGTTTTATAATGTTGTGCTTGAACTACACGGTGAAGTTCGAATTTTCGATTTTTTACAATATCTATTATGTCTAATTTATCAAATTTCAGTTTTCCAACGACCTTAGTTGGATACGTGAGTAGCAAAACTCTGATCACCGCACTTCCGGTCGACCGTCTCCATAAGACGACGTGCTTCACTAGCTCAAAGTGCTCGACTTTGCAATTTTATTACGAAAAAACTGAACGGTCAATATAGCTCAAATTTTTCCAAAGGGTGCATAAGGTATTCGTCAACATCATATAAAAATTTCAGGCCCGAAAGTTGGATTCGACCCCATAATCGTACCTCCTTAAATCTTCGAAATCTCAGCGAGCCCGACAAAAATAAACGATTTTAAAAGATTAAATTTACAACTCAGGTTTGGCGAGTTTATCTTCCGTCCGGTTCGTAGTCCCAATATTGCGAGTTCAAATCTCTATGACTTTTTCTGGTGAATCTTTTGGGAATGCGCTTGGGAATTGGACATTATAATCCTTAATACTTTGAATACAAATTAATTCTCTTATATGTCTTTTTTAATCTCTTATTTGATTTTGTTTCTCGGATATTCCAGATTGAAAATTATTTTCAGGTTATGTTCATCTGCGAACCCGATGACAGCGACGAGTTGTGGCTATGCGGAAGTAAGACTGCGATAGAGAGATCTCCCCCCCCGCCCCGTGCAACCAGTGTCTCTTGTCTGTGCGGGTAACCCTGCCGCAGCGACGCTAATGGCCACTACATATTTAAAAATGTCTTCAGTAATCGACCTACCACCAGCACTAAAAAATGCCGGAGTTTCCAGGCCTGTATGTAAGACCGTGGTTCAACCCGAACGTGCCACAGCACTGCTCATAAGCGTGAGTTTGGGTTTTCAGCGCACAAGTCGAACGCACACCCCAAAGCAAAAGGCAACGCAATTAGAGCCGGCAAAGCGTGCCGAGCTCGGATGCGTGAAGACGTCCTTTTATTTGGCTTTCCCTAGTAAACTTTGGGGACAATATAAAAAATAATCGCTGAGACTTTTGCGCAGTCAAAGGAGATAAAGAGCGAGACGAAGAAGAGAAAGAGACAATTATTAAACTCTCTCACTCTCCTTTGGCTACGGAAGAGCCAGCTGTTATAATTTTTTACAATTGTCCCAAAGTTTACTAGGGCATAATAAACAAATCGGATCCTATCCCTGTGTCTCTTCTTTGACAGCGCAAAAAACTCGGCTGTTATCATTTTTCACATCTTCCCCAAACATTAATAAGGCACAGGAAATAAATCGAATCAAATTTCCCTCTCTCTCCGGTGATGCTTCCTCGTTGCCGCGCGTCCCGTACAAAATTGATTGATCCAGCCTCGCGAGTTTCACTCCTCGCGTATCATTAATCAACGAGCGCGTGCACGAATTTCCCGATTAGCGTAACGCTCGCGCGATACATCAGGGCTATCTCCTCGTATATATTTAAATAGATTTATTATCTTATTCGAAAGCAATTTTTTCGCACAACATTGCTCTCGATATCGGTCATCTCAACGATCAAATTCGTCGCGCGGACTCCCGTTATTTATTATTGCCGCGTCTTCTTTTCTTTTTTGTTTCTCATTACTTGTAAAGCTTCGTCATCGAGTTCGTCAATACATTTACTATACATTTATACGCAAATACGCGTCGGATAACGAGAGTGCGAAGGATTTTTTAGTTTCGCACGCGTTCTCGAGATCCTACATTTTTTTGATACTCTTATTTCTTCTTTGTGTGTGTGTGTGTGTACATATAATTGTAGAGTCACTAGAAACGAGGCTTGGAATTTACAATTTAAAAGTTGGCTTGCCTTGAAATCAGATTGACACAGTTGATAAAAAAAAACGCAATTGAAATGTAAATATCTTGCTAAGTTCTCGGATTTTTGTCATTGATTTTTTTTAATCTGAAATAAATATTTATATGAATTTCCTCGTGTCTCATTTCTGGGGATTCCGTCGATGTGTGTGTGTGTGTGTGTGTGGGTTAATTAATTCGGTTGAGATTTATTCGCTTAGTTTTAGGTTCCTTTCTCGTTTTGTGACTTCGATTCTTCTTTTCTTCCTCTTTTCTTTCTCGTAATTCAGCAAACTACGCGATCTCGCTACGTGAGTGACTAGCTTATTAAAATATACATGTGTGTGTGTGTGTGTGTGTGTGTGTGTACGCGCAATACAATATTACGATTTTAAAAAATAAAAAACCATATTTCACGTTAAAAGTTATTTCTAAAAAATCATCAACAAAAATATTCTTTCGATCGCTTTTCGCGATTGAAAAAAAAACGTGAGAATTGTATTCTCTTCGTTTCGCTTCCTCAAACCCATGTGTCTTCTCGTACAGCCGAAATTATTCGTAGTTAAGGTCAATTCATTGTTACGCCCGAACGCAACAGGCATTCCGGCTTATTATTGGCAGTTAATTTACACTTGCCGATCGTGTTACCAATAATACGAAAACAAAGTCAAGAAACAAAAGTAAAGTATATACGTTTACTTCCAAATAAATGATAAGTATAAATAGGATTTCATCTTTAATGTTCTCTCGCTCTCCCTCTCTCGGGCGAGCCGCTTTGAGGGCCCTCCGAGTTCGACGATCACGGGTGTACAATTGTACAATAAACATATCGCTGCCACTCCTCCCCTCGAATAAACAAACTTATAATAACGACAGATATGTAAAAAGAGCTACCAGAAAGCACCGAAACGAAAATATTACGAAACGGTAGTGCGAATCGCGCTGCTGTGTTAGGTAGATACGATTGTGTTAGTCTTCTATTTTTTCCCTAAAAATTAGGGGCTGGGGCGAGCGCGATTCGAATGAAAAATCATTAAAGATGGTGCACGCCGAGGGAAAAATAAATGTTTTAAAAACAAAATTGTCAAAAAGTTTCTCAGAGTAAACGATCATTCGCAATTATTATATATTTTTGATATATATGTATTCATATATATGTGTGTGTCCGTGTGTGTGTGTGCGTGCGTACGTATGTATTTATATATGTATGTATATATAAATATATGCTTTTTAAAAAATCAGCCATTGTTCTTCGTTAGAAAAAAGTCTTGTATGATTTTTCATTGAAACGACGCAGACGATTACCGCCCAAATTAGGAATCAATAATATAGCCTTCGAAAACGATACAATCACGAGACTCACGCAAGATAAGAAGCAAGAACTTTTTATAATCGCTTTCATGGCAGGAATATATAGTCTCACTCTCAATATAATGTAATATTGTTAGAATAACTCGCTCATAGCTGAGCAGTGTTTGGCTTCAAAAAAAAAACGAAGAATAAAAAATACACGTATAAGATTATTCGAAAAACACATCCGTGTGAGGATGGGCGATAATTTCCGGTCGATTGAAGTTTCGTCGATAACATTATAGATTGGAAATTTGATTTTTCGACTTGACACTTTGTGTCGTTCGGAAAATAGATGTTTCTAAAATCGACGGGATCTTTAATATCATCCGTTCACATCTGCCCTTATGGATCCGTGTTCGCTTGATCGTTTTGTCGGTAATATCGTGCGCGTTACAACGATCGCTCACCAGTCGACATGGGGGCGTGAGGGCGACTAGGAATTTGCATTTTTCTTCACGCGGCTTAAAGAAAGACTCGAAACTCGTTCTTTCTTGCAACACACAATTGGGAGAATTGGAAGTGACACTTGGAAAGACGCGATTATCGGCTGCTGGCCGATTTGAACATTCGAAAAAAAAGTGCAGAGGACTCGAGTTACGGCTGCAGGGCCTTTAGGATGCTCTCATTCGCGTCGGAAGCACGGAGAGTGCTAAGTATTTCCGGTGCGTCGGAAGAGCAGGGCAGAAAGGGTGTTTGGGGGCCGGTTGGTGTTCACAGGGAAAAGAACTTGAGGAAAGTCTGAGGTGGTATCGGCACGTGGAGCGAGGCTTGATCGACGTCCGCGAGTTTTTCCTGAAAGGCTGGGTCCTGATCGGCGATGCAAGGATGTCCCAACGATCGCCAGAACAGGCAACGACAGTTGCGACACAGCTGAATCATTTCGGCGTACTCTTCCCTCAGTCCGAAAGATCTGCGGGTATGCGATAAATGGAAGAATTACTTTTCTTTTTGTTTTCTCAAGGAGTTGCCGGTAGTAGCATTGGCGTAGCCATCATTTTTTTATGAGGGGCAGGAGGGGTCGGCCTGAGAAGAACTGGTTTTATCCACAATCATCGTTTGTTTTTTAAATAAAATGTACATAATAATCGATAATCACGTAGTTAACTTTAATATCAGACTCTTGCAATACCTTAAAAAAAAACAACTAATTTTTCATCATTTTTAAATTTAGTTATCAGTCTTCAAACTTTACTTCCAGTAGGTACTTAAGGGATCATCACAGTGTAAAATTTTCAAAAAGTCAATGTTTTGCATTACCCTATAGTATAGACGGTTTAAAACATGCTGTTCAATTTTTGGGGCGAAATTTGAATAATTTCGGTCGATATAGCCTTTCTTAGAGAAAGTGATTGGAGCAGCGGCTTCCGCACTCGAAACTTTAAATACGTTTTACTCGAAATGTCGTTTTTCAAAACGGTGTACACTCTCAAAGGAAGAGTTTTCAGGCTACCCGTCTCAAATTTTGACACAACATTCTTCACCCTATTCTATATCTTGCTATGGAAGCTTTTCTTTTTTCCGAAATCTTCATATTTTTTTTAACGAAAAACTATCGAAAAATAGGCTAAATTCGATACTTTTTTTTTTCAAACCGCCGAGATTTTGTCAATTTTTATTTTAAAAACTCCACAGCAAGATAGCGGCTTTTATACTGATTAATATTCTTTTTATAAAGTTTGTTTCAGATAACATTTACGGCCACAACCGTGTACACCGTTAGGACTCCTTTTTTTTTTAAGACATTTTCAACCGTTAAAATTTTTTTTTTTTAATTAAAAAGAAACGTTTAAAAATGTATTTTCTGTTCTTCATGAGTGCTTTGATTGGAAATACAAAAATCAGACTGATTAGCGTATTTTAACCATCGAAAAAAAAATTGCGAAAATCGGCTATTTTTCCACCCCTTACACTGTGATGATCCCTTAATTGAATAAGTCTTAGTTTTCTATTTTTTTTTTGCAAATCGGCCCAACACTCTTCCAGCTGTAATGTTTTTTTTAACGCTGTCATTCTCCATGCTCAGCAATGACATTTGAGAGAATCGTTTGTGAAGTTTCAATAAGTTAGGGCAGTACTCCGTTTCAATATGCTTTCTTAAATTTTCAGCATTTATTTAATCTTTTTTTAATTAAAAAATGTTTTGTATGGCCATTGCTTCAGCTTCTAAGGCTGGCGTATCAATTGTTAAGATTTTTCTATTATTATTGATAAAATCCTCTCCGTTCTTCATATTCAATTTCAAAAATGCATCAACTGTATGATCTAATGCTAGATTGTTAAATCAGCGTTTTAGATTTACAATAATATTATCTACTACTTGATAGGAAATGTTGATCTTCCATTATTCTTCTGGTTGTGTATCGGCCGGAAAATCTAATGTATTGCTTTTGCTCATAATTGACTTAATTGCGAAATTTAAATATCTATTCAATTTACGTTATGAAATAGCAACGTCTATAAAAATTACGAAATTACGATGAAGGAAATAGTTCAAGTTTTACTAAATTATTTCTTTATGCTTGCTTGGGTGAAATTTAAATAAAAACAATCGATTATCGGACTTCAATTATTTTAGATCGATGTTTTTCTTGCACCCCCCCCCCCCCCCCCTCTGGCTACGCCAACGGGTAGTAGACAACTCAGGGAAAAGCTTGCACGGCACAGGTCTTCCAGTTTCCAAATGCGATACAGTGCATTGGGAAGCGAGGGGCCGTGGGCAACAGTCCAGGTCTCTCAAAAACTGGGAATAGTGAAGCGACGTTTTGGGACAAAAGTAGAAGGGATCCTAAAAGTCCGCAAAGACACAGAAATATTTTTGACACACTGAGGGTTCGTATTATTCAGAGAAAAATCAGCAGGATCGTTAGGATCAAAATTAAAAAAAAAATTCTCGCCTTCGAGCCGCGGTAAAAATTCCCTTCCAGTCCTTGCCGGGATTGTTCTGCATCGTCGTGCCAAGTTGCTGGAGCGTGAAATGATATTGGGCCAATTCCCGCCAGATTCGTTGTTCCTGTGCGAGACTCGCCAGGTGCTCGCACGCTTCCGAGGATGCCTCAAGGTCTTTGGGATCGCTGAGACGCAGTAGGACTTCGCGTCGGCATTCGGCTGGTAGATCGGACCATTGGGGATGCTGCTGTTCGTCGGGCTGTCAAATTGAATAATGGTAAATCAATAAAATCATCTCATCCTCTCTCTCTCGCTCTCCCTTTCTTTTTCTCCCCCCCCCCCCCCAGACTGGTTTTGAGTCAATCGGCCCGCGGCCCGTAACATTTTCCATTCACCTGGGTGATCGTGATAGACGAGGCAATGTGTAAAATTCGATCGAGGGCCGCTTTGTGCTTTTCCCAAAGTATAACAGATCCCAAAGATCTACCGCCCCAGCAGCATCCGGCGCTGAATGCTCGCACCCTCTCGATGAGTCTACGAAGTCTTCCGGTCTGTTGCTGGGACAACGACACCTCGAGGGCTACCTCCTCGAGCATATTGAACAGTACGCGCTGAGTGCATCCGCTGAGTCCTCCCATCGTGTGGCTCACGAGAAGATCGAGCAGCCGCACGATGTAATTGAAGCGACGACAGTCGTGTACCGCTGATAAAAAGTCAAGCCTCTTCAGCGCGTCGCTCAGACCGTTGAAACCGGCGATCTATGAAATGAGAACGGGAGCGGAGAAAAATAAAAGTCAGAACGTGTGAAATTATCGTACGTCACTATGGAGGCTCTCGATGCTTCCGTCCTTTCTTTTTCCTCGATATGTTCTTTTGTTATTATCTCTACGTGCGCTTTTCTCAATGACCCGACTATTATTTGCATGCTGCTTTCGCTGAGTCTCAGTATTTGTTGGAAGACACGTTAACGAGATTGCATAGGCTATTTCCTCCTCGTAATTCTGTGCGCTGCTTTCACTGACATTATTGTCATCATTGTTAAATTTATTCGCCATCACTACTCAATTACTGTTATCATTTGTCTGTCATTTTGCCGTTGGATTATTCTTTTTTTTTTATTATTATGTGATTGACTTTATTATAATTTCTTCTTAATATTATAATATTATTTTCATCGTGATCATTATCGGTATTCGTTGTATTTTCGTGGTTGTGCAATAAGTATCATTATTATTTTTATTATATTAAAATTATTAATATTAATGTTATGAACGTTTAGTTATTATTGGTTTCATCGTAACCGTTGTTATTACTATCGATATTATTATTTTCATTACTATCAGTGTGACAAAAAAAGTATCGCTGAATGGTCTCCGAGGGCTCATTGTTATTATTGTTGTTGTCATTTTTATAATAATACCAATAATAACAACAGCTACAACAACAAAAATAATGACCTCGTGCCACGCTTCCCGGGGGTCTTTTCTTCGTACCCGCGTACAGCCCGCAAGGCGACAGATAGGGGTAATAGTGAGGCGCAAAACGAGAGGGGGCTGGGAGAATCTCCTGGATAATCTGTCTCCTATATTCGACCGGTCCAGTGGACACGTTGCCTTCACTAGTTTTAAGGGGCTATTCTACTGCGAAGGCTCACAAAATAAACTACTTTTTAATAATTTTTTTTGTTTGAAAACTATTGCATGTATCGATACAAACTTTTTTTTCGCTTAAGGCAGGCAACCACTTTAGGAGACCGAAAATTACATGATTTTTTGGATTTTTTTTTATTGTGAAAAAAAAAACGGAAATTTGCGCAACTCTGACAATAATTTATTCATATTTTCATACATCTCTGGTAATTTTTTCAAGTTATTTCATGCATTAATTAAGGTGTAATCCGCTGTGTCCCTTGGCGTGTCCTCATCGTCGTTGTCGATTTGAGGGAATTGTGCAGCTCGCAATTCGCATCTGAAATAGTCCAACAGGTTTTTATACATTGTTGAGATGTTTTTTAAGAACATGAACCTAAATTTTGAAAAAAAAATCGAGAATTGAATGTTGGAACGTGTTTGAAAAAAAAATGATCGATTTTTAGCATTTTTCTCCCGGAATTTTGCAAAAATAAATATGTTTTAAACAATCTAATCTTTCCAACTTTAGGTTCATGTTTTAATAAATTATATTATGTAAACGTGTTCCAAATTTGAAGATGATCCATTAATTAGTTTTTGAGTTATGATAGCCCGCAAATTGAAAAAATGTCGTTTCGAGAAAAACACGTTTAAAGCTTCACAAACGAAAAACTCGAAGTCAAATGTGTTTAATCAAATGATAAAGTGTCTTACCGATTAATCAGCGATTCCAGAATCATACAGCAGTCCTTCCTCTTCTTCATGCAACTCATTTGAAGCTTGCATTTCCTCTTTACGAGCTTTTCGAGATTCTTTTGTCTCTAATAAACTTTTTCTATTTTGCCGAGCCACGCGCATCTGATCCATTTACTCGGCATATCCGTAGCTCTGCTTGCCAACTACGATTCGTAGTTCATTCATAACTATGAATAGGGCAGAATTTCCTTCATTGAATAAAATAGTAGCAAGAAATGCCGCCACCTCGATTATTTTGTACTCAGAATGGAGATGTTTTGGAGCTAATTGCCAAACAGTCGAATTTTGATTTGTTTGGGTTATAAAAACCCAAACAAACCCAAACAAACTACCTAACTAAGCGCTCGTTGATACTTGAGCGCGCTTGGGAGTCGAGCGGAGAGTCTTTATCATTTATATACCTACCGTTAGAAAGAAACCGAATTTTTTAATTGCATATAAATGTATATTTATTTAACAATTTATAACCGTGTAAAAGCATGACAAAAAAAAAGTATGTCGCTGACGTTGATGATTTGCGCTCTCCAGGTAATCAGAAACTAAAAATTTAACAAGATTCTTAATCTGTATGAATATCGCTATCGCCCGAACTAGAATTATTGAAAAAATATTAATTTTTACTTATACTTTCGCTCGAATCATAACGAAAAAAAACGCCGTTTGTTATTTTGTAAATAAAAATAATGATTCTAGTTCGGGCGATAGCGACACTCATACAGATTAAGAATCTTTTTGAATTTTTTGTTTCAGATTACCTGGAGAGTGTAAATCATCACCGCCGGCGACATCCTTTTTTTTAATGCCTTTTCACGATTATCAATTGTTAAATAAATATACATTTATATGCAACGACAAAAAATTCTTTTCTATTCTGTAAGAGTGTACGTTTAAGCGAAAAAAAAATGTTTGTACCGATACACGCAACAGTTTTCAAAAAAAGAAATAATTAAGAATAGCTCATTTTTTGAGCCATCACAGTAGAATAGCCCCGGGGTAAGGACTCACTGAAAGGCTTCCGAGTGTGTGAATTATCAGTTTGTGATTGACAGTGTCAAAACGACTTTCGGTAGTCTATCCAAGCGATGCTGGACCACGTCTTACGTGATGCAGCGGTCCATCAGCAGGTTCTCCTTACAACTTTTTAAAATTCTTTTTATGTTGATGCTCACAATTAGTATTATTATTATTATTAAGTTTTTAGCGTTTTATTTGTAATGCCACTTTTTTTTTCAATTGCCTGAAAGGTTTGCCGAGTCATTGCAAATTTGGAATTGAAATTTGATATCCAATAAAAAAAAATTACTCCTCATCGCATCTTTTACACGCGAATTGTTCCTTTTCGCGATAACGCAGTTTGCCTTCGTCTCGTTATTTCGATGCGACTCTCACATGTGTAAGATTTTTTTTACCATACACTCGTTCTTGCGTCCTTTTTCCATTTCCCCCTTAATCCGGCGGTATTTTTCGAGAGTTTTTTTTCTACCGATTCTAAAAATATACAGGGAGACGAGAAACGGGACAAAAAAACATTACAGCCGTCTATCAGGCCGGAAGAGTCACTCACCTCGCGGGTACACTTCAGTGTTATGTGACAATGTGGCTGGACGGCATACTCTGTGAAAAAAAAAGACAAATGACGAAGTATCAGGCTCGTGAAAGGAGCGATGCCAAATGATTTCGTCGTTGACCGAATGGAAAGGCAACATCGAGTATGCCAAAAGATGGAGTAAGTGGCAAAATTAAATGACGGAATTCTGTGGAACGATATAAATACTGTGTGACGCGTACCTTTCTTCTTTTCCTTTTCTCTCTTCTCGCCATCTTTATCGCTGCTGAAAAAGAAAAATCGAACGATGTTTTTTTAAAGATAGAGCATAGAAATCGAGGCTCGCCATTGCCTTCACGTAAATAACGCAAATGTCCTTTTGTCCAAAAATTATTATCTTCATTTTTTGTAAATAGTAATGAGGAAAACCCCTATGCAAAGAAGTGTGTGTGTGTGTTTGGGGTTTTTCTTGGTAGTGCAGTATTCTAACAATGAGGAAGTGATTTTTTCATCGCAGGGTTTTTTGTATCATATATATATATATATATATATATTTATATACACTACGCGCCACAATTAAAGGATCATGAAAAAGATCCAACATTTTTGAGTCATTTTCAAGAAGCCGTAACTCCGCGAAAAATCATCGTAGAGCAAAACTAAAAAAAGCAAATTGAAGCTACAACATTCTAGTTTTTAGATCCTGAGGTCCAGCATTTTTATCATGAGCGGCTTTTCAGTCATCATAAAAAAACCAACAAAAGAAAAAATTTCAAAATTTTTGCCTGTCTTTCAAAAGCTCCACGGACGTTAATAAATTTTTTTCGGTCTTTTCACCTAAATTTTCGTTTAGTTTGATTCTTCCTCTTCAATTTGGGCGGTCCACGAGCTCTGTAAGATGATTTTTCGCTGAGTTATCGCCGTTCAAAGCAAAAAAGTCATTTTTGACTTTGGTAATCAATTACTCGGGAACTAATGATCGTACAGAAAATTTAAGATGGGTTTCGAAAACTTTAAAGTATCCTCTACGAGGCCTGTTTATTGGTGTACGATAAATTTTTTTTTTTCGTTACAAGAACGGTAATTGAAAAAAATGTCCAAAATGGAGTATTTAGGAATTTTTGCTTAACTTTCCATAACTCTGCAAATAACGGATAGACTAAGGATCATTTTGGTTTTTTTTTAACTTCAGAGTATCCTTGATAATCCCAAAAAGACCAAACTCCTGCGATTTTTCTTTCATTGTGTTCTGCAACGTCATAATTTACGTTTTTGTTAAGAATCAATTAAAGGATCATTTGTTCTTGTTTTTATTGATTTTTCATAGTTTAAACGTTTTTTTTCATTAATTGTTGCATATGTTTAGCGATAAAAAGGGTCAATGTTGCGCGTAGTGTATTGTAGTAACTGCAATTCTACGCAATTCCAAACATGTGCGACTCCAAATTTGCACCAAAAGTGCACAATCCCATAAATTAGGTGTAGTAAAAAGAAATCCATTATTTTTGCATGAAATTGAAGGAAAAAATAATGGATTTCTTTTTACTACACCTAATATATGCAACTGCAAATAACCGCAACCGCAGTATATATATGATACAAAAAAAAACCGTCGATACACAAATTACTCTCTCATTAGAAAACTGCACTATCAAAAAACAAAAAAAATACTAAACCACACACGTATGTATTTTTTTTTGTACAGTGATTTTCTTCATGACTATTTACCAAAAAAAAAAGAGAATAATTTTTTGATAATAATAATTTTGAATACACACACGTACGCGCGCGCGCGCACGCATGTATGACGTCATCTGCAGTTCGTTACCATCGGGAACGAGAAAAATCTACACCTATACCTGTTCCGGCCTACGTAGAAAAAAAAGCCGCGCACATTACTTGATATCGGCGATGCTTCGGTTGAGATACAAAAAAATTGCGCGTGGGTTTTAATCGTCCATGATTGCGAGTTTAATGGGTCGTCAACAGGGTTTAGAGCTACACAGTACGGAACTTTGCACATTTTTATTTATACTCTGCACGTGCATCTGACGGGTACGTGATTGTTTAATTTTTTTTAATTGGTGCTAATACAATTGTATTATTGTTGATCGTACACTATGATCAATAATAATAATGACTATAATAATAGTAGTGGTAATGCTAATAATAATCATTGATATCATTTGTGCTATTGCGATAATAACATTTGGTGAAGAATCTTCGAGGTTTCTGTTAGACATTTTGAATTTGCCAAGCTCGTTATCACTCTATTAACCGAACCACTAATGATTCAATTCACTAAGAATTTGGGGCAAGAATTATTGCATTAATAATTATTGCTATTATTGAATTATTATTAAATGACAATTGTCAGTTAATTTGACCAATAGAGTTTCAACGAATACAATAATAACTATCTTCGTGATCGGGAAAGCTAAAAGATACTGCTGTACCGCGTTTTATTTTTGACAGCTTTATAATTTTTCACTATGACACAAGGGTGGACTAATTTCGTCCTTGTGGCCGTTGATAAAAGTGATATATTTCCATTAAAGGCATGAATGTCGGTCAAAGGGAAGAAGGCTAAGTTGGGATTTCGGTTATGCACGCGGAATGCAATACACGAGATTGTCTCTCCTGGGTTGTTGCTGCCGCGGTGCTCTATAAGTTAGCTCTCGAGGCTCTAGTATCTAGGTAGGTCACGACCCGCTTTTCCAGGGTTTGCCACGAGTACATTGGGGGCAGAGAGGCGGGGAGGGAGAGGGCGGTTGGGTCAAACCGATATTTCCCATGCACAGGATTCGACGAGCGATCCTCCCGCGGGGTTTGCTCCGCGAGATACAAGGACAAATTCTTCCGCCACCCCGTGGCTTGACCACGCTTGACCTGCTCGCGCCCTCTTCAAATCCGCACGTTTGTCAGTGACTACGCGAAGATCGCGGAGTAGCCTGTTTTCTCGGATGTAAAACTTTGCGTCCCTTTTTCCGCGGGCTAATTTCGCTTAATGAAAATATGGAATTGCAATGAATTGCGGTTGCGTATATTTGCAGTTACATACATTTGAAACTGCACTTTTTTGGAAATTGACACTTTTGGAATTGGGCGCTTTTGGAGTTGCCTTTGGAATTGCACGCTTTTGGAGTTGCTTTTGGAATTTCGCGCTTTTTGGAGTTGCTTTTGGAATTTCGCGCTTTTTGGAGTTGCATTTGAAATTGCACCCTTTTGGAGTTGCCTTTGGAATTGCACGCTTTTGTAGTTGCATTTGGAATTGTACGCTGTTGGAGTTGCGTTTGGAATTGCGCGCTTTTTGGAGTTGCGCTTGGAATTGTGTACTTTTTGGAGTTGCATTTGAATTTTCGCGCTTTTTGGAGTTGCGTTTGGGTTTGTACACTTAGCCAATTCGAAAATGTCGTTTTGCATGAATTTGTAATCTAGAAAATTTTGGAATTGCACAAACTTGGAATTGCGTGAGTTTGGAGTTGCGCAAATTTGGAATTGCACGTATTTGTCACAGCATAAATTCGCAATTTCGTAAATATGGAGTTGCAGATATTAGGCGCATCAGAATTTTGGAATTGCAGAAGCCCGCATTTATGATACATTACCACGACGTTGCAGCAGCTTGGAGTTGCATGAATTTACAGTTGCCGAAATTATTTCGCAAGATTGTTAATTCGATCACCGCATATGAACCGTATATCTTGAGCGGAAATAAATTCATCGCGCAAAAATTAAACGAGGCGTAACACGCGTTAACATCGGAAAGGGAGAGTAATTTCTTTTCCGCTCAATTGCCCAGTGAGGAATACGCGAAAGCGTAACGAAATCGAACCCGATTGCACCAATCATCCGTCGTAGCTTCGGACTTCTCTGATTCTCGATTTTGCTCAACGGAGATCAGTCGATCGACTTTTCTTCTCTCTCACTTTGCGTACTTTCCATTTTTACGAGTTTCTCCAACTCCACGGGCCTTCTTTTTGACCCTGGAGCATCGATCCATTTTCAATAAGCCGCTCGCAATAAACTTTGAATTCGGACGTGTGACGTGTATCCATTTTCGTCAAATTATCTTTACCTCGACAATATTATATATATATATATATATATATTTTTTTTTTTTTTTTAATTTCGTGAATTCCATGCGAACTACCAGCGAAAAGTTTCCGGACAAAAATTCAAAAGAGTTCCGGAACGATTTTTTATGCCATTTCGCCGATAGTTGACATAAATTAATTTAATAAACGGCATTTTGAAAGGGAGGAATTCACCTTCAATCCATTATTTTTTGAAAATTTTGGTCTATTTTTTTTACGGCTAGTACCCTTTTCCGAAAATGACCATTTTTCGTCTTTTTTTTGTTCCTTTTCTGGTGGACCCCGTTTACAGACAAATTTTTTTGTATGCATTTCTGTGACTGGCATCATAAAGTGGGAAGCTCAAGCTTCAAGTTTGTTTTTTTTTTAAAGCGTCGTACGATTTTTTTTGTCAAAGATATTTTGATTTTTTTGAAAAAAAAAAAGAGTCAATTTGAAAAATAACGTTTAACGCGAAAACGACAAGGATTCAAGGAAAACCTCAGGATAGTAAAAAGTTGAATCGGTTGTCGTTGAGTTCGCGAGAATTTTTTCAGATTTTTTTATCGAAATTTTTTTTCACCTATTTTCGGTAAAAAATTAGATGATTTAATTACCGTTCACTTTTTACCTTGTTTTTTAATTTCTTCGCGAGCCACCTCATCAAATTGTGACAAATAGAGAAAAAAAATATCGCGAAGGCTCCCTGTAAACGAAAAATGTTTAGATGTCGCTACCGAGCATTATAACATTTTTTTTTACATATTTGTCCCACCATGGAGCCTCGACTCGTGTCGAGTATGTCATCGTTTCTATCGGATTGTGTTTAAGGTAGTAGTTTCGCCACAGTCACGTTGAAAAAGTTCTTTCTCCGCTCAATCGATGAAAGCTTCGAAATATTGCGAAATATCCTTATAATATAGGTTGTACATATTATCGCGATTGAAAAGCTTATAAATTAATAATGAAAGGGCCTAATATAATGTTTACCACGATATTGAAGTTTGCATCGTTGGAACGCAACGAAATATTTTATTTTACTAAATTTCCCAAATTTTCTTCGAAACATTTAAGCCACAAAAATGCCGCGATCATTTTTTAGGCCCCTTATTTAGCGATCTACAACCACAAAATCGGCAAAAGACGATTTTCGATACTAATAAAAATGAGGAAGTAAAAAAAAATCGTTGCATTCCAACGATGCAAACTTCAAGTCCATTGTTTACCTACACGGAGAGAATTAAAAAGTAATTTTTGTTGTGAATTTCACGGTAAAAATTACCGTGATATATTACAATGTCGTGACAAGTGAGAAAATCATCATAATTCGTATGCGACAAGTTTTTTTTTAACTCACGTTACAGAAAATTTCAAATACGTAGCTAAAATTTTACTATACAAGAAGGGTAGCGCGCACAATAATTTTTACCGAGAGCACAATACATTTTCCTATAACACTCATTAAATTTTATAATAAATCTTAAAATAACTGTTATAAAGACGATACTTTTTTATAGACATTTTTGAAAGGCATAAAATAATAAAATGCACAGTAAAATTTCGCTGATATTATATATTTTTTAAATTTAAGTTTTGCGTATTTTGTTACACAATCAAAATTTACTAGAAAATCTGGTAAAATTTTCTATCTGAAGAAGAATTTTTATTTTATTTTCGTGAAAATCTGTGTTTTACTCAGTAATAATAAGCGAAGTTTCAGGGTTGTCATCTGGTTACCGTTACTGCACGGTAATTTTTAACATTTAATTCTCTCCGTGTAACCCTCACTTTTGTATCAGACTACCCATTACGGCTACTAGTACGTAAATACTCTGCGTATACGAATATGCACACACTACTGTTATCTAGTTCTAGTCTACTTCAGTCGCTTCGTGGCGCTAACGTCGCTGGACATTGCTTAATTTAAATCCCTATATCTCTGAAACTAGACGGTCGAAATTCATGATTTTTTTTTACTCACTTCGTCATATGTTCTTCTGTAATTGAGAATTAAAGAAAAAAACTGTAGAAAAGTTTCCGCAGCTTTCCATAAGAACACGTGTAAAACCATGAAATCTTTGGTTGCCAATATCTCGATAACGGAACGGTGAATCCTCTTGAAATTTTTAAGGAAATCATTTAATAATGTCCTGAATGAGTCTTTAAAATGAAAAAAAAAATTTATAGAAAAACGCCTTGGCGAGACTACTACCTTAAAGTGGATACTACCGTCCTAAACAAGTTTATGAACCATCTATGGTATCTGTCATAAGAGTTAATCTGTTTGTCTTCTTTCGATGACGACGTTCCAATTAAGACGAAGCGCAAAATGACTGAATCATTAGCACGTCCAGGGAGTACCAGTCGTCAAGTGAAAGCTGATATAACAGTCCAGAGCCTTCTTAACATCAGATTGGCAAACTTCGTGACCGCTAGTAGCTTGCGATTTTTTGAAATAATAAAAATAGAACTTTTCTTGCTCGGGACCCACTGGAGTAGAAAAGTGATGAAAGCTTTCTTAAAGTGTTTTGATATTTGCAAAGAATTACCGTGTAGTAAACGACACAGCAGAGCGAGGAGTTGCCCTTATAGAAGAATTTAATCTGTATTGGGTCCATAAACAGCCAAAAAAATTTGTGCTGTTTATGGACCCAATACAGTATCGAATGCAACAGCAAAGCGGTGGTTCCAACGATTCCGTTCTGGTAATATGGACATCGAAGATGAGGCACGCTCTGGTAGGCCAATCGTCGAAAATGTCGATAAAATCATGGAAATCGTCGAATCGGACCGGCATGTGAGCACTTATTCCATTGCCCAGGAACTGAAGATTAGCCAGAAAGCCGTTTGGAACCATTTGCATAAGGCTGGTCTCAAGAAGAAGCTCGATGTATGGGTGCCACACGAATTGACGCAAAAGAACCTTTTGGACCGAATTGATGCCTGCGATTCTTTGCTGAAACGTAACGAAATCGACCCATTTTTTAAGCGGATGGTGACTGGCGGTGAAAAATGGGTCACATACGAGAACAACAGCCAAAAAAGATCGTGATCCAATCGCGGTGAGCCGGCCCAAACGATCGCCAAGCCCGGATTAACGGCCAAGAAGGTTTTGCTGTGGGTTTGGTGGGATTGGAAGGGACTCATCCACTATGAGCTGCTCCCATCAGGCCAAACACTCAATTCGGACCTCTACTGTCAACAACTGACCAGATTGAAGCAGGCGATCGACCAGAAGCGGCCAGAATTGGCCAATAGGAAGGGTGTTGTGTTCCATCAAGACAACACCAGGCCGCACACATCTTTAACGACGCGCCAGAAGCTCCGAGAGCTTGGATGGGAAGTTCTATCGCACCCGCCGTATAATTCAGACCTGGCACCAAGCGATTATCGCCTTTTCAAGCATTTGCAAAATTTTCTTGATGGTACAAAACTGGCCTCAAGAGAGGCTTGTGAAAATGAGCTGGTCAAGTTTTTTACCTATAGGGACGAGGACTTTTTCAATCGCGGAATTATGAAATTGCCTTAAAAATGGACAAAAGTTATCGAACAAAACGGCGCATATTTTATCTAAATCGGATAATCCTATGTTAATTTCATCGTCGAAATAAAGCGAAAAAACGCTCAGAACTTTTTACTTCATCTAATATATATATATATATATATCGTTCAAAACGTAGGCACAAGTGCGCAATTTCTCTGCCGCAGGTCTTCCATTATACCGCGTATAATATTAGGAGGTATAGTGGCTACGTGAATCGGCAACATGCTTCGCCTGGTGCAGAACGCTCGTTTCGTTCTAACTCCGCGTATGCGAATGCATAGCCACCCACACACACGCACACACACTCACATATCTCGTCGCTGTACGGCAAACGGACAGTTATAATTATACCACGTCTCATGGACTTCCAGTTTTCGCTCGTACATATACGCGCTAAAATCACGAAAGTTCATGAAAAACTTAACGAGTATTCGTTAGTCGAATTGAATTTGGTAAAAACAAGTCGAGGGAAGAGAGTTCGAAAAATATAGATAAATAGGACGATACGAGATATACGTATGACGAGTAGAATGAAAAAGCGCCGGGAGAATAATCGAAGTCATCGATCTCCGCGCGCGAACAAAGGAACGGCTGCACACGGTGCGTTTTATAGCAAACAGCTGAGAATGGCGATAAAGAGGTAAATGAATGGACGGGGCGGGGGGGGGGGGGGGGGAGTTCCAATGTCAATGAAAGGCTGCGCGAAGTCTCATGCGAGATGAGATATATCATTTTTTAAACTTCTCTCGCCCCCGCTCGCGCTCTTCGAGTCACTGTTATCATCCGATGTAAACACACGAGCTTGTAAACAAAGATGTCGTCCGTATCGATGTAACAGCTGTGTGCTCTCGACGTTTCGATGAAATGACGGAGGGAAAGTGCAAAAGGGACGAAGTTAAATTTTGACTTTTTTGTTGTTGTTGTTGTTGTCACTAACGAAAGGATTATTTCCGTGTACTTGGTATTTTATCGGATTTTGATTTTTTACTCGACAAACGAAGCGAACGTTTTGTTTTTCCGACGTAACGCGCGCGAGGATTGTATAGTGAAAAAATATCCGACTTTGCGATAATCCGTGGGCAATAACGAGGCGAAATGGAAAAGATATAGAGATGCGCTTACCGGATCAAGAGCGATATAGTTTTATTGTTCGCGCACTCGAGGATCTTTTTTTTCTCCCAACCCTCGACAGTCTTGACCCATTCCTCGCCTGGACTTCGCCAATCCTTCGATATGAACGGCATCCTGCTCCTCTGTAATTTCTATATTTTTTTTTTTTTGCAACTCTGCGCGCTTCACGCAGTTATAGCGCGACGCACAGGGCCGCGTGAAAGATGCGTTTGTTTTGTATCTTATTTGTCTCCTTCACTATTGTTTTTTTATCGCGATTTTGCAAGAACTTTTCAATGACGCGATCGTCAATGTCGCGGTCCTCGATGCCGCCTGCATTTGCTACGAAGATCGCGCGGCGAAAAACTCTCGGAGGGAAGACTTCAACGACAGTACCGATACAACTTTCTCACTGGCTGAGGAGCTACTGAGCCACTCGCGGGACAGCAACTGTCCGGTGCACTGCGCGCACGAATGTGACAGGATCAGTCGCGAGCTTACCGCGAGACCGGGACACCGAGGCAGACAGAAAGAGAGAGAGAGAGGGAGAGAGAGAGAGAGAGAGAGAAAAAACGAAATCTTCGCGATCGAACGTGCATGAGCTTTTTATCGTGACGTCATGCAGGAGACGAGATGCACCGAGGTGTCAGCTGTGATCAGCGTTATTTCGCGTTTCCGGAAGGGTTCTCTTCCCAACTCCAGTCGGGCGTGCGGATGATGTTTAATATGTGTATGTTTTGTAACATACACGAGTATAGCGAACGTCAAAATAAAAGATGGTGTTTGACGCCATTTAGCGGCGTTTTGAATCGCGAGGACGTCAACTCCGTTGGTAACAACAATTTTACCGACCGATTTACGGACTAGATTTTAAGATAGTCTCGCTAAGGCTTTTTTTAAAATAGATTTTTGATTTTTTTCTTTTGTGGACTCATTCAACACTATTAAACACTATTAAATGATTACCTGCAAAATTTCAAAAGCATTCACCGTTCCGTTTTCGAGATATTGGCAATCAAAGATTTCACAGTTTTACACGTGTTCTTATGGGGAGCAGTGGAAAATTTCACATTTCACGCAATAACGTCGAAACGTTTCTAAAGTTTTTTTTTCTTTAATTCTTAATTACAGAGGAACATATGACGAAGTGGATTAAAAAAAAAATCATGAACTAGGTGATTAAATGATTTTTTTCTCTTTGTAAAGATCATGTGCGGTTTTTAAAGCAAAGTATTTTTCTTTTTTTTTCAACTATTAACAATGATATAGCCCTTTGAAATTGTTGTTGGGTTCGACTTGGCAAAAACGCGCCGAGAGCATCCGAAGTTATCCGAGCGCTCTGTGACGTCACCGTTCGAAAGCCGGTATACGAACTACTCGTGTAAAGGCCCCTCTACACTACTCGCGAAGTTAATCGAAGTTGGGCGAGGACGAGAGTGTAGAGAGGCACTTCGTGCTTCTTCGCCTCGCTTTGCTTCGCTTCGGGCGACTTCCGATCGGTGTCGGTATTTTGGGCCGAGTCAAAGGACCGAAGTCGCGCCTCTACTCGCCCAACTTCGATTAACTTCGCGAGTAGTGTAGAGGGGCCTTAATACGAGTATTCTGTCAACGGTGGCAACGACAAAATCGTAGAAGCCTTGTTTCGTTCCTCTTGGCATAAATACGACCAAAAGTGCCCCTAATACGTATTTCTGAATGTGCCACAAGACATAAAACGTTGAAATCTGTGGTTCGATGCAGCACGACGTGTCAACCCGAAATCATCGTCCACTTATTTTTTATGTGAAGACCACTTTGATGTCAGTGTGATCGTGTTATAACATAAACTGTATTGAATTTTTTTTTTAATACGTTTCCATAAAATGCTTATGATACGTAGCGACAATAACTGACACAATTTATCGAGCCTCTTCTAACCTAAAAATTTTCAGTTATCCACGGTCGGTAAATGACTCGAATTTGCTTTCACAAATCCACTTTAACACAAAATTAAACTAGTTTTCGACTTTTTCAGAATGCTCGAGTTGTTTTCAGATGTAAAATGACACCAAATTTTACATTTGTGTAAACTTGCGTGTAAGCCGTATACATAGCCTATTCGGTCGCGTTCGAACGATGACGTCACAAGGGCTAGCGCCGATACTGTGACATTTCGCGCCAATATCTGCAATTTGAATTATCGTGATATAAAAATAATTAATAATTATCTTTAGAATTATTTCAAAGAAAAACCCTTTTGGCATTCTGTTTAATTATTAGAAAAGATCAATTTTAAATAAAAATAATCGAACATTTTTTTTTTCAATTTTGACCCTCTAGTTTCAGAGATATAGCGATTTAAATTAAGCAGTGTCTAGCGACGCTAGCGCCACGAAGCGATTGGAGCATACTAGCTAGATTACAGCAGTGTTGCATATCCGTATACGCAAAGTATCTACGTGTAGCCGGAATGAATAGTCTGATACAAAAGTGAGGGTTAGGTAAACATTATATTAGGCGTTTTTATCATTATAAGTTTTTACATCCCGATAAGATGTACAACCTCGCGAGACTACTACCTACTACTAAGATAAACGCGGTTTATTCCTTCATTTCAATTAGCATAAAAAATTTTTTAACCTTCCTGGTTCCGTCGGCTCTGAGCGTTCGGATGACGAACGTGGTGGGGAAAACAGTTTTTGCATGCTTTTGAATTTAATAAATCGCGAATATACGGCGCTACTATCGTCTCGTTCCAATGAAACTCACGAGCCAGTCGCCGCTCACCGAGCATGTCGTAGGTCCTCGGCTGTGCAGTGACCCACGATGAGAGCGCCGTTGAGCGACGACCGCGCGAACCACGCGCATGACTTCGCCACAGTCTCATGCGCGCTGCTTCTCGGTTATTGCGGGCGAAAAAAAAAAAATCTAATATGGTGTCCACGGTTCAGCAGCTCACGTCGGATGTCCGTATTTTGAGATAAAGGTGACGGAGAGGAGGAGAGAAAAAGCGAGAGAAGTCTTTTCACAGCGCGGTGTCCGGGATTCTCGTTGATAATGAAAATTCGTCGTGTTTTGGCCGATAAAGCGCGTATGTCAAACCGAGGCTAGCGACTCTCTCGCTCTCGTAGTGTGGAAAATAAATACGTTGGATGCAAGAAAAACGAAACTACAAGAAAAAAAAAAAAAAAATACGCGTTCGAAGGAAAAATTCGCTGTGGCGAAACCGACATATATAAACGATCCGAGGAAGACCCAGTGGAAATTCCACTGCGTGTCTTCTTACTCCGTCCCCCCCCCCCTTCCCCACGTAGAATTACTCGGCGCTCGTCCTTCGCGACCTTTCTTCTCCTCGGCCAAAATTGTACGTTGACAATTCGCGGAAACAAAAAAAATTCTCAAAGAGAAAAACAAATATGGAGAATACGAGCTTGAACGACGAGGACGACGTCGCGAGAACGAAGATCGACGTTAAAACGGCTATAGGCACCGTCTCGGAAATCGACACGTCGGACATCGTTTCAAGGCTCAGTCCACAGCCCGAGGACGAGGAACCGCGACTCAACGGCTCGCATCGTCTCAACGGCGTTTGTGAATCTCCTCAGGAATGCGCCGAAGTTGATTGTTCGCCGTCGCAATCGCCGTGTGTGGAAACTAGTCATTTAAACCAATTGGGTGAGAACGAACCGCCGTGCACTCTTCGTCTCTTGTCCTCAAACTTCTCGCTGGTTGGAGCTGCGTTTGCGAGCGTTTCTCAGCTTCGCTTGAGTCTCCGTTCAACATGGGTGAACAGAGGGTGACAATACCCAAGGAAATAGGAAATGAATCATGGATGCGGCACCTGGAATGTGCCGATGCGAATCTCAAGGATTCGGGGGAGTTTTGGAGAAACGTTGTCATGGCTATTTACATCCGATGCATTGTATCTTTGTTTCAAGGTATTCCTTTTGCCGAGGGCTGTATTTTGAAGCCTTTTGAATCATTAGTAGATTACAGTGGCGCTTAATAAAAATAAGTCAATTATAATATCCAACGATAAACTCGATTTTAATATTTTTACATGATCTCTGAGAAATCGGGGATACGAAAGTTCTGCTAGTCACATTTTCCTAAGTTTTATCATTAATATTTTCTTCAAACATTCGGCGAACCCCTGTTTTTATTGTCGTTATGAAATTGTCAGAATTTTTACATGTCTAGAGCAGTTTATGTCAGACATCTAGAGTTATTTAGTATATAAATTATCGACTAGAAATATGGTCAGCATGTCGTCGCCATAAAGCTCTGCATAAGTTAGACGATTTTTTTTATTGTAATTTTTCGTTAAGAGTTCGGTAATTTTGCTTGAAATTTACCCAGTATACTGGGATGTAGTTGTAGTTTTACTTCCAGGGTTTTCCACCCTTTCAAGGTTTACACAAAGTCCCTTTTACATTTGTTTTTATATACTATGTACACATGCTGTGGTTTCCACACTATTTTATATATTGCCTTTTTCTTTGCGTCACATGCTTTACCAATGCCTCGAATTCCTTTGCATATGCACGTAACTCTTTGATAGGATTATTCTTAACCAATTCCTCTATTTTTTGCCATTGTTCTTGAATCCCAGCTGTGAATTCCCGCAATTCTCATTTTTTTCACTACTTCCGCTCTCATTTCTGCCTTGACTGCCTCGCAGCCACAAATGTATTCCAAGCTTTCTTCCTCTCCCCTGCGGATTCGTCAGCTATTGTCCCTATTTCCCTTTTTTCCGTATATTCCTGCACCATATGTCCTTGCCCATAGTTCTAATGTTTCCCCTTTGATTTTCTTTACCTCTCAGTATTTTGCCATCTCTGCATTCCCTTTTCTGTTTTTGTACTCTTTGGAGGATGTCGATTTATCAATCCCGCACCAATCGTACTGAGTTTGCTGTTCCATTTTGATTTTCATTCCCTTTTTCATTTTATGCTTCATTCATTCCACATCCTCGTTTCTTATTGCCTCCCATATTCATCGTTCTCCTACTTCTTGCATGGATTTACAGAGGTCCTTTCCCCACTTTGATGGGTTTTCGTTGATTATTCCTCTATCCTCCTCTTTTAGGCCCACCTTAGGCCGCCTTCCTTCTTCTATTTGTGTTGTTTCTGTGCGATATTTTGCCCCTATTTTCCAGGCTTCTATTTCCATTTCTCTGCACCCCGATTCCATTCTTCAAATATAGTTTGGTGTGTTTGGACTCCATGACCATTTTCACACATTTACCCTGCCATCTTTCCACCGTTCTTCTCTTCCTCCATCTCCATACTTCTGACCTGTATACTGGGATGTATTTTTACTTAATTGTTGACGAACATCAGTTGTTCTTAAATATTCGAGTTCGTGAAAGAAATACCTTAAGCCTGTAAGCAGAATTTGGGATTGTCCTATCGCATTTGCAGTTGCTTTGCTCTCACATTATTTTATTCTCCGCCGTAAAAAACGAGATGGCAAACACAGTGCAGTATATTTTAGATTTTTGCATAAGTAACACGTGGAAAAAACCTTTTTAGGAACTTTTACAATTATTTATGTCATAATTGTTCAAAATTGTAACCTGTTGATATTCTGTTAATTTTTGCCTATCCGCCACATCGATTAGGTGGAACATAGTTTTGTCCTAAGGAATGTAAATAGTAAGAAACACGGGTGGAAAAATCATTGGAAAAACACACTTTAAGGTATTTCTTCCACGAGCCCAAATATTTCACAATCAACTGATTTTCGTCTCCAAAAATACATCCCAGTATACTAGTGAAATTTCAAGCCAAGTTACCGAAATTTTGACGAAAAAATTACGACTTCAAATGACACACTGACCACATTTCTATCTGATAATTTATATGCTAAATAACTCTAGGTGTCTGATGTAAACTGCTCTAAGCATGTAAAAATTCTGAAGATTTCGTAGCGACAGTAAAAACAGGGGATCACCGAATATTTGAAGAAAATATTAATGATAAAACTTGAAAAAATGTGACTAGCAGAAAAAATTTCGTAACTTTGACTTCTTAGAAAACATGTAAGAATGTCTAAATCGGAAAAAATGATGCGAAATATTTCATTCCAGTTGATGGTTGGGGATTATAATTAATTGTCACGTATTTTTTTATTAAGAGCCACTGCAATCTACTAATGATTCAAAAGGGTCCTGGCTTCTGCGCCGACAAAATACGACCCTCCGTGAAAGGAATACCTTAAACTGAAATCTTGGAGCTTGGCCGCTCTTTGAGTCTCAGGACTGACTTTACTTTGCGTCAAGGGTTCACAGCTCAGAATTCGAAATTTTGACGATTGTGACTCCCGTCGATCCTTGAGAAATGTTGCGCAACTGCGATCAGTTCGAAGGCGCGAGAGTTCGATGCAACCACTCATTGAAACATTTGCGTGTGTGTTTTCATTTTATTTCTTTCTCACGTTACTTTTTCAGAGAAAACGGAGTGTACGGAAAGTAAAGATGCGGACGTGCGGTACGTCAGCTACACGAGCGAGTTGCAAATGCCCGACATCATGAAATTAATACAGAAGGACCTGAGCGAACCGTACTCTATTTACACTTATAGATATTTTATTCACAATTGGCCCAAGTTGTGTTTTCTGGTGAGTCTGATTTCTACCTCTCGTTCCCAAACAAACTCGTATAGCGTTGGAACGTAACAAATATTATTTTCTATTCCTTGTGATTATTATTTACCAAAATCATATCTTGCAGATTTAGGTTGTAGATTGCTAGATGACGATTCTAAAAAAGTGATTTCCGTAATTTAGATCTGCTAAAGTGAATTTGGGAGTGAAAAAAATTAATTTCCGTTTCATTCCAACGATGCAAACTTCAATATGATCGTTTTCATTGCTCGAGAACGATCTTTGTCTTAAATTAATTATTCCCTCCATTGACGAGAATTTTCACGATTCCGATACGCTTCGAACGCGATTGAATTTTTTTCGAAACGTTCGCTAAATTTTTCTAATCGAACTTTTCTCGTTTTTGTTTTGTTGTCCATCTCTCGCTGCAGGCGATGCACGAGAGTAAATGCGTAGGTGCGATCGTGTGCAAGCTGGACATACACAGGAAAGTGATAAAGCGCGGATACATTGCGATGCTAGCCGTGGACGTCAAGTATCGCAAGCGCAAGATCGGCTCGAATTTGGTCAGACGAGCGATCAAAGTGATGGTTGAGGACGACGCCGACGAGGTTGTACTCGAGACCGAGATCACGAATAGACCTGCCCTCAAGCTCTACGAGAACCTTGGTTTCGTTCGTGACAAACGATTGTTTCGTTATTATTTGAACGGTGTCGATGCATTACGACTCAAGCTTTGGCTCAGATGAAACACGTCCCCGTGTACGTGCCAATAGGAACTTAAATCGTATTTTATTTGAAATCACGTTACGAACTGTGCGCGAGTGTACATTTATATGCGTGCGTGTGGGTGGGTACATATATATATATAAAAGGATGTGTGTGCATGTTGTGTGTATGATTTGTGTGTACACGCCCACGCGCACGCTAAACCCAAACGAACGAAAAAGAAATTCATCCCTTCGATATCCATAAAAACGAATTTTATTAACTTCGGTATTGAAAAATTAATCCCGATTGTGCAACCGAACGAAAACAACCGTAATTCTCGGTTGAACGAAGAGCGGAAAAAAAATTGTGGAGTTCGTCGGGCGGTCACCGGCCTAATCGACGGATCTCTTCGACATCGGTAATATGCATACACTTCTTGAAACTCTTCGTTCTCGCCCTTCTGCTCGGGGGTTATTTCGATGGTCCCGGCGCCCTCGTGATTGTGTCGATGCACGTCTTCATAATCGATTCAGGCGTGGAAAGATTTCCGTCAAAATCGAAATTGCCGTTGCACATGAACGTGCTTTTTTGCCTCTCGTTGATTAAAAATCGTCGAGACGCCCGGTAGCCGCGGTAATATCACGGAGGAATAATGACTCGTAGCATAAGTTGAGATTCGAAATCCACTGATCGATCGTGGCTCGGAAATTTACTTTTTATATATGTATATAATATTTATGAATTTTTCTACTATTTATATTAATAAACATTTGATATTTTGGTATAATGGATATTATATGTTAATAACAAATATTTATTTATATGAATAATTTTTCCTTTAATATTCATAAATATTATATGTATATATAAACACACATGCGTATATACATTTGGCCGGGATGTTTCATTTTCCATCTCGCGGCCACTGCCTTTCCCAAAAACGCGAACAGAATTTTCTGGCGAAAGAACGGTGCGACGAATCATAAAAAGAAACTACGCTCGAAACTCTATCTTTCTGGTTCTCCCAAACGAGCGAATCTTTAATTTTTTTCTCACCTATGAAAGACCATCTTAGACCACTTTTCTCTTTTTTTTTTGTCCTCTATTCCGCAGAAATTTTCACCCGGCGAAACGCGAGAGCGTGGACAATCGAGTCGAACGGGGGTGATCGGGGCCTTCTGCACCATATTGGGTCATCGTTGGAATTTGCATTGTCAGGGCACGCACTCGCTTCGCGAGGCTCGCTAACCACCGGCGATGATACCTCTCTCGGTGATGAACCGAGATAAAAAAAAACGAAAAAACTCATTTAAATGAAAAATCCTCGTGCATGTGTATATACTAGTGTATATTGACATATTATATATGTACACAAATTATAAGAGTAAAGATACGGATGGTGGTATCGAGCGAAGGGAAGAATTGTGACCGTGGGCGTCGCATCGTTTATATCTGGATACGAGGAATAATGCGATTATGTATTATTTCTACTTGTTTTCTTGCGACCGGTCGTCTGTACATACATCCATAAATATATATAATTTAAATATAATACATATAAATATTATTTTATATTGTTATATAATATATTTGTATAATATATATTATGCAATAATGTAAAATAATATTTATTTATATGTAAAATAATATTAATGTCCATAATTGATGTATATTTGTATTAATATTATCATACATATAAATAAATATCATTTTCTATTATTATATAATCTATATTATCAATATGAGATAATATTTATACAAATAATAGTGTTAATATTTAAATTATATATATATATATATATACATATATATCGCGAAGTCAGTGATTTTAAAAGCCCGGAAAAGGCTTTACGCGCATTACAACGAAGCGCGATTCAATGAGATTAATTAATAATATACAGAAATGAAAAAGTGACATTATCGCAAAGTATATCCCGAAATTCACAATCAATTAGTTATTGAATTAATGAAGGAAACAAATTGACCCCACTTGCCCCTGCCATTACGGAGGATTACCGAAACGGTAAATTAGGTAAAGAAATTTCACGGAACAAATGTAGGATAAAGAAAAATTGTGTTATTGAAATGTCGGTACGAAAGACAAAACTGTCGTTCAACTCCGCCCTCACCCCGGCCCTCGGCGTTTTTTAATACTCGAAATCGAATTGGGGATGAGTTGCGTCTTGCAGGAACACACGAGCGACGAACACGCACCGACTCACATACCGTTTACCCATTATATCCACGTTTGTATAAAATAAACGCGAAAAGAAAAAAAGGATTGCAATGTATAACTATCAAAGTGTATAAAAAAAAAGAGAAATGTTAATAAAAACATTTAAATGTTTTTACACGGTAACGATTCGTTAATGGGCTTAGAGGGTAAGAAGAAGAAGAAGAAAAAACGTTTTTACAATTTGAACATTCTGGAGTCAGTGGAGCAAGCTGCTAATTAAATACATCATTTGTCTTCCTTGCGGGAACACAAAAGATCTGTAAGCGGAAACTTATGTTTTGGGAAATACTAGGCCTAAAGCCTACGATTGGTATATGGATACGAGCAACGCGGTATGTGTAAAACTGTCGTTTGACGCATGTCGAAAATCATTTCCAAACGTCGCACCCGGAATATTCATAACGCTCTGTTATCTTTTGTCAATGTAGAATTTCACGTGTGCAAATGACGTCAAACGATAGAAAGAATCGAGCGGTCTGTACAAGCTCAAAGTTTCAAAAACATAATTCTTTTTATCGCGTAGTTTTGTAGCTTAGGGCATTTACGCTAATTTGCAACGAAGATTTTGCAAAAATTTCAAAAATTGAGGGTGTTAAGATGATTTTTGTGAAGGATCTTTTCACTAGCTACTGTTCATGTGTTGTATTCATTTTCCAGAAATTCGGGTCCCACGTTCCATTCCAGCTGAGACATCAATGGTGACTTCAGGCCAGAGTGAGGACAAGAGTCGAACAAATAGACAAAAGTCGGAAACATTCACTGTCACTTCAACAACGGATCCTAATTAAGCGATGGCTGTGGGGACAAAAAAAGAGCAGCGTGTCAAAGAGATATAAGCATCTTCTTCAGCAGGCCTGGCGAAAAGCACACAATTGAGTTGTTAAAAAAAAATGTTCGATTTTTTGTATTTATAATTGATCTTTTGTGATAATTAAACAGAATGTCGAAAGGGTTTTTCTTGGAAATAATTCTAAAGATAATTATTAATTGTTTTTATGTCACGATAATTCAAATTGTAGATGTTGACGCGAAATGCCACGCTATCGGCGCTGGCGCTTGTGACGTCATCGTTCGAACGCAACCGAATAGGCTATACATACGGCTTACACGCAAGTTTACACAAATGTGAAATTTGGTGTCATTTTACATCTGAAAACAACTCGAGCATTCTGAAAAAGTCGTAAACTAGTTTAATTTTGTGTTAAAGTGGATTTGTGAAAGCAAATTCGAGTCATTTACCGACCGTGGATAACTGAAAATTTTTAGGTTAGAAGAGGCTCGATAAATTGTGTCAGTTATTGTAGCTACGTATCATAAGCATTTTATGGAAACGTATTAAAAAAAAATTCAATACAGTTTATGTTATAACACGATCACACTGACATCAAAGTGGTCTTCACATAAAAAATAAGTGGACGATGATTTCGGGTTGACACGTCGTGCTGCATCGAACCACAGATTTCGACGTTTTATGTCTTGTGGCACATTCAGAAATACGTATTTGGGGCACTTTTCGTCGTACTTATACCAAGAGGAACGAAACAAGACTTATACGATTTTGTCGTTGCCATCGTTGACAGAATACTCGTATTACACGAGTAGTTCGTATACCGGTTTTCGAACGGTGACGTCACAGAGCGCTCGGGTAACTTCGGATACTCTCGGCGCGTTTTTGCCGAGCCGAAAAGAACAACAATTTCAAAATGCTATACCGTTGTTAATTGTTGAAAAAAAAAGAAAAATACTTTGCTTTAAAAACCGCACATGATCTTTACAATGAAAAAAAAAATCATTTGATGACCCAATTGCGTATGGCTTCTGGACGTGAAGTCCGCGCTACGTAACCGGAAGTCGACGCTTTATTTGTAATTCCGCACGCGGGTGGAATACACTTAAGAGATTTAATCCAAATAACGTGCGCTATTCAATAATCAACAAGCTATACAGAATCGGAGTATTGCCTGCTAATTGCTATCCTCATAAGCAATTAAGGGTAATTGTTATTTGTGCGTTATCGCGCGGTGGCCCGCTCCATCATACAATACTCACCAGAGATAACGAAATGTCACAATCAAGCCCGAAAAGCTTAAAGCGTATGGAACGTATCGCGTATAATTATTATATTGTAGTTTTCCTAATGGCGTATTTGCACAGGTGGCGAAGCGACGTTTGCCTTATTATTATCTGGTTCGATCGACCTGTAGTTATTTCCATATCCACCTAACACGTTTTACAGACCTATCATAATTTCGCGTACTTTTCATCGTTTATAAAAAGCTCGCTATTTTTTTACGACAGTTATTCAATTATTTTCATCCCCGCTACTACACACGAGCAACGACACCGCAATGTTCAAATTCGCGATCATCCTCGGTTGCGTGCTTCTCGCCACCTCGGTAATTAAACTTTTCCGTTACTAATTATAATACCACTGTGACATTTATTATTTGTCATTTACGATTTTTCTGAAAAAAAAAATTACCTAGTCGCGTGCTTCTTTAGTTATATTTTAACGAAAATCGAATATCAAATGGCACATACGCGGCAGTATGAGCGCCATTTTTGGTGCAAGTGAACTGGATTTTGATTAAACGCCTTAATGAATCTTCAGAACAATTATGGATAATATATATTTATGTGCGAGCAGAAAAGTTTTTCGTAATTTTCCGCGGCAATGTCATAACTTATATAGAAAGTTTATGTAGACACACTCATTGTCAGCAAAAAAAATTAAGGAGCAGAAAAATTTCACAATTTTTTCAGTGATTTTTTAAAGGCTGTAACTCCGTGAAAAATGGTCGTATCGGGTAAAGAAAAAAAGCATTATGAAGCTTGAAATCTCTAGTTTAAGAATCTCGTGGAATTTTTTTTAACAGTACGCTTAGCGTTGTCATAAGAAATAGTACGAGTAAAAAAAAATCGATTTTTTTTTTCCAATGTCGTCCATGGGCTTAAAAAAAATGTTTCTGGCTGAATCAATACTTGGGTCTTTTAGCCTGATTCTTTAGCTTCAATTTTGTATTTCTTTGCTCTCTGTACGACTATTTGTCGCTGAGATATCGCCGATTGAATGAAAAGTCAGCTTTTTTCTTTGATCATCGATATCTCATGAACTAATGATCGTACAGCGAACGGAAGGTGGGTTTCAGAAACTTGAATAACTCCTTTATAAGTTTCTTTCAGTATTTTAGAGGATTTTTTTTTTAAGCTCAATATTGATTTTAAAAAGTACATAAAAATGACTTTTTCTGCCGTTTTGGAAAATCCTCCACAACTTTGCAATTATTGCGAAAATGACCAATGTTTCCAGGTTTTTTTTGGCTCAATACATGCCCAAAGACCCTGTACATTTTAAAATCGATCGGTTAAACCGTTTTTTTTACCCGAATCGTCAAAGTTTTATTAAAAATTAAAGGAGCACTTTTATTGCTCCTTAACCGTCAATTAATGATGATTAAGATGGAAAAAAAATATTTCGTTATTTTTTTTCACAATTTTACATCAAATACTCGACAAATTTCGAAAAAAAAAATTTCAAAATTTTGAAAAAAAAATTTTTTTCAAAATTTTGTAAAAAAAATTCCGTTATTTTTCTTACAATTTCTCGTTAACTATTCATCCGAGCGTGATGTTCAAAAAAATGTTTCTCCGCGAGATTCTTAAACTAGTGATTTCAAGCTTCAAAATGAAAAAATAATGAAATTTTTCTGCTCCTTTAATTTTTTTGTTAAATGTAGATATATATTTTTTGCTAAGTGTATATATATACATATATATAAAATCGTAAATAATAGTAATATATTTAGCTCTGAAATATGCGGAAAATTTCCCTGTAATTATATTATAAGGGTTTATATACCCCGTATTTTTTTGTTTTAAAATATAATCCTCCTCGGAAAGGGTAGACAAAAATTAATTACAATAAGTATTAAAAGCAAAAAAAAGTATTTTCACATTTTGCCTCCCTGGGATAATTCTGCAAAAAAAAGATTTTTTTTTGGAAATTACATTGCTTGATAACTTATAAATAAATATTATTGTTAATATAAATAATGCATGTTGTGCAAATACTTTTTTAGTCACACACACATACACACACATACACACACACAGACATATGTTCATATTTGTTTTGTTGATTATGTCACATTCCGAAAAAAAAAATTCAGACGATAGCTGCTGTGGTGGACAAGTTTGACGCAACGGAAGTCATCGGTCAAATCGATACCGCCATAAAAGAAATTCGCGTCAAGACCCGCGACGTTCGTATTGCTGTCCTTAACATGGGCGAAGGCAGCAATAACTCTGCGCACGCGTACATCGAATCGTTGAAAGCTTCAATGAACACAACACTGCAATTGGTAAGGATACAGATCGGCTGGTCTTGCGTTGCACCAAACAGATCTACATGGAAACGGAAATTACGATTAGAATTTCATTGTTCTCGCGCAGATCCAATCTACGATCGCCCGTTGGGAGAAATATGGAGGCGAAACTTTCATAAAAAATGACTGCGGCAGTTATCTCGCTGATTTGTTGGAAGTTGCACCCAGTGTTTATGAAGCAATGGACGGCTGCGCCCTTGTCTCGATAATACCGTCGGCCTTTAAGCTTTCGACCGGCTTCAATGATGCGGCCACAGCGATCGAGCAACTCAGTAAAATCAAAGCGTTGGTAGGGACGTGTAAGGCCGGCAAATGCCAGGGTGTCGAAGGCGAAGAGGTGATGGAAAATCCCACTGAATTTAGAAACACGGTAAGTGTGAGCTGCGCGCGATTCAAGCGAAACTTGTTCGCCGCCGATTTAATATTATCTCACATAAAGACGAGAGGGAGAGATGAGGGGTGAATTTTAAATACGGCGATAAAATATATTTTCATTCGTTTCCGCTTGCATTGTAATTTAATAATCAATCAATTTCGCTCTCTGGTCGTTGTAAATTTGTGGAAAGAAGTACGCCCATTGTACGGGGCCAAGTTGACCGCACGGGTCGATAATAACAATTGTTAGAGGTGATTTTTTTTTCTGTGAAATTGCGCCTGTGAAGAAGTTTCACTTTATTTAAAAAAAAGAACACTTTTTTTCGAATCGGAAATTCTGAATCTTGACGAGCTTCTTTTTTTATTTTTATAGATCGTAAACCACGTACGGGACTACGCCAGAGTTACTTGCGCGGCGATTCAAAGCATTCAGGATAGTTACCAGCAGTCGGTAGAAGATACCGACTCTATCTTCGACTGTGTAACGCGTATTACCGATTATCGTCCATTCGTCAAAGCAACGTCGAGCGTACTCTTGCAAACCGTGACGTGCACGACTATGGCTATGAAAGATGACCAAAGTTCGCGACGTTAATTTGAACGTAATTTGCCATTTCTGTTGATGGCAGTACGAATTTTCATGTCATACTGTTAACATTGAGAATTGATAATTGAGGAACGAATAAAAGGCGAAATCGTTATCGAAGTATCAGAGATCGTGACCGCGACCAAACTTGCAAGCCCCACTGTTATCCATTTGAGGAGGCGGCTCGCTCTACATTATTTTTGAATCCCTCGACATGAATTTAAATTGGATATAATCGATTTATTTAAAGAAAGATTACGTTGATCTTCGCAGTATTCGTTAATTGAGGTTCGAAAAATAAACATTAGGGAAAGTCTTATATTGTAACACGGTAGAACCTTGATTATCCGAAGTCCCATCATCCGAACCACGGCCGTACATACAGGTCTTGCCACAAGGCGCCACGGGTAGGTAAGTACTCTCGAAGAGAGATGGAAACAGATTGGCGATCCCTCTCTAATAAACCTAAGCGTATTCAACGAATTAATACGATGTACCACTTTAAATCAATATCAAAATACACACATTGTATTGTTAATCCATCGTTAAATGTACACAACCTACAATACCATACACCAGAAGCCTAATAACTCGCAATCCCTAAGCGAATGTTATAAACATGTATCAGTTTTTAAACTTCTCTACCAAAGTGCCTATGTGGCCGCATCAGTATGTTGTCTGACTTATAACGTCGACTTTTTGGATTCAAACCTAATAAGTATTTAATTTTTATTTCTCACGGACAATTTTCTTTTGTGAAACTTGATAGTCACTCGTTTTTCAATATCATATAACGTTCAATAACGTTGCATTTTCAAAACGATTATTATATATAATTTATACCTACTTTCCTTTTTCGGGTACTCGAGTTCCATTGCGCCAAGGTCAATATTAATAATAACCCTTCATGACATATTTTTTTATTTACAAGTTGGGGAATGAGGGGCAATTACAAGGAGAAAAAAAAACAATATTTGTTAGATTGTTCGCACCGATTGTTTTACTGCTTCGTTAATTTAGACAGTTTCTTTTTGACGATATCTGCACGATCACGAATACAAATAATAACGAAAATAGAATTAATAGTACGTAGTTAATCGCTAAAGCACGAGATAATCACAGGAATAATAGGTTATGTTTATTGCCCGAGAATCAGCTCTGGGCCTAATCACGGCTGTCAAAACAAAATCTCAGAATGAACAATCTTGAACATACTGAATTGAACAAATAAACGACCATCAAAGAAAATAAATTGTAAAGTTGAGGTAGGTGGTACATCTTATCGGGATGTAAAAAACTTACAAAGTAATGATGAAAACGTCTAATATGTTTACCTAACCCTCACTTTTGTATTAGACTATCCATTCCGGCTACTAGGCGTAGATATGTGGTGGAATGAAGAGAGGTCATATGTGACACAAGGATTAAAGCTTAACTAATACGTTTATTTATACTTCACTACAAACATTTATAACAATAAAAAGAAATAGGAATGCGTCTTTATTCGAGAGGTGAAAAAGACGCCGATTGCTTCGAGGAACTCTTCGTGCAAGATGACTGCCGCTACCGTTGTGGCGAGAGCGTAACTCGACGGTGTTCAGTCGTAATCGTCTCGGAGGCCGATCGTTTGTTGCGGCGGCTGCCGCTCGTTCTTGGTCGCGCGGGATGTGAGGGCGCCAGATATTTAGCGTATACGGATATGCACACACTACTGTAATCGAGTTCTAGCTGTGCTCGAGTCGCTTCGTGGCGCTAGCGTCGCTAGACATTGCTTAATTTAAATCACTATATCTCTGAAACTAGATGGTCAAAATTCATGATTGTTTTTTACCCACTTCGTCATATGTTCCTATGTAATTGAGAAATAAAAAAAAATACAGATTTTTTTTTATTTCTAAAAATACAAAAGTTTATTTCTAAACATACAAAAAATACAAAAGTAAAAATACAAAAGTTTCAAAGCTATTCCGTGAAATGTGAAATTTTCCACTGCTCCTCATAAGAACACGTATAAAACCGTGCAATCTTTGATTGCCAATATCTCGAATACACAACGGTGAATCCTTTCGAAATTTTGCAGGTAATCACTTAATATTATCGCGAAAGGGTCCCGGAAAATAAAAAAGAATGTATAGAAAAACGCCTTGGCGAGACTACTACCTTAAGGACGTTCTGTACGTACACGTATGAGCTAAAAATTTCGGCCGCAGCGTAAGTAAAATCCAATGCCTATATGATGCTGTTGGTTGTACATTTTTGACAGAGCTTATACACTCTGTAGTTCCTAGAGAGAGGCGCTGCAATCGTACGTGACAAAAGAATTCAAGTTCTCAACCCCTCGCCAATAAGTTTAGTAGTTCCTAGCTACGCGCCAATCAGCTCCTCGCAGCTGGTTGTGCCCGAGTTCCGTGTGGAATAAAATTAATACGTTTGAAAAGTCGATATCTCCGAAACTAAACGGTTAAAACGGTTAAAAATTGCCATTTTTTTTGTCAAATGAATCCCACAACAGTACTGCATACACGAGTGGTTTTATTTAAAAATCCTAAGATCCGTTTAGAATCCAACGAAAAATGTGAGCAAAGTCATATCCGTTTATGTGTTAGGTACAGGGAACGCGTACAAGAAGACCCATATTCCATTGAAATTATCTCATAAACTAAACGGTGAATCGAATTGAAAATTTGAGCATCAGTCCATGAAGGTTATGTCTACACCATACTTAAATTTCAGGCAATTCTTAAGGCCATGTGTCACACGTTCAGTCGGTAAAAATCCTACTGCCAAGTTTTCTCCTAGACGAGTCATATTTCGGGCAAAAAAAAAAAGAAAGCGGTTGTTCGTCGTTCAACAGAGCGGAACGAGTTTCTTTTCTTTTTTCTAAAAAATCAACCGTTTCAGAAATCATTGGGAATCTACAAATCAGCTATCTCTCTCGCACTCATGGCCGCTCGGTCGGTGTGACACTTGGCCTTAAAGTGGCTGAAGTTGAAAGCCGGTAAGGTGGATGTTCCAATTTGTCCCAGAAGACCAAAAGTCGATAACGCCGTAGAATCCGTAGCGCACGATCTGGCGGTGAAAAATTGTACTTTCGCCTTCGGACGCTCTCGTATGCGAAGTGCTTGCCGCGTTCGCTGATCCGTGCAGTCGACGGTGCCGCGGTCCCGCAGCGATACATATACACAAGCTCTACAACAGCGTCATTTTTTGCTTCAGAAGAAACGGACACAAGAACGCGTCACAGAGGATCAAAAAGCCGGCAAGAGTGAGTTACACCGTTGGGAATAAGAAGGTTTCCGCTGTGAGGGCTCACAGATTAAGGTAGAAGACAAACGTCGACGAGAGATAAACACGCGATGGAGAGTACGGAGGACAACGAGCACGACGTGCTTCGAAAAGTTTTAACGAACGAGGAATTGGCGCAGATACCGCAAGAAGTCGGGAAAAAGCTCACAACGTATTTCACCGAACATTTCGAGGAGTATTTAACGGCCAAAGCGGTTTTTCAACATGGACGTCAGAGCCTCGGTAATTATGAAGACAAATAAACGTATATATATATGTATATACATCTATATCGCTTCAACGTCTTTCGTAAAATTTATCTGCCGCCTTAACCTCTTCAATACGATGCCTTTTTTTTTTTGCCCACGAGCTCTCCTTCCCGTCTTCCTGGTGCGTGCAATATTTGAACTCTACCCGGTTAGCGAAAAAAAAAAGAAAAAAAAAGCATAAGCTCCCGAGGTTAAGCAGCTACTTGATGTTTGTGGCTTTTTTTTTTCTTCTCATTCGCAGAACAAAGGGTTGAAAAACTTCAGAAGGAAAGCGCCGAACAGAAGCTCGATCTGGACGAATGCAGAGGGAAATTGGAACTTGCTGAAAACTTTACTAGCGAATTACAGGGAAAACTTGACGAAGCAAAAAACGAAATATACAAACTGCAGGAGTCGGTGAAGAGGTATCGAATTTAAAAATTAATGAGATAGTTCACAACATTTTTTAATGAATGCACAATATGAATTTGGGGAGTAACATTTTGCTGTTTGGGTTACAATGTTTATTCTCTGTACACGATGATCATTATATCTATACATGCGAACCGACACTGGTGGATGAGCGGTCAGAGTTCGGCTCCGGCGGTCTTCTAGTTAGGCAGTGTTGTGCATAGCCGATACTCGAGGCGGTAACCGTTTAGTCGTTCACTGGCTCGTGCACTGACCAGTCAGCGGGAGGACAATACTTCTGAGACCTTGGTGTAGATAATTGAATAAAAAAATCTCGTTTGAAAAAATATTACGACAATGGTTGCAATATTTTATAAACAATTCTTATCATTACATAAATTACATAACTGTGGAAATTACATAAAAGTTAATATTACAAAAGGATAAATCTACACAAGCTGAGACTATTATTGTACGATAAATTAAAAAAAAATAAGTTCTGGTTACTATCATTATGGTATAACAAATGTTCTTTAAGGTTTTTAGATAATACCCACGGATAATATTAATTTTCAGAGCATTTTTAAGTGATAAGAATCATTACAAAAAACTTCCGAATGATTTTGGGATAGAGCCTGGATTTTACAAATTTACCTCATATTTAAATAAATTTTATTGTCTTTGCACTGATAACGATTGCCTATTTGAGCTCCCAAATCCGACATCAACGAATATCGCGGTGGTACTATTTTTTGTTTTTCTTCACCTCTGATAATTTATAGATTGAGCAAAGAAAACTCGGAATTCCGAAGGCAAAGGGATGCGGCGGTGGACGAGAGAGACACTCTACAGATGCAAGCAGAGAGGCGGGATCATGAGGTCGAGAGGATGCGTACCGAGCTCACGTCCCTGGGGGCTCAGTTGCAGGCGGCAGTCACCGCAAAATGTCAGGCGCTCACGGACATTGAGGAAATTCAAAGTCGCGAGATAACCATCGAATTTAAGTAAGTTGTAAAAAAAACCACATGTAAAAAAGAAAACCCGATAGAAAGTGTCTCGATGCTGAGGCTTTCGTAAAACAGAAGCTTAAAGGCGAATAGGAGTATGAAAGATTGAGGTGTGTTTTCTTTTATTTCTTTTTATGGATTGGGTAATTAAAAAACTGCGATCGTTCGATAAAAGTATTGAAGTTTCGGATGTGGTTTGTAAAAAAAAAACTGGTTGGCCGATTAATTTGCGGTTCTGTACTTTATTAGAGAAGACATTGAGAAATTATACATATTCCGATGAGAGGGTGCTGAGCCGCTGGTCCTCTTTTCAGATATCCGCACAGTGTACGTCGTAACTCCGTTTTTGATCACACGAAACAAAAAAAAACTAAGTTTTTTTAAAACTAAATATACTTTTATACCTAAGCCTAAACTGAGCACTTCTTGATTTTTCGAAAAATCGCATCATAGGAAAGTATGCAAGAATTTTTTTTTTTTTACCGAAAATGGACACGTTTTGTGAAATCTCCAAAACATAAATATTGCTCCGCTCCTGTATAGGGGTAAAAAAAGATCCAATCTAAAAAGTAGGTTTTTATTTTCATCCAATTAAAAAACAAGTTATGGCGTGCATCGTTCGGATCTCTTAAAAAAAAAAGGACCAGCAGGTTGGAGCAGTACGGTGATGTTTAAGGTGAATGTTGAAAATGATAAAAATCGTATTTTACTTTCCTGAATAAATTCAAATACATTAAAAAATCGCGTGATCGGATTTTTAGTTTTTTTTTTTCAAGCCGCATACTAAAATTGTTCCAACGCCCTGAGCTACGTCACAATAATATCGCGAACGAAGGCGTATTCAAAGTCGTGTCCTCTCTTGTTCTCCTTAAAGGGAAAAACGTTTCGAGCAAGAGCGCGTCCTTCTGTCACAACAACTAGCCGGTCTGGAGGAGGAGTTGTCGAAGCGTACGTCTGAGTTGCAAACGACGCGCGCTGAATCTTCGGCCCGCGCGTTGCTGACGGACACGCGTTTGCAGCAGCGCGACGAGGAGCTCAGAATAGCGAACGAGGCGTTGGCCGGGTTGCGCGAGGCGGTTGGCAATAGTCAGCGTCGTTCGGACGAATTGGCGCAAAAACTTGAGGAGCAGAGAAGTCACGAGCTCTCGATGCACTCGTCTTATCGCGAGGAAGTCGGCGCGCAAACGAGGCTGGCGGATCTTTACAAGAGCATGGCGGACGCGGCGAACGCGAAGGCGGAGGAATTCAGCGAGGCGGTTAAGGAGCTTCAATCGTTGTTGGAACAAGCGACAGAGCAGTACGGCGCCCTTGAGAGCGAGCACGGGCAGCTGAAGGCGCAACATGAGGAGACGATAGCCGAGGACACCTCGAGGATTCAAGAATTGGAGAAGGAGCTCGACCGGGCGAACGAATTGTTGAAGAACATAAAGCAGGAGAGATTGGATCAGGCGGTGGAGCAATTGGCGCCTACCGCGGCGATCGCCAGTCGCGTACTCAAGAAGGGACTGAGCCTGACGCAGATTTATACTCAATTGGTGGACGCGACGAACGAGCTCTCGCTCGAGAGAGAGGAGAACGAGCGTATGAAGTCACAAATGGACGTTATATTGCGCGAATTGGAGGAGAAAGCACCGGCGTTGCAGCAACAACGGGAGGAACTCGAACTCGCGCTCGACAACAATTCCACTTTGGCAAGTCAATTGGACGAGATCAATGCGGAGAACAATCGTCTTCGGGAGACAGCGGACGAGGCCGATCGTATCGCCAAGCATCACACTCGAGAGAACGCGCGTTTAAAGAGTGAACTCTCCGATCTCGCGAGGCAAGTTTGCTTCCTGTTGAAGGAGGTGCAGGATAGCCGTCGCTCGGGCACGATCGACACTAGTGCCGATTTTTCCACGAGTATGGAAACCGATCTTGCCTCGTCACAGATAATCAGCAAGAAGCTCGTCACATTCCGCGACATCGAGGAACTCCAGGAGAACAATCAGAAGCTTCTGTCCATCGTGAGAACATTGTCGTCCCGCCAAGAAGAGATCGAGCGTGCCACCGAGGAGATCAGCTGCGGCGAGATGAAGGAGAAATTGGACGGTTATCTGGAACAATTGGCGGACATGCAAGCGGCCATGGATCGACAGACGAAGATGGTGGACGGCTTGGTTAGGCAACGCGACATGTACAAAAACATGTATCAGCAGTCTGTGAAACAAAGCAACGTTGCGCCAGCGACCAAGGAGAACTCGGAATCCACCGAGAATGAAGCGAGTCCCGCGACCAACGAGGAAGAAACCGCGACGAAGATCACCGCGACGTCCGAAGGCGCGGTCGTGAAGATCAAGAATTTGGAAAAACAGGTGGAGGAGCTTGAGAAGAAGATGAAACAGGTGAACGACGAGTACGAGACGTACAAGAAAGAGAAAGGCGCCCACGAGCGTATGGTGGGCGAGGAAGTCGAGAGATTGCGAAAGGAGGCCGAATCTAATTCGACTAGGTGCTGCCGTCTCAAAGCACAGTTGGACACCGCGAACGAACGTTTCGGCCTCTTGCAGGCCAACGTTGCTTCCTACAAATCGCAGATCAAAACGCTCGAGCAGAAATGCACCAATTACAACACGACGATAGGCAAACACGAGCAGAGCTTGATGATCCTCAAAGACGAGGCAATGTCCGCTCAAAGTCGTTTGTCGCGAGCCGAGGTACAGCTGGAAAACTTGCGACAGGAGCGTCAATTGTTGCGCGACTCGGAAGGTCGTCTAATGAAGGAACGCGAGGTATTGCATCGCGAGAGACAGACCCAGGCGCTTCTCAGAGCCGACGTCGAATCCATAAAGGCGAGTCTCGAGCGGTCACAGGCCGAGGGTCAGTTGAGGGCCGAACAACGACTGGACGACGCTACGCGCGAATGCGCTGCTCTGCGTCGTCGACTCCAGGAGGAACAAGATCGTTTCAGAGAATTGTCCTCGCACTTGGAACGCCAGCTGAAAGTAGCCCAGGAACGGCTCAAGGAGGAACACGAACTGGCCGAACGTACGACTGTCGAGCTCGAAGAAGCTCGCGGCGCCAAGGCCGAACTCGAACGTCGCGCCGAGGAACTTGAGGCAAAACTTCGCGAATCCGCCGCGAATTCACGAGCAAAACCGATCACAGGTTAGTACGGTCAATATTCTTCAATTTCTCTTTTCTGATGCAAAAAAAAGCCACGAATTTCTCTCATCCACGTTCTAACGCATATTTTTTCGGGTTTTTTTTTTCGTTCGGTCCTTTGTACTCTCAGGTGACGAGAATCTCGCGAAGAGGCTAAAGGAGCTCGAGATGCAGTTAGCCAATAGCAACGCCACGGTGCGATCGCTGTCGGAACAATTGAAGGCTTCGCGACAGCAGAGTCAGCAGTATTGCGACATAGCCGAGAGCACGGAGTCACAACTGCGCGAACTTACAACCCAACACGAGCAAACGAAGCGAGAATTGCAAACGACCCTGGAGACGACTCGCGAGGAAGCGGCGAATCTTGCGAAACGCGTGAAGGAATTGGAAGCGGAACTGACGAAGGCGCAGAGCGGTCTTCAAGAGACCGACGCTGATCTCCGAGAAAAATTAACCGCCGCCGAAGCCAAACTCGAGGAACTCGACGAGGTGAAGGGCGAGCTCGAACTGATCAAGAGTGACTTGCAGAGCGCTTCCCAAGCTGCTATTGAAGCCGAGGAAAAATATGCCAGAGAGATGGTTCTTCATTCCGCCGATCTCCAGGTGACACAGGGAGAATGTGCTTTTGTGAATTTACTCTTTTTCTTTCCTCGGATAATCCTCATACACGCGTTCTCCGCCGCGAGAACGACAAAGCTATCTAGCGACCCGGCGAAAACGTGATTCGAATGGTTATTTTTCAGACACTCGCGAAGCTGAGGGAGGAGTCGCAGGCGGTACAGCAGAAGGTCGCCCAGCTGAGTCAGGAGAAGCAGTCTGCGGTCGAGGCCCTCGAAATGGCAAAATCAGGATGGCAGGAACGCGAACTGCGTTTGTCGAGCGAGATCGAGGAGACGCAAAAGCGCGTCGACGATCTTGACTCGCAGAACGCTTTGCTTCACAATCAGATACAAGAATTGAGCGACCGCGCCGCCATAATGCAGAGCAATCGTTCCTCCCTGGGAGCTCAGGAGAATCTCGACTCGAGCATGGAACAAATGAATCGAAGTTTGAGCGGCCTCGAGGAAGATTCAAAATCGGCCGAACAATTGCTCAAGATAATAAAGTATTTGAGACGCGAGAAGGACTTTATAGTTGCGAAATTCGATGTTCTACGAGCCGAGAATCTTCGTTTAAAGGCGCAATGCGAAGTCGCGGAAAAACGTTTGAAGGAAAGCGAAACGATGTTGCACGAGCAACGCGAGCAAACCGAGATAGACGTAGTGACGACCTCGAAGCATGCGGAAATATTACGCAAAGTCGAGACTCTAAACGCGATAACGGATTCGAACAGAGCGTTGCGCGAGGAGCGCGACGCCCTGGCTGCTAAGCTGAGCGATCTCGAGACCAAAGTGAACGTATTGTCGGCCGAGGTCGTACCGTTGCGCAAAAAATCCCGTGACTTGACCGCCAAGATGGAACTCTTGACGCAGGAGAATGTCAGTATCAAGGCGGACGTCATGAGATGGCGACAGAGAGCAAACGCCCTCGTGGAGCGCGCGAACAAAGCGAGTCCCGACGATTGGCGCCGTTTGCAAACCGAACGTGAGAATCTCAGCAAGCTTCTCACCTCGGAGCGCGAGACTCACGCACGACGCGCGGAAGAATTCAACACTGTGAAGATCGAGAAGACCAAGATGGAGGAACAGCTGACCCAGTTGCAGAAACAATTGCAAACGCAGATTGAGCAAATAGCCAAATTGTCGGAGGAGACACGCAAGCTCGGCCAAGAATTGAACGAGTCGATAGCTGACTCGACCACCAAAGCTAAGGACATTACAGCCCTCAAGAAAGAACTCGCCGACAAGGAGGTCATGCTCACGGATGTCAAGAACAAAGAGATACAGATACGGAAAATCGCGAAGAAGTACAAAATGCAGTACGAGGAATTGGCGAAAACGGTCGAGGAGGAGAAATCCAAGTTGGAAGAGTCGCAAGCGATGGCGGCATCTGTCACGACCGCCGAGGAGGCCGCCCAGTCGAGCCAGGAGCGTGACGATCAGTTGCGCGAGGAGGGTCGTTCGGAGTTGCGCCAAGCGAACGAGGAGCTTAACGCCCGTGTCGAGGAACTTAATCGTCAGATAACGCGAGTACAGAGCGAGGCCGACAGCTTGAAGGCCGAGATAGAGACGATGAAACAGTCTGGACTGGAGAAGGAGGAACGTACGAAACATTTGTTGAAAGGAGCGCGCACGAAGATCGTACAGTTGGCCGAGGCAAAGAAGAAATGCGAACGTGAATTGGCCGAGCTGAAGGTAAAGATCGAGTCTAGTAGCGTCGATCAGGACGGCAACGAGGCCGATGCACGATTGGCCGCTCTTAAATCACAAATGGAAGGAAGAATATCGCGTTTGGAGCACGAGAAGGCCGAGGTGCACGCCGAGAAGGAGGCGATGCTGCAGCGGGTCTCGCAACTGCAGAGACAACTGGCAGTGGGTGCCGGTAACGCCGGTGTCACGAGCGAACCACCAACCGCAAATATAAAGCCAATGTCGGCGCGGGCCGAAACTCCTCTCGCCAGTATAAGACCGATGAGCGTTACGCCGCAATCTCGCACGGCCGCCGTTCTACCGACGACCGCGAGTATCCCAGTGCTCGTTAATCCTCAGCAACAGCAACAACAGCAGCAACAAGTTGTCCACACGACCGAGACAAGTTCACCGACCAGCAGCCACACGGATTATCAGCCGGCTAGTACGAGCAGCGGTTCCGGGTCGCAAACAACACCGGGCAATCTGCGACAGCTCGCCGTGCAGCCGCAATTAAGCGAATCGGCCGAGTCCACTCAACGCGAGGACGCGGAAAACGTCGAGAGCGTGAACGCGACGCAGCCGCAACAGCCATCCCAGCAACAACAGGCTCAGCAGCAACAACAAAGCTGTCAGGCCGCTCAACAACAGCAGCAGCAACAACAACAACAACAGCAACAACAGATTCAGGCGCAACCCCAACAACACCAGGATCAACAAGCCCAAACCGTCGCACTCGTCAGCCCGAGAGTCGAGCAGCAGAATCAACAGCAGCAGCAGCAGCAACAAGCTATCGCTACCAGCGATCAACAGCAAACTGTTGCCAGCAGCTCGACTCAGTCGGTCAGCACTTCGCAAACCTCCACTGGCCACAAACGTCCGAGATCCCTCGAACCTTCAGCTTCGGGTTCGGCCGACGGTGAGACACCCGAACATAGCAGAGAGGGACTCGAGCCTAGTCCCAACGCGAAAAGGAGCAGAACTCAGGAGTTGGCGAGTACCGCCACTACGAGCGGTTCCGACGTCGAGTATCAGGTCGGTAGCGAAGCTGTTGTTAACAAATGTATAAGAGACTTTAGAAAATGTTACCAATAAAAAAAAATTACAGCATTTTTTATTTTGTTCGGTCTGAGTTTGAATGCTGAATTTAGGATCGGTTCACACTAACACATTTAAGAATTATAACACTTTTAATTTGCAGCCATTTTGCATCCGCTCTTCTGGAACTTTGTTTCATTCTCGGATGTGATGAGAAAATACATAATGAAAAAATTGCACTGAATGCTTGAGATTTTTTGTGCAGGTAATTTACGTAAAAAAGAAATCTTATGAAGAATTTCACGATCATTCGCCACATAATTGAACTGTCAATAATTGTGACGTACTGCAATTCCCGAAATTTTTGTCTCGTTCGGTTCGCCCGTACATTCTTACTGTATGGCGACGCCGTTAACGTTTGGGCGGCTCGATCATTCTGACAGTCGCGCGACGTGGAATATTCAAACTCGAGAATTTTTTCCTAACTAAGATAAATATTAACAGATACAAGTACAACGATCATTTAAAAAAAACCTTTCAATTTACAATTTTGGGCTTTGTCTCCCATACATCCTTAATCTTCCCGGGTCTCTTGGTAGTCACGAACACATTATTATTTTACGAATTGCGCGTAACTAATTTATTTTCTCAACCGCCAGGTACCGACCTCGAGTCAACGGGACCAGGACGAAGAGGTCGAGGACGGTTGCGTAGTTGTCGTGGATTGTGACGAGGGCGAGGGCGCTGGTCATCATCAGGTGCAGGAGGAGGAAGAATTCGACAACGACGCTTACGAGGAGATGGAGGAGGACGAGGAGGAGGAAGAAGAGGAGGAAGAGGAGGAGCTCCCATACGGCGTTGAAGTCGAAGTCGAAGCTGACAATAACGAGGTCGAAATCATCATCGAGGATGACTCGCGAAGCGTTGAAGTACCCAGACAGCAGCAACAAGCCATACCGACTAGCCAACCGCAGCAACAACAATCCGAAGCTATCAGCAGCGCCGGACCCACCGGCGAACCGAGCTCGGCTTTCGCTACAAGATCAACGCGCGGAATTGCTCCGATGCCTCGGCAACAACAGCATCTGCTTCTCGTACGTTTTCTCACTGATGCGGATCTCGATACTAGTTTCTTTGCTTCGACGAATGAATTATTAACAAATATACGGACAAATACGCTACCGGCGAAAATTTTCGACACTACGTGACTTATGGCGTTGATGTTTGCATCGTTGGTTCAGTTCTTTTCAATTTTTATCCCCGTACTTTATTACGATGCGTTTTCCAAAAAGTACGCTAGGCTATCAAAAGCAAAAGAGCCTTGGGAATTTTTTTTTAAAAATATGCAACAATGTATCATCGTAGCAGATATAATTGAAGATTATTTTCGTCATGTAACGCGAATCGTTCGAATTTGGGATTAGCAGCCTCAGCAGGGTTACGAGGACGGCGGTGACGACTGCATAGTGCCGAGTACCCCGACACTCTTCGTGCCCCGGCGGGGCGACGGATTCGGCGAGGCGGTGAGCTCACCCCAGGTACCACAAGGACGTTTCACATTCGGCGACGCCGCGGCACCGCCCGCCGCTTCCTCGACTCCGTCTCTGGCGACTCCAACGGGTCCAACCGGGCGCGCGATGTTCGGCTCCTCGGGTTCCGGTTTGGCCCAAGTTGTACAGGAGGGTATGGACGACACGCGAATGGATTTGACACAGCTCGAGGACGGCGGTACCGGAAGGAGCGTTCCGACGACACCGCTCCAAGTTTCACCAGCCGCCGATCTACCGCCCTCGGTAAGTTTGACACGAAATCACATAAATTGACGTCCTCGATAACACTGAAATTTCTGCGCAGACGAGCGGCGGAGCGAGCGAGGAGCAGGAGACGCCTGTGTCGGGGACCGCGGCGAGCCTCGCAACCGGCTCGTCGTCGAACGATCCGAGCGGACAATTGTCCGTTATACCGAGTATACGCGTAACCGCCGACGGTCAGGAACACACACGCATCGAAGCCGTGCCCGGATCCAGCACCCTCACAACAAATGACGGTACGAACGAACTTTTGCCTGTTCGAATTTTGGACTAAAGGGACGTAAAGGAAAAAAAAACTGAATAAACAATTTGCTGAAGAGACGAGCGATAAAGGAAAATAAGAATCGAACTCTTCCGTTTAATTGTGCGAAAATTCTCGTATCTTATTTATCACCTTACTTTTTCCGATTCTCCCTGTCACTTCTCTTCTCGCAATCCTCCCGCCCCTGCAATATCTTCGTGACGATTGTTCTCGCGGCATTTTGCCTTGCGGCGCGTCTGAGAACACGCAACGAAAAATGCGCTCGTTTGTATCGCTTAGAAGAGAAAAAAAAACAGACCGTACACTGAAACTTCGCCATGCTAAATTTTCAGGCGTAAGTTCAGAGAGCGATCAGCAAACTGGCGACGCTGGAGCATCGGCCACGGGAGCCGTCGACGACGACACTGTAGACACTGGCGTCGACGAAGAGGATGCCGATGAGGAAGGCCGCGAGGCTGAGGCCTCGCCCTCTAGCAATACGCGTCAGAGATCGATCAGGGCAGCGGCCGCGGCAGCCGCAGCTGCCACGGCCTCCGGAAGCCCTGCGACACGAGGCACCGGCTTGAGACGAACCACCCGAGGCACGTTCAGAGTTGCCCGAGGCTCCAGGCCAACGCCTATCGTCTGGGAGAGTCAAGGTGGACGTGGTGAGTCAAATAATTAAGGAGATACGTAAATACGTTGGCGTCGAAATAACGACGCTTAATTAACGCGTTACTTCCCCTCCTCTTCATTCCCTTGTTTTCCATCGATCTTCTATTTTCACAACGCTAAATGAATGGAACACAGCCCTCGTGAAATATTCCTCGGACGATCGTTCCTCAGAGACGCAACCCATGAGAATACCGGTCAGGTTTTCTGAGCAATCTTGCTCAATGAGAAGCCAGCATTTATAGCGTTTTTTTTTGTACGGGAGATAAAACCCCAGGCGAAAATAGCAAGCATTTCGAATTAACTAAGCTAACATGAGTCGTAAGTGACGAAGACCATAGTACGTACACCAAGCTTCAAATGTCCAGTTTGAAGTTTTTATTTACGTCACCTGTATTTGTTACTTTTAAATTTACTAAGGCAAAACTTTTGAGAGTGAATATGCCGCATCTCCCATCTGCCGCAATTTTCAAGCTCAATTCTTCACAGCATCGCCATACAGTTTGGTAAAGATTTATCAAAGAGCCGAACGGAAAATAAACAATTTCGGTACATTGCAATTGATTACACTACAATTATAGAGCTAATTATTATGAAATTTTCCATAAAGTGTCATCTTTACATACTTTGCCGACTCAAAGAATCTAAAAGATATCGTAGGTTTTTTTCATTGCGCTTTTTCTCAAGACATCCGAGAGTAAAACCAAATTTCGGAAGAACGCATGAAAAACTACTCTGCGAAATTAAAAGTTTTAATTGTTATAATTGTTCAACGGGTTATAGTGGATCGGTAAAAAATCCCAACGAAGTAATAATGCATCCAATTCGCCGAGGTAGCATTTCTGCAAGACTCATACATCTTGAGCCAACCGTTGCTTCATCTTAGTTTTGTTCTCTGCACAGGTCAAGGACCGGCTCGCGGACAAGCACCGCGCGGTACGATCAACGAGGGCGCGAGGGGCCGTGGCGTCCGCGCCAGAGCTCGCAACATGCGACTAAAGTACAATTACAATCCGCGATATTGAATTCACCAAGGAGAGGAGGGTCGATAGACATTTATCTAGAATAATCGCCGAATAAGTTGATTCGTGCAGCGTTACAATCGAGAGCGTGGTGTAGAATGATAATCACGTTGTGAAAAGTTTACAACGCCGACACACTAATCGATGTTACGTATCGGTGGCACGCTTCGAAAATCCTACGTCTTCGTTGAGAGTTTTACACGCGCAGATATATATTATTATGCGTTTTTTTTTTCGCGTTTCCTCGCTGAGGCATCGTTATTGAACGCACTTTGACTCTCGTTTTCGATTCATGCGATCGATCGAGGATTATGTTTATTGTGTTTCGTAATACAAGCCACCGATAAAACGTTCGAAGACTTTTTCACATATCACTTTTATTCTACCTTAAGGGACGCATTCTTCATTATAAGTATTCTCCATTCCAATACTTTGTTTCTTACTCTCATATAAATATATATATACAATTTTGTTTCGAGATTTGAGTTTGCTTCTTTGTTTTTCGTTTTACTTGAACAAATCATATGTCGCATTGGTACAATATTAGTCAACGACCGTAAACGCGAAGGAGTGAAAAAGGAATGTAATTCAGGAATATGCAGCACCATTTATTCATTTCAAACGCTATCTCGACAAAGAGATCCGGTGCGAATCGAAGGAGTTCTCTCTCTCTCTCTCTCTCTCTCTCTCACATTTCGCAATTGCGTTTAGCGTATAAAAAAATGAAATGTGCGCGTTACGGAGAATGTCATCGACATGGTCAATGAATGAAAATAATAATAAAAAAAAAACAAAAAAAAGAATGAGACGAATGTATATAATGGGACGATAAAATTTGTATTATGCAACGATCTACGCATTTTTCTTTTATAATTAGAACATAACGAAAATACTTTGTGACCTATTGATAAATTAGAGTAAAAAAAATGAACGTGTCGAAAATTCGAGCGTCGAATAGGTCCGCAGGCGTAAGTAAAAAAAATATATATATATGTACGCCGAATTATTTACTACTTCGAGCGCAACGACGTACTAACCGATTGTACACTAAATCATAAATACGCGTAACAAATAAACCTTAACGTCTACAAAGTCGGTCGAGGATGTTTGGCGTGCACGTTCGCATAATACGTATGGTTGAAATATTGTTTTAACAACTGTGCACATTTAGAAATGTGATCAATGTTATTTTTCGTCAAAGTGCACTGTTTCTACAGTTTGTTTTTTTATGAACGCACGTCTTTCAAACTCCTCGATAAATATGTCCTCGCGTTATCTTATCTCTGAGATTTTCGTCATCTCAGATATTGTTTGTTATTTAAATACCCCCCAGAAAATCCCATTTAAAAAACTGTACATTGCTCAAAAATGTGTAGCCAGAAGAAAGCAAAAACGGATTTTTCAATTACACGTGAATATTAAAAAAGTATAGCTCATGAAAAATTAAATTCAATTACATGTAATGGAAAAATTGATTTTGCCCGCTTCTGTTATTGGCGTATTTAATTAATATCACAATTTAATCTATCAAAACTATTCCAGATGACTCGGAGCGAGGAACGATTGGTTTAACGTGCTGTCGTCACTTCGGGTTCGTCGGACGATCGTGAAGGAAGGGAAGAGCGTAAAATAATTCCCACCGATCCAAGGATGCGATCCGGAACGTGTAACAGGTGTCCTGAGATCGCGCGCGCTAATCCGTTGGGGAATTATAGCGCATATGTGAAACGTGGTATGTCCAACGAAGAATTTTGGCCCAGGTCCAAAGAAATATTCAACGCGCCTTCCAACGGATTCGGTTCGCGCTCGTATTTTAGCGACGTTCGCGCGCCGATCGCCAAAATGATCCCACAAGTGTGTATATCCCGTTTCTCGAGCACACACACACAGACACGCAAACACTTTTGCCACCCGAATGCCTTCATAGTCCAGGAATAAAAAATATAAAAAACTTCCGAGTCTGGAATTTTTCTAAGTTTAGCAATTTTCATAACCACTCCACGTTCAGTTACGAAGTCATGGGGGACTCCTAATGAGTGTTCATCTTGCGATCGTCCGTCTCCTCAAAAATCACTACGGTGAATGCGTTGAGAGACAAAATAATCGAGTATAAGGCCGCATATGCGAGTATAGATGCTTTGGCGATATTCACGTGGTCTATTTATAAAACTAGGAATATCTCGTTCGCGTAGAGTGCAGTCACCCACCAGACTATGAAGATTATTTCCAATATTTATATATATTTTGGGCACAGACGGGCCAGCCGCTTTTTTTCCCCATTTCACCAGAGTTTCCAATAATAAATGTACATCCCGAGTGAGACTGGCACACCGGAAATAATCGCGTTGACAAGATGTACGCTCGCGTCATCCTCATCGCAATTGAACAAGCGTATCAATGCATTATCCCAAGCTCTCTTCTTTTCCGCTCCAGATGTTCGAGACGAAGATGTACCTCGTCGCTGCTCATCGAAGAAGAGTAACGTTCGGCTTTTGCGTTTCGAGTCTCTGTCTGTCACTGTGATCCATGAATTCGCAACTACACCTGCCGTGTTGCTCGACCGTGATCCATTGTCTTTTCGTGACGTTCGTCACGCCGTTCCATATCTCAATCTCGATATCCTCGTAATACGTGACGTTTGGTGCGCAGACCATTACCAGATTCATGCAGCACCCGGAATGACCGTCGCATCGCTTCACCATGATATAAGGTGGCTGATTCGCGTTCTCGTCAGAGCTCAGAACATTGTTTGTCTCCATCAAATCGTGAAGATGATAGGCACGAGGCTGAGGCTCGTTGCACGAGAAGTTTCGTGACATCTTGACCGCGTGTATAAGATTAACGCGGTTGCGCGTCGTCGTGAGATTATGGCTCGTCGAGGCCATGATAATCGAAGCTGATGCCGAATTGACGAGACGAACACCGTCGAGGGTTGTCAGTACGATGAGAAGAATGCGAAGCAACGGATTGCCACATGTCACGGTAGTCATTTTACTTTGCACTTAAATCCTCGCTCCTATCGAAGATGAACGTTTTATTTATAGTTGGATTTTTCTATTTTCTCACCGCTTGATCCACGTGGAGACTATACACTTCTTATTGGCAAGCTCTCCCGAAAACTTCTTTTGTTATCCTTTCAATGATAATTTTCGCACGAATTCTAACCGTTTGTTCTCCGATTATAAGAGAAAATTCGCAAAGGAAGAGTTCAAAAGAGGACGTGGTTATGCGTATCGAGAACCTTATTCGTCGTTCGTATCCAAGACTCGACTGACTGAGACTTTTCTGCGCTGGCAGACGAGTATTTATACGTGACACGCGAGAGCCGCTTCGAACACAAGCGCCCCCGCGCCTTTAGCACCATCGTCCACGCGTCCTTCCGTATACGCACGTTTAATACCGGTACGCGAAGCGTCATTGCCCTCCGGGATCGTTCGTTCGCGCGGACAGCGTGAAAAAACCCCTTGTCAAGGGATTGACGCGAAATGCTCGAGAAACGCGTCGCAATTCTGATACGGGAATCACGATAAAGGAGGAAGGGTACGTCACGAATAATGTGACGTTAAGAGTAAGATTGAAGCTTTGATAACGATGGATCTTTTCACCCACGTGGGGAAATGCCGATCGTCATTTCTGCGGTCAAGAGACTTCCGTCCGCTTTCGCGTCTACTCACTTTGGACAGATCGAACACTCATCCCGGGCCAGTCTTTCAGGCCGGGACTCGCCCGTCGGTCTAATAATAGTTGTTTTATTACTTTTCCGCGTAAAGAAAAGCGTGTAATCGTTATGCTTAAGTTCACTCACGAGCTCATGAAACATTGCGGAGGAAAAGTGTCAAGGAACTAGTTATTGTTACGCGTAAATTTTCCCTGTTTATTGCTTATTCATTCGTGTGAACTAGAGACCGGCCATTTGATCAAAACCTGACATTTTTAACGAATATTTATATTTTATCAGCGCTATTAAAAAGCGATCGTTTTGAGTTTTATAATATAACGATCCAAGGAACAACCTCGCTTTGATCCTTTTTCTCTTAACTTTTCTCGAAATACTTCGTAAAGCTTACGATAAGTATTTATTGTTCAAAATCTAGACCTTGGAATTTCTGCATGAGAAAATCTATTCCATCTATATTTCAAACCCAACAATTTTATTTTCTTTTACAAAGTATTTTAGTCCCGTACACACACGACCAAAGTACTTGGAAATACTGGAGCTCGCACGAAATCTATTTTTAAATAGCTTTATCGATACCTCGAATAAATTGCCGCCGCGTGCCGCCTTAACTCGAGACTAAACAACAATAAAAAGTATGCCGCTCATTAATTTCATAACGTGATATCACAATTTGCAGGTTTCATCACGGGCGCAGATGGTGTAACTTTGGCCGGACAAACGGGTTCTCTCTTCTATGTTATCGTGAGTCACACCGGATCGGCGCAATCGCGTCGCTGGCGACTGCGGTTGTATACACCTGAATCTTGGAAATCCCCAGTTTTCATATATCGAGCCGACTATTCGGTGACCGTGGTAAATGAAACTCGCCGGTGCCCGTGTACGTAACGACATGTTACGTATTTACGGATCCTATCGAACCCAGTTATACGATTTGTGCAGATCGCGCGATTCGAATTTTTTCAATGTGAGTATGGCAATTTTTTTTACCGACAATTTTGACAAATGGCTCTTTAGAAAAACGCAATTATAAGGTCGAAAACGGATACGTGCATTCTGAAGTTAAATTAACATATTAATGAACTTTGGTGCAAGTATCCAAAAGATTCAGCAAAAAATACACACGAAGAGTACCAAAAAAATGTAAGACTTTTTTAATCCACCAGCAGTCTTTTCGAGGCCATTTTTTACTGAAGCTTTCCACGGGGGGAGAGGGGGCAGTTTACATCTTAGGCTCGAACTTGGAGCAAAGTACCAGAAGTGCCCAAGTTCTTTGCGGAATATTGAAAAATATTGCAATTAACATTTTTACAAGCATTTTATTTTTAAAAAACGCAAGAGTGCGTTATTTCTGCGAAATAATAATATTTTTGATAAACTCTTGAACGATCTTTACCAATCTGTTCCTCGCAACTTCAATAAAAAGCGTGAATATATACATATATATATATACAGTCTGTTTGACAAAAGCGTGTACGGCTACATTTTTTCCTGGAAACTGTTAGAGCGTGAATTCGAACGCGAGCAGGTACCGAAATCTTCCACCAAGATGCTTTGTATAGAAAGCGTTAGTTGTCGTCCGACCGTGATAACAGACGAACCGCCGTTGTCCGAAAAGCATGCTGAAAAAAAACCTTACTTGAGTGAAAGAAAGTTTCGACCGCGATTGGGACAACGTAATTTTTTCAAACGAAGCTTCTTTTCGGGCACGTTCCACCATTAATCATATCTGGTCCACCCACACCAATAGACACCAAAGATATGTAACGTCAAGCAATTATTCCGAAACATTCCACTCATATGTCACGAGATTATGCCATGAAATTAGTGGAGATGCCTTGGAGATGCCAGACGATTATCAATAGTGGAGGTGACTGGACCAGTTATCCTAACTAATAATATAAATATGACTTTCTGCCTGTCTGTCTGTTTGCTACTCAATTACGCCAGAACGGCTTGATCGATTTCAATGAAATTTAACATGTAGATAGCTTATGGCCTGGATTAAGACATAGGATACTTTTCAATCTAATATCTAATATTTTTCTAATTATAATATTATATACTCAAATCTAATCTAATTATGAAATTCAAATTATGATATAATCAATGAAATTAAAAATGTAGATAGCTTATATCACATAGGATACTTTTCATTCTAATTCTAATATCTAATATTTTTCTAATCTGTATGCCTGATGTTTGTTTCACTATTCTAAACGACTGAACGGATTTTGATGAAAATTGGTACACGTGTAGAGAGTTACTTCGAATAACACGTAGGCTATGAAAAATACATCTAATATTTTTCTAATTCTAATATTCGACTCGAATCTAATTCAATTATGAAATTATCAGTTTTATATAATTATTTTTATAGGATACAAACAAATCAAATCTAATTAAAATAGATGATAATATAATATTAAATCTAATATAAATGTATCTAATATTTTTCTCATTATAACATTCGTGTCAAATCTAATGTAATTATCAAATTCAAATTCTTATATAGTACAACGAATCAAATATAATTTACATTTGATAAAATCTAACGTCGAATATTTTTCTAATTATAATATTTTTAAAACATCTAATGATGAAATTATAATTCTCATAGAATACGAACGACTAATATATAATCAAAATCGAATAGAATCTAATATAATATCACATATTTTACTAAATTCTGAATGACGTATGACAGCCTTAAAAAAAAATACTTTAGGGGGTATTTTAACATAAACTGCAAGATCCGCGCAGACGAAGTCGCGGGTAGAAGCTAGTTAATAATAAAGCATCACGATTTATGTCGTGTCGTATGTGTATATATTTTTTTAATGTCTTCTTCCAAATAGTTTTTGAGTTTCATCATACACGCTATTGTCAAACAGACTTTATATATACTTGCGTAGCTGAGCAATACACGAAAGAGTAAAGCAACGTGTAAAAAAGGCAATTTTTCGCAAACATTAGGCAATTATCCCTAAGAGATACATTGTTCTCGAGTATAGAACAAATAATCGCCTAATCGTTGGGAAACTCGATCGATTTATTAATCTAAAGTTACGGTTCATAGAACAACCGTCGTGAAAGCCTCGTGTAAATGTCTGGCACAGTAGTATAGGCAAACGTTAGTCAGACGTACCGCTACGTCAAATCGTGTTGTTTTTTTCCTTCTCGTTGCAAAAACAATGATGCAAAAGCGCAAACAAGTCTGCGGATAAATTTTATATTTACATTATAAACGTACGCGCGAACATTTTAGCATTGCAAAATTTATGAGTCGACGGTCCGCGCCCAGTGTAATTCGGGGAAAATCATTCGGCAGTGGCAAAAAAAATCGTTCGTCGCTGCTATCCGTTATTCAGTTATACTTGTTATTCAGTGATAGTGTTATCTGTTTTTCAGTTATACTTTCTATTGATGAAGAAAAAAAGTGCGATGCGCATAACATTTTTAGGAAATTTATACTGCCCCGAACAATTTTCCAACACGAGCAAAGTTATCGAAAATAATTGCACATTTTTTTTTTGTAACAATTTTATCGCAACGAAAATTTCTTCATCCTAGAGCCGGAGGGAATATTTTTTTCAAATTTGACATTTTTCTGATGACGTTATTACCATATCAATAACGTATACCATACGTTATTACCAAGAGTCAACGATCTCGAAAAACGTGTATATGAAGCATTTCCCGAATACCTCGCAGTCGATTCACGTGACTGCGTCACTTCCTCAAGATAAAAATAGCGGCGCATGGATAAAAGGAAAGTAGGAAAGATTACGGAGAAATAAATGGAGAATCACTCTGCGAATTAGTAATGGGGAAATAGAAGGAAAGAAGAACCATGGTCGCGTAGAGGTATATGAGGAAACAATACACATGACGATGCTTATTGATAAATATCCACTTAATAAATTAAGAATTGCACATTCACTACTCGGAAAGGTCCAGTGCTACGATTACGTTTTTAGTCATTGTATTCTTTAAACGATATCTACGTTTTTTTTTCGTGCAGTATACATCTGTATGACCGGGAAAATTAAGCGATGCTGTGACAAACTTAAATAGCCAAGTAGTATATTCAAAGTGTAATTGTTTTTCATTATGCAAATTGCCGGGAATCTCATAAATCAATACGAACGTAGATTATTGTTCGTGATATTGCCATCGTGACAGTGTAGCGCGTTATCGTTGAAGATGTAACCAAAAACCGGTCCAACCGTTAATTGTGAGAAGTTTTTATACGCATACATATGTCGTAAATATTCTGAATCGAGTGTTCGTGTCGTTAGCGACGTTCGTCCCGCGAATCTCGTCGGATGCAAGGAACATACACGCTATGGCTCGCACGGTGCCGCTCATTAAAATTTGACAAATTGGCGAAAATTCTCGTCCCCTTTATTCGCCTTTACAGAGCTTCGTTTGGAGAAGTTTGGACAATTGCATGTGCACTGTGTTCGTATAAACACTGTAGAGATCAGTTTGGACATTGATTACGCGACTTAATTGCTTCGATTATTCGTACGCCTTTTTTAACGTCAACTTCATTGCGATGTTTTATTTTTGTTAGATTGCTTATTTATTCTTGACGCTATCCGATCTGTACACATTTGCCAATGGAAATTAAACTCTGCTCTACATATATTCGGCTTCGAAAAATCATTAAATTGATTGCCAAAGCGACGGCTCTCTCTCTATCGATCTATTGGTGACGATAATTTACAATAATGATTTATACATTTGTTTGACATTTTATGTACATAGCAATTTGCCAAATTGTATTTCTATTTGCCAAATAGAAATTGATTGCCAAAACCCGCACTGGGGAATAATAACTATGAAGCTATTGTCGTGGTTTCGATTTGTGACAATGTTTATTTCGCACAAACGTGGTAAAATATATAAAACGTAGTGTGAGAGTTCAATGATATAATGTTCGAATAACTTTTCGATGGACTATTTTATAATTACGTTTACAAGGTTAACTTTAAAAAATGCCTCCGTCGTACACGAGATTTAGCATTCCAATGCCTCGATCTTGCACGTCGTCATCTATTCTGATGATGACGTGAGGCCACGTAACCATCGCGCACCCTTGTGCTCGGCTTTGTTTATGTCTAGGCGATAAGAGACCTCCCGAATTCGTCCGATGCTCTCCCGTAAAGAGCGACAAAAAAGATTTCGTCGTCACTATATCACGAAGAAAATTATTTTGTAGGCGAATTGGGTGGATTTATAAATTCATCGACCATTTCCAGAGCAGGTCTAAGGAGAATCAGTGCGATTCGGCATATCCGAAGGCTATGTGAACAAATTTTCAGAATCCATTCCCTTTTGTCCTGGTGCAACATGCGTCTTCATGCGTCACACTAGGTTGTGGGGTACTCCCAACGATTTTACTGCGATCGTTTTATAACGCTCGAACTGTCCAAAAAAGGGTCGCAACGGTCGCGTCCTCGTCGCAATGGCGAGCATTGCGACGAGGACGTATATCTGTATATAGGACGTGTATCTGTATATCAATATATACAGATAATGATATCACTTGAACCTTAGAACTTTCTCAAATGTTAAATTCATTGCTATTAGTTTAATTTCCATGTATTTTTCCGCACACGGAAAAGTCCACACCCGAATAACTTTTACTTGTCGAATGGAACACCCAAACAAAAACAGTGAATTTAACAAAATTACATTCCAATCACGTGACATTAAAATTTACTTAAAGAAAAAATAGCGAAGACGAACCATACTAAAAAAAAAATTCTACAAAACTATAATCGAAATTAATAAATCAACGATAATTAGCAATCGCAACTTTATCGTCTTGCGAACAATATTTTTAATATATGACGCATTTGGGTGTATTACAAGAATGCATGAGAGGACATTCGAACATGTACATATGTCTGTGTCATTCGAAACTCTTAAGGATGACTCATACGCGAGATTCAGCGAGAATTATCGAACTCTCGTAACGGTGTCCGGTCCTAGCGCAATATTGAGGCCGCACGAGACGAGTATATAGCACGGTAAAACGGTCAATTGCCTCATCATCGCCGCCCACTACACACATACACTCACATAGCCGGAATCGTCAAACGGCAATCGAGTTGTCTCCAAATTTTCATTCGCCGTCCACATTTCTATTGATGTAATTGTCCCAAATTCCATCAATTGACCCGCACGATCATATAAATGGAGAAGGGAAAGAAGTGATATCAGACAACGGGTCTGGAGTTTGAGAGGGTTAAGATTCTTCGGAGTCTGTCCTGCTGTGCAGCAAAAATGAGTCACGTTGTCATGAACTGAGTCATCCTTTGGGCTCGGAATTATTCGCCAATATGCGGTTATTAATTAGGCGGTGACAAGTATAACTGAAATTTGAATGATTCCATTTTTATCGAGCACTCGTGTCAAAGTGTGTCGAGAGAGGGCGGGTGGGGGGGGGGGGGGGAGAGCTACTAGGAGTGAAAAAATTATGGTTGATGGAAAATTGTGGAGGAAATTTTGGACTCCAACAATTTGACACTCCAACTGGAACGTTTGCAAACATGTTAGAAAGCAAGAGCCGGGAAGCGGAGCGGGTTGAAAAGTTGGCAGAAGTATAAAAATTTTAGAGGAGCACGCAATCGAGTGTCCGTTTCTTGTTCTCGTACACACGAAATGGAGCACATTACGGAGATTTTTAAGCCACCGAATTCGCATACACCTCAATATAATTATAGTTATCATCGTGACGTTATTCCAGGAACGGTTTGACGAACGATACTTAGCTTCTTCCTTTCCGTCCCTTCCTCTCGCCCTCGCTCTCTCTCTCTCTCTCTCTCTCTCTCTCTCTCTCTCTCTCTCTGTTGTATTTCTCGCTTTTTTCTCCCATCGCCCTTCCACCCGTGACATTGCCATCCTCGTCTTACCGGGAAACACAGAGCCGCGAATAAGAGACGGAAATATATATATATATATATCGCTTTTGGCTCAGAAGAATGAATTGTCGTCTAAGAGAGAGATGAAAGGTGGCCAAGAGAGACGAATCCAAGGGAGATGAAACTTCGTATGAAATGGTGGGGACAAGTCGAAGAGAGAAAGCAAAAAGAGCAGAAAGAAAAGGGAGATAGGATGGAAAAAAAGAAAATGTTTATGTAGTCAGAGATGCTGTGAGAGAAATCGGAGAGGGCGCGAAGCTGCAATTTAATTCGAAAGTATACGAGCATGTATCTTATATGTATGTATGTATATATAAATATTTCTATATACTCATATGTATGTATAGGAAGAATCGAAGAATAAAGAGTCAGAAGTCGCGCATGCTTTGTGTGTACGACGTATCTCATCAATACCCGGGACACTGCTTGATTGCACCGGAGAAGTGTGGGATTCACCTTTCGTATCGTCCAACCCGCCCATCAAAAATCTCTATGGAGCGACTTAAATCCCCCGGACGCTCCGGCGGTTCTCTCAGAACGTTCGTGGATTCGCTCCGGGACGGTCACAATAGTTCTTCCATCGGGAAAGGTACACACGGGTCGATCTTCTAACGCCTGCCAAGTGGAAAATAACAAAACGTCTTCGTATAATTACATTCGGGAAATATCGCAGTATAATTGATTCGCGCTGATTGGTCCATCGGATAAAAATGGAATTGACTGTCAGATTGTTTCTGATTGCTGGCGTATTGATCTCCAGCGTCTATTGCAGACTTCATCATCACAGGTGAGTCGTTTTTTAAATTAACTTTTACTTTGCTTTTTTCGAATATTAACGCAGTGGAGAGCATTTCAAAAGATAAAGGAAAATCGACGATAACTGATGAATTTATATTTTTTATGTCGCAATATTAATGGGTCCGTTAAATTGGATATAATGAGTGCTGTTTTTTTGTTAGGTTTTGTACCAAACATTTATTAGTTTAATTATATACATCAGCAGAAATATTTAATTTTTCCGTGAGGCAGATAATATAAATATATACATGTGTTTGTGCACAATCAAATTGATAAGTATTTGAGTATAATAATAGTAATAATATAAGAGGATATTAATAATAATATAAGAAAACTCCTTCGATCCAAAAAATACATACATTTTTTTTAAGAAAACGAATAATGATATAGACAAAGGATTATTAATTGAACTCGTATTCATTTTCGAAAGCTACAATATATTATATTCAACTGTCTCCATATGCTTCAAATATTAACATTCGGATATATAATTTTTACTCAATTGCTGAGGCTTACGGTATTTTTTTCGCGGAGGGTCGTATTTTGTAGGCGCACAAACAAGGCCCTTTTGAATCATTAGTAAATTACAGTGATAAAACTTTACTAATTTGATAAAAATGATAAACGGTTGATAAAAATTAAAATCATTTATCATGCCCAACGATAAAGTGGAATAAAAAAAATTCTCATCAGTTTTATAGATTTAGACATTTTTACATTTTCTCTGGAAAGTCGCGGTTACGAAAATTCTTCTGCTAGTCACATTATTTTATTATTATTTTCTGCAAATATTCAGTGACCCCATGTTTTTATTGTCGTTACAGAATCTGTCAAAGTTTTTACACGCATAGAGTAGTTCATATCAGAAATTCGGAGTTATTTAGTATGTAAATTATTAGATAGAAATGTGGCCAGCATGTCATTTCCATAAAGTGCCGTATAAAAGAGACGATTTTTAAAGACGTAATTTTTTGTTAAAAGTTCGGTAACTTGGCTTGAAATTTTACCAGTATACCGGCATGTATTCTTACTTCATTGTAGATGAAAATCAGTGAATTGTTAAATATACGGGTTCGTGAAAGAAATAGCTTGAACAAATATCCTGGCTTTGAATTTTAAATGCAATTTAATTTATTTTTGATCCTACATGCCTCGGATGCCTTGAATTTCAAAACTACGAACACGTAAAGGCCTGGCAAATCTACACAAACTTACAACAAAGAAATAAAAACAAAAGATAACAAATACTAGTAAAGTGTATGTTTCTTTGTCGACAGGGACGGTGGTTATTTGAATCACGTTCAGCTGGTGCACGAATTTCGTTGCTCGTTGCCGCAGCCACGAGCGCTGAGAGTTGAGGAGTTGTTACTGGCCGGCCCAAGTCCTGACGAGATATTTTATCCATCGTCGACGGTTCTCGCGAGATGCGAGGCATCCGGATGTTGTCCAGATCCAAAGCACCGGTGCGGCCCGATCGAGACGCGAAAAGTCAGTCTCGTTTTCATGGTGAAGCATCGTATCGACAGTCAACGCGATCGTCATCACGAGATCATTCACGCGACCGAGCACACGAAGTGCGGCTGCGGCTCCGAGGACGACGAGCGATTTTTACGAGCCGGCTCCATCGATTAAAAACTGAAAAAATATTTATTTTATTTTTTCAACTGCACAGTGTTAGATATACACTTGAAGAGCTGTTAGATTTATCGGTTGTTCGGAGTTATCTTGCGCACTTGAAGGGATCAGGCTGCACGAGATAGGGCTATGAAATGTTTTCATTGGTATAGAATTTAATTTTTTCGAAGATGTACTGCGTAATCTTGAGGCTCTTCTTCCTTCTTTCGATCCTATCGTGAACTCGCGAGCGATCTTTTATATATTTTCAATACCACCGTTTTTTTCGCGACTCAATTTGTCATTTTATCTTATTGTGAGCTATCGAAAAATCGTATTCCTGTAATTTTAGGGAGGCTGGAGCGGTCCAGTTTAGTCAAATGACGGTTTATGAGTTGTTTTTTTTAACAAACCTCAGAAACAATGCATACGAGGTATAGATTTATTTTGTAGAGGCTAAGTTTTCATAAAATATATAATTAAAGGGCAAAATAATGCATTTGTATTTTTTTATTATGTGGAAAAGAAAAACTGTGTGTTGCTACCATCTTGAATAGTATAACGTTATTGATGATTATGATGAAAGAGTGGAAATCTTTTATTAGATTAAAAAAGGTTAAAAGGGTTTAACATATTTAAAAGATTCGTAATCTTTTATCGAACCTTGATGGTTCAATATTGAATATATAGGGTTTTTGATAGGCAAGATGGGGGGTTTTTTTCTTCTAAATGTGTACAAAGGTTTAGCTTACGTTAATTCGTTGTTAGAAATGGTTTATCTTGGTGCTAAATAGCCAAAAAATTACGTCACCCATTTAATTAAGAGCGATCACTGTTCATGACCGCTTTTAATTAATCATGATTTTACGATGATATTACAGAAAAAAATGCTTTAAAAAATCCTTAAAAAATTCCAAAAACCGTTCGCTATCATCAAAAATATTCAAGCTACTGTCTACAGTAGTAGTTCAATAGTAGTTTAGAGTGTACCGAACCTCACCAGGCATCTTACGCTTATTGTTAGTGCAATTCGCATCATTTCCAAATCCCTAATTAGGGTTTTTGTCAACCATGATAAAAAAAAAAATTCGAAAATTACAAAATACACTTTAGAAAAATCGGAGAAATTTTTTTAAAAATCTGGTACTATGCATACAAAATTTCGAGCAACAGTCTACAGTAAATTGACCTCTGCTTCTTACTTTTTTCATTTTTTTTTGCTCAAAAAGCTAAAAAACGGGTTGAAGCAAAAGCCCAGACATTATGAATTTTACACCAACATTTTTTATATCTGACACTGTATTTTTGGGAGTTTTTTCAGATTTTTCGATTACGGCTATCGAGGTGTTCAAAAAAAAAATTCAAAAATTCATGACGCGCTCAAATTTATTTTGAAAAATCTGAAAAAAATTGTAATTGCTTGATAGAGTGAGAGTAATGATAGGAAAAATCGGGAACCAGATTTGAGGGGTCGAGGGTCAGATCCAGATCGAATTGGTATGGAATGCCCCATATGTATATAAATATATTATATATCTTGGATTGTGGATAACGCGCCAACCTCATTGAGGTAATTTTTTCTTTTTCTTCGAGTATATTTTCCACTCGGTGTGATTGAAACACCGCGAGAAAACATTCTTTCTGCCTTTTCATGCCATTCCTTTTTTCGACTCGATTATTTCTGTCTGTGATCTATACATTTAGAATAAAATTAAATATGTATATATATGGACGGGTGTATATATATATATATATATCCTTAATTTTTGTACATTGATTAAAAAATTGAGTATCAAAATTGTGTAATTTTTTTATATTTACATTGTTTTGTTAAATGCAAATGCCCGTAATTCCGTCGACCAAGGATTGACTCGATAATCCCAATCCAATCTAATCCTTAAGGTCGAAATATCTCTTGGCCATTTGCAAATCGCGCTTTATGGTCTCGTTTTCCGGCGCGAGTTTAAGGGCAGCTTCCAATTCTGGTATTCCGTGTTGCGGTGCTGATAATTTGCAGAGCGCCGTGCCAAGTCGAGCGTGGCAGCGCGCTCTCGAGTCACGATTACCCTCGCACTTTGGTACCATCAGTTCCAGAGCCTGGAGTTAACATTACATTTTTTTCTTCCTTTCCTCTTTTTTCATTTCATTACTTTTTATTCGTACGATTTTTTTTTATCTTGCACTCACCTTCGAACAATCCTCGGCGCATCTCCGATAATTCTCGGCGGCGTAGTGAGCCGCCGAACGATTAACGTATAGCGACGACATCTTGTCACTGAGCTTTATGCCGTGAGTGTAAGCGCTTATTGCGCCTAAATAATTACCGGCTTTGAAGAACTCACTGAAAGAATTAAATGTTTTCAATTGAACTTCGAAAGAAAAAAAATCGTTATTTCAATTATGTGATGTAATTACTTTTGTCAAAGTTGATTATTATCTTACTTTTTATTCAATCGAAGTATGGAAAATTCATACTTCGAGGAGAAATTAGATTTTGCATTTTTTAGTTTACGAATATAATTTACAATTGATCGTTACGATTTCTACGTCAGCAGAAAAAAAATGTCACAATCTTTTGTTTGTTAATGTTTTTATGGTCGTTGGTCTTAATGCGAGAAATTTTTTACCTACGGAGGAGGCGTTTACTTACTCGCCCTTGTCCTTCAACCATTGAGGATCCTGTTCCTCGGGTCTCAAGTCTTCCGAAACGAAACCGCTCTTCCTTCTCGCTTCCGCTTGTTTCTCCAACCACTGTGCAGAAGCCGCAAAAGATTAAACGCAAGACGAAAATAAATTGAATAAATGGATGCGTATATGCAGGTGGGGATGCATCGTTTTTCGTTTTTCACACAAAATGTGTGAAAAACGAAAACACCACCGTGTGTTGGTACTGGAAAATAGTATTTGCGATGTGAAAAAAAAAATTGTAAAAATGAACCTCCTGTTCCTCAAGATGATGACTCTCTCTCGCAGGCGTTGGGAATTGTCTTTCCGTGAATTTAACATTGATGTTGCACGATTTTCTCGGTCTCGGTATAGCGACCCCGTTCTCCTCGAATATTCCATCTCGACTTTTGCCAAGGAAGATGGTTTTCTCTCTTGACAATACGCGTCTCACGATCTCGTTGCTACGATTCTCCCTTTCTCGCTTCTTTCTTCGTAAGTACTCCCGACGTACTCTCGCGTCGGTTTCCCCCCCGCTGTAACGACCGAAAGTCACTTCAAAGTTACTCGTATTTTCGGAATCCTCGTCCGAACTCGAGGAATCCGAGGAGCAACGGGATTCCACGGGGCTGCTCGTGTCTCGATTTTTACCTGAAACGTTAATTATTCCGGATCAACGGTCAGGATTTGTCAGACCAATCAGACTTTTTTTCTTCCATTCTGCAATTCATTTAATCTCAATTTACTTGCTGGTTCCTTCTCCGACTCGGTACTCTCGTTGGCAATACGCTTCGAATCAATCTCTAAAGAATTGAATAACCAGAAATTTTTATGGCGCAATTGCGACGTGGCTTTCTGTCAGGATTATTGTGTACCTTGCTCCACTTCATTTTCTTCGCACGTTACAATTTCTTCGTTACGGTCTTCGCCCACTTTCGCAGCCTTAGAAATGTTGACTTCTGAGTCTTGGGTTCTTGAATCGGCAATACCCTTTTGGGATACTTCGATTGATCGGTCGTCGTTGAACCACTTTATAGGTTGTCTGATAACGTATAAAAGCACACAAACTGAATACATCCACCATTAACCAATAATCTTCATTATTTGGAGAATAGAAGAATAATTTAATAATCATTTCGAAAATAACATTGTGATAATAATACTTTGAAATAACTTATGAATGATACTTTAAAAAAAAATAATTTACGAATCTAAACGAGACGCACAAAGTTGAGAGTAATCATTCTTAAATAACATTGTGATAATAATACTTAAAAAATAATAATACAAGTGAGCAGGAAATCCCGAACGACTGGTGCAGAATTGAAAAATCAACGTACTGCATAGAGGACAAGAACTTAAAAGGAAACGCAGAAATGGAAAAATACTGGGAGGTAAAGGAGCTCAAAGAGGAGACGAAGGAATTATGGGCAAGGATAAGGAGTGCGAACATAGGGGGGGGGGGAGGGAATAAGGGATATAGGGACAATAGCTGTCGAATTTGCAGAAGTGGGGAGGAAAGTTTGGAACATATTTGTCCCTATGAAGCAGTCAAGAAACAAATCAGAGCGGAAGTAGTGGAAAAACTGGAAGAAGTGCTGGGATATAAAGGAGGAGGAAAAACTACGACAAAAGATACAGGAACTTTTTAGGAATAATCCTGTGAAAGAGTTATGTGCGTATATAAAAGAATTCAAGGCTTAGATAAAGCATGTAACGCAAAGAGAAGGAAATGTTAGTGTAGAAAATGTTGTGAAAACGGAGGCGCGTGTACATAATGTGTACAGCGGAGGCGCGTGTACATAATGTGTACAAATGTAAAGGGGAATAGTATGTGAAAGGGGGCTATGTGTAAACACCCTTAAAGGGTATGTCCTGGAAATAAAACTACCACTAATAAATAATCCGACTACCCCAACAAACTTGGAAATATTAATTCTGAAATAATAGTTTGAGAACAATATGTAAAAAAAATCATTCTGAATTAATAGTTCGAGAACAATGTTTAAAAAATCATAATTCTGAAATATGATTTGAGAACAATATTTTTAAATAATAATTCTGAAGTAATAGTATGAGAAACACATTTAATAAATAACAATTCACGAACAAAAAATACGAATTGAGAATAATAATTCGAAAACAATGCTGTACTAAAAAATAATTCTAAAACAATAAATCAATCCACGAATCAAGCCAAAATCAAGCGTTCATCTCTCAAGAAAAATATTTCAATAAACAGAGTGTAAAATAAAATCGCAAAAATATCCTGAAAAAAAAGGAAAAAAATGTCACCTGTAAGCTTTTTTGTTTTCCTGCATAGTACCGGTGACGTTCTCGAGGATCGGTTTTTCCGAACGATTTCTCCATTCTTCGAAATCCTGCATGGCTTCGCGTCGATGAGAGTCTCGCACAGCTTCAATTTTATTGAGACTTAGTGTGTCCAGATCTATCTGTGCCCTCACAGCTTGTCGCTGCAGGGTTTGACGTTTATCTAGAAAACAAAATTGTTCGACTTCAATACAGCGGAAGGTTCAACGGCGCGAAAAGGGGGAAAAAACAATCCGTAGAAAATAAAGTACGGGTGAACGATGTAAAAGATCGCGAGGACTCACCGCCTCTGGCCTTGTCTCTCTTCTCGGCGGAAACGCGAGCGATTTCCAATGCCCGTGATCGTTGGGCACGCTTTTTATCCCTGTCGAGTCCTTCCATCAGTAGACTCGGCCATTCCACACCAATTTCCTGCTTCTTCAATGTAAAAACCGCTGTTTCGTCGCCGATCGTGCACTCGCTCGACTCCTCGATAATCGCTCCCCAGAGGAAAAGTTCGAGAATGAATGGTGGGTAGCTTGCCTGTTTTTTTTTTCAGTAAAGACAAATCATACTGTATTAGAACAAATAGGATGAATAAATAAACGTGTCAGTACTAAACAGTACATTGTGAACATGACGTTTCGAATCGATGCTAATTTGAGTGCTGTGAGTAAAAAATTAAAATTAACAAAATAATAAAATTGATAGATTAGAATTTACTTTATTTCGTGAAAAAAAAACTGATTTCTTCCGAATCGATTAATCTATAAAAATAATACGATAAATTCAAATAAAATCGATTCAATTTGTTAGCACTTTAAATTACTGTTATAACAAATATTTGTATTCTCAATCTGAGCACGAATCGAAACGTGGCGACGTACCTTCAGGTAATTATCGACGGCAAAGAGATCAATTTTATTTGGGTGTCCGACGAGGCGCGTTGTTACTACGACAACCTCGTGATTCTGACGCCAAGTGTAATCACTCACAATTATAGCCGGCATATCGACTCTCTTCGAAATGTCTACTCCAAAAGAATGTTTAAAATTCAAATCCGAATATTATCTCAGTATCGCACGTCCACGAGCTCACTTTTTTTGAGTGCGCGACTGCAGACTGAAGTTATATTTGAATTATCGATCAAACAATTGTAGCAAAGACAGTCGCGTATCGCGGCACGAAATTGCACATACTCGCGGAATATAAATCGATTAAAATTACGCGCAATGACAAAAATCTTTGTCTCTTACTCGCGCGCGTATATACGAATGAAAAAAAAAGAACAAAAACGAGTAACAATGAAATAAAAATGAAAGGATTCTTACAACGCCGGCGAACGGCGAATCGCTAAGAATAAAATGCACAACTCACGTTTAATGTACGAATTCTTTTTAATTGAAATGTGTGTGTATTGTTTTCTTTTTTTTTCCTTTTTTTTCGAGAGTATTCGTAAATGAGAATACCATCGGTACAGATATTTACTAATAAAAAGCTGCCGAGTAAAGTACGCGTACTTGTAACCGCGTTTTGGAACAACGTTTATTGATTCGATATTGTTATCCTCTCTCGTTACGGTATATATGTATATATACATATATATATTTATATAGGTATAATATATGTATAATCTCGGCGATAAAAAAGAAACGGGAAGAGATTGGTAGACAGTGATAAAGAAGACAGCAAGATCCTTTCGAATGAATGGGTTACTGGTACGTTTTTTTTTCTTCCTCTCTTTTTCATCCTCTAAGTCTTGCTCGCTTTCGTAAGTTCTTGTTCTTTTTTTTTCTTTTGTTCCGCTTATTCGTACTTCAACTCTCGCAATTAAAATATAACAGTACATACATGGTTACGCTAAGTACGGGTTCTCTTCTTTACTTCGTTTTCATTGTGTTTCTATTTAGTTTCTTTTGTTTGCTTTTTTTATATTCGTAGGACTTGTGAGCATCTTAGAACGTCAATGCCCGCGTCTCGCGAGGATCTTAATCGACTACTCGAATCTAATTCGAACGTAACACTTAAAAATCAGTCGTTTTTTCCGCTGTGTCCGGCTGGTCAAACCGGCCGGACGCTTCGTCATTTATCATTGGGAAAAAAAAATAAGAACGATCTTCGAACGAAAAAAAAAGAAGTCAATGGCTTTCCTGCTACTCTTGCGAGTCGTCTTTTTCGCCCGGCTCGGGATACACGTTAATCTCGCCGAGTATCCAACGGAGCCAGGTCTCCGATACATTTTCTGTTTTTATCCCTTTTCCGCATCGAGAAAATAAAATCTTGTAAAAAGAAGTGCGCTTGCTCGTGAGACTGCGCGTGTAGCTTATGAGTTACAAAATTGGAGGACTTTGAGATAAACGTTGTCGTCTCGTCATTCTAATACACGTAAACTGATGCGAAAGTACTGTTATGACACTAATAACGTGGGAGAAACGGCTCCGCACCGGTTCATTTTCTCGTTGAAAAGATTCCACACCCCCACCTAACCACCCCCTACACCCACGGCGACCCCGCTTTTTCATCGCGCTTCCGACTGGGCGGATGATTTTTTTTTAATCCAATTGTAGCTTAGCTTATCGGTATCGTTACGATCGACAATGTCAATGATCGTTGAAAAAAAAAACGATATTACAAATATCATTTTTTTCAATCGTCGGTTACAGATTTGTTGGTGACTATTTTCTTGGCGCATTTTTTGCTGACGCGTGCCGAGCACTCTCGTATTTTTTGTGCTTCTTTTTTTTCGCTTTGAGCCGCCCCAGTCCAGGACGTTTCGAAAGAACGGCGACTGATCGCAGCCCCGAATAGTCGTAGTTAACGAGTCCGATCGGTAGATTATCGTTTGTGCACATGGGGCGATCTTCTCGTTTGTTAACTTATACCACTACTATAAATAGGTAGAACGCCCGTACGTGTGGTAAATCTCTTACGTCTAAATGTTTCTGGTACAGTATTCGATCGCACGTGACGCTTTTGTTTTTTAGTTTTCTCTTAAATATCGTTCTACTCTGATACTTCGATTGGTAATTTCTGGTATGAAAAGAAGAGTAAAAAAAAACGTCCGTGATACCGAAAGTGACGGCTCAGTGAGTACAATGTCGATCGTGCAATATTGGGCAGCAGAGGGAGGGGGGGGGGAGGTTGGGGGTTTATTCGAGAGTCTCGATTCATTTGCGGAATGTCTGAGACAGGAATTATACGCGGGTATCGCAATATCGATTCTTCACTCGTGTTATTTTGCGATTTTTGTTTGTTTACTTTTTTTCTTCTTCTCTATGGCAAGTGCAAATTGCTTGATCTACACGTCGACGAAACACACGCGACTGCGCTGGCAATACGTGCGTACCGTGATCATTGATATGAAGTGTTTCTTTGAGCAAAATGGCGAAATCACGAAAAAAAAGGTGAAAAGAAGATTCAAAAAAGAAACGGGAACAAAGCAACACGGAATAATCGTATGTACAACACATAACGAATGGCTCGGGTACGATCGACACTTTCGATGCTTCGACACAAAATTCTACGATCTAGCAAGGTGTTACAATATATGTATATACCGTGAGGTGGCCCAAAAAGAAAATCGACGATTGCCCATTCTGCTCTTCCGCGTAAATCCAAGTGACCGTCGTTCCGGAAAAAAAAGAGAATGCCCGATATTTTTATTCGTAAGCAAGGATTGGAAGATGAATGTGTCGAAGGAATTTACCGATTCGTTCGATCAAATCGGAAGAATCAATGTATTTCTGGTTTGAAAGCGTTCAGCTGAATAGGATTAAAAAATAATCTGATAAAAGTGCCGAATCGAGACACTAAAAATGTACAATGCAAACAATGGGCATTTTTTTTAAACTTCCGGTGATGCCCTCAAGAATGTTCCGAGGAAGAGCAAAAGGCGCGAGAATCTTCAACCGTTTTTGCGCTACGCTATTGTACTCGTATACGACAACAAGAGTTCAGAGTTCCGGTAACGGGGACCTTTTTCACAATTTTGTTTCCTTCCGCTTTCTCGCTCATACTCCAAAGTACACGGAGGAAAGAAAAAAAAACAACTCAATCACCACTCACTTTCTCTGTCTCTCTCGTCTTTCACTTCCGCTTCTTCCATTCATGCGCGGCGCAATTCGTTCCCTCTTTACACAATCCGCAAGTTACAACGCTATTCTTCTTTCATATATGTATATATATATGTGTGTGTGTATATATTCTATTGTTACGCCGAAACATCGATAACGATCGAGATCTCGTTCGAAAATAAATAATAAGAGAAAAGTTTAAGGAAAAATAGGAAATGAAAGACACGAAAATTAGGCGAGAGCCTCGAGCTTCTCGCTAAATACACAAACACACGACGACATACACACACGCGTCCCTAAATTCTCATCTCGCAGAGCGTTCACATTTTCACTCGTTAGTTTTCACGCCAAGCGTCATTCATCGTTATCATCATCATCGTTATTACTAATTAAATACGCGAAAAAATAAACAAATTATACAAGACGCTAGGTCGATCGGAGGAGCATGTCTCCTCTTCTTTAAACTTGATCGACGAAAGATTCTCAACAATAATGGACGAAAGGTTGCTTCAACGACGATGAGAATGATTACACGAGAATTAAACGTGTCTCCTTGGTTTACCGTTTTTCTCAACTTTGTCCGACGATTGTAGGGAAATAGAAAAATATCATTATAACAATCGTATTCGAATCAATCGGGCTTTTTTTTTATCGATGAAATAAAGTCGATAATACGTCGAACTTTGTCGTGTTCTCCGTCAACTACGAGTTTCTTAATGCGTCCATAGTTTTTTTTTTTATAACGAAAAAACGAATCGGGTGGGAGACAATCATTTGTATATCACCCAACGGGTTTGCGACTTTTTCATGGTCCGCCCCGAAAACAGGGGGTCTAGAAAATCGTTTTCGCCCTTCTGTACGCGTGATCGATAGGGAGAACAGAAAAAAAACATATGGCGATAATCCGGCGCGAAGTAAATGAAATCTTCGTAAAGTATCGCCTCGACGTGCGCTACTGATAGCTTAGGGCGATCTTCTTATTCGATTATAAAAAAATCATACATGCATACACAATACCGTACATGCACAAACACACCAGACGCGCCCGCAAGTAAACATTATTGCGTATTCACCTTATTAGAATAAACTATTTATATATATATACATATATATAATATATATATGTATATATATATCACGCATCGCAACGCAAATATCCTTCGTGTGTTGAGCGCGTCGACTGGATATTTCTCTTATTTCTTTCGCGCCGCTTTCTCAGCTTTTCTTCGCATTCGCTCGATTTCTTTGCGCTCTTTGCGCTCACGTTCGGCCTGTGCTCGGAGCTCCTTCAATTTTCTTTTGAGATGAGACTTGTCGTCACCCGATATGCAGAGGCCCTTGAGATCCCGGGATTCGAGACGAAGCAAACTATTGCCGCAAATACCGTTGTCGATAAAACGCGACGCGTATCGCTCTAAGCCGATACCCGACAGCCATTGGCAGACCTGCGAAAGGCGAAAGTGATTTTAGACGAGGCGAGCTAGACGAGGTAGAAGAACAATTTAAAAGTAATCGTATCGACGTACTTGTTCCTTGGACCAATCGGCGATCGGTGCTGATTGCCAGAAGTGCGACTTCTTATCACCGAAGCCGAAGTCACTGGAATTCGGTGGCAGCCAGACCTCGAGACCGCTCGAATCTGCAAAATCGATAATCCGTTCGATCGGTTAGAGAAGCAAGGTCGTGAAATGAAGAAAAAGTGAGACGATAAGTGCAATGATCTAACGAATCGGTGATTAGGAAACGATCAAGTGATGAGCGTTACATGCAAGCGGTGCATTTCATGGGCGTGGGACGGTCAGTACCTGCGCTGCCAGCCTTGGACGGACTGGGCTCGACGGCAGGTGGACTAACGGAACCACCCGAGGACAAACTCGAAGGCGAGCCACCGGGATGGTGCCAAGGTGTGCCTCCGGTGCCGATTAGGTTTGGCGGAGGTACTGCCGCTTTCTTTGCTGCGTTACGACAATACAACGAGTCTATTTTTATTACGTTACTACAGTGATCACGATATATAACCCTTAAGGGCGTATTTTTCTTCTCTCTCGCTCTCTTTCATCGCTTCATTCTCATCCTCTTTTTTTCCTTTTTCATTCACAAAAGCAATATAAAACAGCGCAGCCAACTAGAGATAAACATCTTTCAACATCCACGAGTACTCATTCGTTTGCGCGCAGAAAAGCTGCGATTTACCTCGATTAGCCTCGTTAACGGCCTGCCTTATCTCCTCGACGAGATGATTCGTGACTAGGGTAGGATCGTTGCTGTGCGGATGATTGAGATCGCTAAAGTCGCCGGAACTCTCTCGCGACGATGAAACGTCGTTACCGCCGAGTCTTCGCTCACGCTCCGCGAGCACTTGCTTCAATTGCTCCGCGAGAGACGCCGGAGGTCCGGTCAAACCTGACGTGTGGACAAAGATAAGAATTTTCGATTGAAAAGGGCCGAGCGTTTGATCAGTTGATATTAAGAGATACTCAATTGTCTCAGACGTCGATACGTCCAATGAAAACTCAACTCAAAGCTTCCGTAAGTATTACTGCATTGTTTTCAAGAAAAAAAAATTATGACGATCTAGACGATTTGAAAGAGTTTCTTATGAATATTCGTGAACTTTGATTGGACGCATCTACCCCTAAAAAACATCCGTTTCCTCCAGCATATATCGTCAAAACACTCGACTCCTTTTGACACGGTGAGCATTCGAAAAACAAGGTCCATTCGCGACTTTCCGCCGTACCTTTCTGCGAGGGTGGCCAATTCTGTTCGGTCATAGCTCTGACCTGAGAACTTATCGTACTGTGCTGGCGTATCGTCGTCGAGTGTGCGGATTCGAAATACTGCTTGCTCTTTTGCGAACTTATCGACGAGCTACTCGAGTAGGAACTCAAATTTGATTGTTTCGAGATCGAGTCGTTCGTCGAACGGCTACTCAAGTCGTGCGAAATGCCCAATTTCGCCGAGGAATCCTCGGTATCGGTATTGTCACCGGATTCGTCCAAACCGTAATCCTGCAATCGCGAGAGAAAATAATAATCGTTAAGAAATTTTTGGCAATTTGTGAAAACGAGCAAATTTGAATAATTCGCGCGTTGCATTCCCATCATTTCAGTCTTTGACGTTTTTTTTTTTCAATAGAACATTCCTGCGTTCACCGTTTACATGCAATAAACGCGATCAAAATAATAATAGTGGTCGCAGTAATAAAAAAATAATAATAAATAACAATCATGATAAAATAATTGTTATGAAGTTATTTATAATAACAGCAATAAAAATAATTGCAATAATGGTAATATTTATACAATAATAATAATCGAATAATAATTATCATTCGATGACATTTTAAGTGAAAAAAAAAAAATTGCCCCGTACCGAACTACTGTTGCTAAGACCACCGGATCTTTTGGGTAATTGTCGATTAGCGAGTCCCCCACGACTAGCAAGCTCAGCCTTGCTCTTTCCGGCGGTATTGTCGAGCAATCTGTGCGCCGGGACGGCCCTATCCAGTTCTTCCTTGATCGGGATAGGTAGAGGAAGTTTTCTTTCGACGGTGGCTGTTCTGTCGCCATCGTCGGGACTGCTGAGATCGGACGTTTCAGTGTCGGACAATTGGCAGCTCGCGGAGGATGGTGGGGGTGGTAACTGTCGTCTCGTGAGTTGCGGCGTTACTATGCCCTTGGTCGCGCCGTCGTAAGGTAATCTCACCGGAAGTCCGAATCTCGTGTGGGTCTCCGTCAATTCGACCTCCAACGTGATCACCTGATGCACCAATTTTCGTAACTGAGTACGGCGTCGCGTTTTCGCGAGTGTTATTTTACAGGTTGTGAGTGTTAGAGTTCGTTTTTTTTTTCGTTGTTGTTAAGGGTTGTGAATGGTTTGTTTGAATATTCCATTTCGTTTGGTCTTACCCGATCTTTGAGAGTCTTGACGAGGGCGTTGTACTCGGTGTCTTTCTCCTGCAACAATTGTTGATAAAAGTCATCGCGAGCCGCGATATCGGCCCGCAATTCCCTCGCAGCACGTCTCGCGCGCGCGTACTTCTGTTGGATAACGGATGTTTGAGCGGTTGCTTGTGCAAGCATCTCTCGCGCCGTAGCGAGCTCCTGTCTCGTCGCGCCCAACGATCTCTCGGACTCGTGCAAGCGTAGCCTCGATTCTCGCAACTTTGCCGCGTATTCCTCACTACCGGCTCCATTGTTTTCCAGCTCGACGAGCTGTGACGGAAAATCGTGAAAAATTCGTGAGACTTCGCTTTCGCGTGAGATAAGAAGCAGCGCCGGAAAAAGCTTGTTGGAAATGCTTGCGAGAGGATTTGTTTTGATACTTTTTTTACTTATGCAGGTACATCAAAGAGAGGGGGAGACAGAGAGAAAGGGAGAGAGAGAAAGAGGATGGAAGCATTCTTCGGAGGATTACGGAATAATCGTGTCGAGCGTTTTATTCACAGCAAATACGGCAATTGCGTTAAAACGAGTAACTGTCGGGACAAGCGGACGAACGTTTGCGAGTTTTTATTACCTTTGCCTTGAGCTTTTCCACCTCTTCGTCGGCTAGGGCATGTTTATACTGACTCTGCAAGCAACGAACGACAGACACAAGGCATAAGCAAAAAAAAAATGAAATGAAAAATCACCCGAGTCCACCATTCGATTGGCCTAGCGAGGTTTTGAAAACAAAAAACCCCATCCCTCCTTGATGTCGAAAACAAAAGTGAAGGAATAATTTACAACTAGCGGAAATGCATTTACTGTACACTATTGAAAGACAGAGGAAACAATTGTAATTTTGAGGCTATTTTTTTCTATATACAGTGCGGGTATACATAAAAAAATCGTTCCTGATTTTGCGACACTTCGAAAGACGCTGGAACTGATACACCACGCGTATCATGTACACTACGTGACACTCCAAGCATTTTTATAAACCACTTCTTATTCTGTTGAAGAAAAAAAAACAAATAACTGTAGCCACTGTTCTATTCGAACAAAAAAAAATGCCAGCATTTTTGTACGTAAATTCGGAGGCGGAGTGTAGTGAATGTTGGTTTCTCTTTCTTCCTGGATATTTCTTGTGACTCGGTCAAACCCAAACAATTTCGTGGTTCATAATATAGAGAACTCGTAATATGGAAAGATTGGACCTTTTATCGATTTATGATACTGATGTTATTTGGACGTAGATCTTAATGGATCTTTCTGAAATTTCGTAAGTGAAATTTTCTTAGGGTTCCTGTGATATTCACCGATGAAACGCTCGCTCCTCCTCAAAGTATTCCTTTCGCGGAGGGCCGCATTTTGTAGGCGCATAAGCAGAGCCCTTTCGAATCATTAGTAAACTACAGTGGCGCTTCATAAAAATAACTTACAATAAATTATTATGCCTAACGATAAAGGGGAATAAAAATTTCTAAAAATTCTTGTTGATTTAGACATTTTTAAATTTTCTCTGGAAAGTCGCGGTTACGAAAATTCTTCTGCATGATACATTTTTCCAAGTTTTATTATTATTTTCTTTAAACATTTGGTGACCCCTTGTTTTTATTGTCATTACGGAATCTTTCGAATTTCTTACATGCATAGAGTAGTTTATATCAGACATCTAGAGTTATTTAGTATGTAAATTATTACATAGAAATGTGGCCAGCATGTCATCTCCATAAGGTGCCACATAAATTAGACGATTTTTAGAGCCGTAATTCTTTGTTAAAAATTCGATAACTTGGCTTTCAATTCGACCAGTGTACTGGCATATATTCTTTCTTCATTGTAAACGAAAATCAGTGAATTATTAAATATTCGAGTTCGTGAAAAGAATACCTTAATCGGAAGAACGTTTTAACCAAAACATCACTTCTTCAGAATTCCAACAGTGAAATTCCTGAAGAATAATAATCGATTACAGAAGTATCATCGGTCCGCTGCACAGTACTAATTTTGAAACCTCCACGTGTATTTTTCCAAACGTACAGAAAAATAAAATTCACCATACTCCGGCCTCGACGTAAAAAAACATAACAGAACACTATGAGATAATGAAACACTATAATGAGCAATAAAATGTGCGAAACTATCGTTCTAAAATACGGCTTGGGATTTTCACACGATAAACGAAATTCTGTACATTCGTAAAGTAGAAGCAAAAGAAAAGAAAAAAAAAGAACGCGAGTTGATGCATACCTCTTGGAGAAGGGCTCGCAAGCTGTCAACGTCGCTCTGCGTCGTCGGTGTTACGTTTGAAGGCATCGAGGAGCTGATTATCGGTGATCTGCTTCGATTGCTAGGCGAGAGATAATTCTCGATTGGACTGTGAGGCGGCTCGCCCTCGGAGCACGATGACATCGCTGGCGATCCCGGTATGCCTCCCATTCCTGTGCTACTGCTTATCGAGTGATCCTCACCGCCCCTCTGACCGTCGGGCGACGCATCCGAGAAGTTAAGTCTCCTGTTAATTCACGGCAAAGTATTTTATTATTCCGCACGAAGGAATATGACGATATTTTATCGAGGCAAAGCCTTTTGCCACGAGAGATTATATCGATCGTGAGCTGCTTTTCATGTTTTTTCTTTTCCTCAGCACCCCAGGAGGCCTCGGGCTCGTCCCAGGGTGGCCGCAGTTGTCGTCACTGATTATATGCGAGCAAGGATTAACCATCATTGGAAAAGATAAAGAGAGCTGCTCACGTGGGACTACGAAGTTGTTGTATGGAACGATAAAACTTGAGGCAAAAAAGTTTACTTTATGGGGAAATTTTCTACGAGGTCTAACAGATTATTTATTTTTTGTGAACAATGACAATATTCATTTCTATACTTACAGAGGGAACACATCCCTGTCAGAGCGAAAACTTTGATAATGATTGACAATCGACCTTCTTTTGTGGAAATTCACTATTGGTTCCTTCAAATATCCACAAAAATGCGTACGAAAAGCTATTAAAAAAGTATTTTTTAATACAAAATGGCACTGGAGCCTTCATTGGGACCAAAATACCTAAGTGTTTGTTAATTTAGATAAAGATAGATATATAATTTAGATATAGATAAGTAAAACACTAAAGAAGTATCAAAGCTTTTTGCAAAGTATTAAAAAATCTTTCTGCCATTAACATTTTTTTGTAAATGTGTGTGTTTTTTTAACGCATTCTCGCATGTTTTTTTACAAAACATTATATATTTTTTTTTATCTTTGATGGTTACATTAAGGAAGTTGAGGTGTTACAGTCCTTTTTCTTACCCAAAAATTAACAACAGTACGTTTCAAAAGTTCAGCCGCTTTCCAATCTGGCAATGTCGCATACATTTTTAAGCTGTGAATGTTTGCGCGTGTGTGTGTACTGTCAAATTACGATCAGCAAAGATTGTAGTAAATCATTTACGTGGAGAAGATAATGGGTGACTGAAGCAGTATATAATGAAAGGATCAGTTAAGTTAACGCGGGAAAAAAGCCGCAAGATTGTTGAAAGCAACACTAACGCTGATGAAGGTGAAGCGAACCTTAACCTTAAAATCGTGCAAGACAACGTCTTATAGATATTGAATTATATTATATTATTAGATATACGAATATGAAAGATATGTATGTTTGTATATATGTAATTAATAAATTATTGATTCATTTTTTTTTCATTTCTCCCATCCCTATACATGTATTTTAATCTTGAGCGCCATGAATTGCATATAGTGCATTTTCGAAATTCCCGCCACGGCACACGGACTTGGGTACATTTCATATGCGACGTTACCAGATTTTCGGTAACTGAGGTATTTGTCGGAATAATCCGTTTATTCTGTTAAAATGATTCTGCTAAAAAATCTGTAAAAATCTGACCATGCTTATTCATCCTTCTTCGTTTACTGTAGAACATTTCATATTTTTAGATTCCTATAAACTTACATGTAAATTGCATTATGGATTTTTCTCAATAACCAAGTTTCTAAACTGCACGATTCAACTTGAAGCATTAAAAATCTCCGAAACTATGTTGTAAAAGTGATTAATTTTTCGAGATTTAATGTATCATAAATTAATCTCTCGGTGATATAAATTTCAATCGCCTACCACCATTTCGATTTTGGTATCGAAACTCCTTAAGTAATAGCATTGGTATTTTTCTCAGATTCAATTCGAGAATTTGCAAATAATTACGACGCGAAGGCCTTCGACGAAAAAGATCTCTTTTTCATCGAGACTGTCTTCATTTTGTGTATTTGTAAAAAAAAAAAGAAACTAATAATTGCTTTATACATTTCTCAATGGATATTAGGAATGAGTAATTGTAAATGTTCGATAAATTTAATTAATTTTAACATAAATACGGGATGTACGTTTACCTATTGGCGCTGTTCGCTTGTTCGCGTTCTCGATCCGCCTGCAAACTTTGGCGAATGAGCATGGCAACTTCGGAATTTTTTGGATCGCGCTCACGTCCAATGACGAAGCGCACGAGTCCCGACGTGTTTCGTAGCACGCTCGCGGCGTAAGCCTGCGTCACGCCGACCAAAGATTTACCATCGACCTCGACGATTTGATCGTTAACCTGTATTCTGCCCTCTCTCGCTGCGGCTCCTTTATCCGTTATCGTTTTCACGAATATGCCCAATTTCTCGAGACCGGCGTCCGCGCCGACACCCATACCGATTATACTGAGGCCCAGACCTTCCGGTCCCTTCATTAACTCGACGGGAAAAACCTGATAAACGTAAGAACACATGTTTCCATTATCGGCTGTTTGCTCCACATCGTAATTTCGGCCGACACTCTTCGTGCTCATCTATATTGGTAGTGTGTGACTGATGTGAATTTTCGATTTATCGCGCTCATTGATCCCACGATAGATAAGCTATCGGCGAGGCTCAAGGTCCGTATTTGTCGGAATAGTTTTAACGCCCGATAAGATTTTGGGTGCCTCGTTTCGATCGAAGCGAGCTCTGTGTACAATTTTTTTTTTTTACGATTTCTACATTGCATAGCTTTATAGTCTACGGTCTTAAGGTAGTAGTCTCGCCAAGCTTCCATCAATAGAGCGATGAATTTTTCAACGTGACTGTGGCGAGACTACTAACTTAACTTTAATTTGCAAGAAAGATTTTGTAAAAATTCCAAAAATTAAACGAGCTATGACGATCTTTGTGAACGTCATCTAAATCGTCTTTTGCGCCCGATTCACTTCGAATGCGGACGGAGCATAGTTTATAACATTTTTATCGGATTACCGGATCATTTTTTCATGTGTTTAATCATTTGTTAATAACAAACGATTAAAGCTGTTTCCTTTGGCCGAAAATCAGTGTTTGTCTACAGTTTGCCATTCTCGTAATTTTCAATTTTTAAAAAAAACTATCCAGTCATCTGAAAGTTTTATTATTATATTGAAAGTACATTTATTTTTCATTTCCGATAATCCTGGTTGCCAAAACCTCCTACGCCGATTGGCCATCCAGCAACGGCGGTACATTGTTTAAATGATCATAACTTCATTGTTTATCAATATTTTTCAGTAAAAAAAAACTCAAACTTGGCAAGGCTATCAATTGTGTGTAAAATCCCGATATTCTCATCAGAAAATTTTTTTTACGATTGTCTATGCGAGTGATTTATGCGCGCAGGATTTTCCATAGAAACTACGCTAAATTTGCCGGTTTTGAATTTATTTATGTAGCCCGAATAGCCGGTAATCTTGTTTGAGTTTTAAAACACGTCGATATACATTGTCTGTAGCATATAAAAATAATTGAGCAGCGATTTGAAGATGAAGTACGGATTCGTACTACTTCAAGCATCACCGAGCGATAATAAAAGTAAGAAATGTAAGAAACGGCGATGCTTATTATAAAATCTTAGCGAACGGGCGATAAATTCAACCAACTCATTCTCGTCGGGCCAACGTACCTCCATTTTTTCGACTCGTTTCTCAAGCTCGTATTCGGCGCTTGCGGCGACAGGATCGACATCCTCGTTTCGACGATCGTACTCGTTAACCGAGTGCGTGGAGTATACTCTCATTGGGCCACTGTCGAAGGATACTTTGCTGCTCTTCTTCACGACTACGGACGGCGGTAAGTCATCCTCATCGTCCTCAGAGTCCGGTAGCCCGCTGACTTCCATCCAGAAGTGACCATCCTCGAAATAATGAACACCGTTCTCGACTAGAATCTGCAAAGGGTCGGGAAAACTGGATAACTCCGAATTACGAAAAAGAGAGAGAGAGAGAGAGAGAGAGAGAGAGAGAGAGAGAGAGAGAGAGAGAGAGAGAGAGAGAGAGAGAGAGAGAGAGAGAGAGAGAGAGAGAGAGAGAGAGAGAAATTCGTATCTAGCATCAAAGATGAATGGAGAATTACAATTTTTCCAGGTACTGGAGTAAATTCGTCTCGCTGCTCCGTCTCAGTGTCGTCGTTGGCCTCGTGGGTCGTGTCGTTCAGACTGCTCACGGATCCCAGCAGACCGCTCTCGCTTCCCGTAACCGAACCTATTTGGCTCTCCGTCAACGAGTCTATCGTCAGATCGCTTCGGGACCTGTGTGACAAACTAAAATCAAAAAAAAAAAGACGATATCGTTTATTCCTGAGCGATGAGTGTATTGACTGAATTTCTTATACAAATAATAGCAGTCGTTACTTTTTTAAATTTGATTTCCTAAAACACTTTAGTATCGGATTCGCATTCGGGCACAAGAGAAACTGTGGAAAACCCGTGCCGATGAAGGTTACATATCTACTGAGGTCCGTCGCGGAAACTTGGCAAAAAGGTTTTCTGCTTGGCAGTCGACGCGCACGGCTGAGATGTCACCCGTCCGGGTATTGGCCCGGACCGCGCGCGTCAACTGTTGGTACTATTTTATTTTATTGTTATTAATCTTTCGTGATGGCGCTGGATCACATTGACCCTGGTAATTTTCAATTGTTTCTAACGAGGAATGATAACGCATTTGCAATTATTCTTCAATTATACCTGTAATCTTGAGCTATACTGCTGTTAATGAGACTGGTGTCCGGTGCTGATAAAACGTCCGACAACCAGTCCGGCGTATTGTCCATTTCTTCCCTATCCCTCTCTCTCTCCTTTTCCGCATCTTTCTCCTTGTCCGGAACTTTGGTCTCAGCCTCTACGGGACCCGTGGTATTGCTTGGCGACAGCAATCTCGCTATCTCACGGGCTTCGTCGTCGGACAACAGAGCCGAGCCTTGTCTGAGACAAACAATTGCACATTTGGTCAAACAAATAATGCGCAGTCGGAGGAAAAAAAAAGATATGTTCTTTCATTTTTATTGAATTTAAATACTGACCTAATTTTCTTTTCCAAGATACTGCCGCGATTCAACGATCGAATCAATCGGGAATGAATTTCACGCAGGAAAAATTGAAAAAAATAAAAACAAAGCAAAGAGAACATCAATTAGCGAACGGAAATTGAAAGATTCGAGGAATAGAATATGATAAACTTCTTTTTGTCAATCTTTCCCTCAGCACCCCGGGTGGCCTCGGGCTCGTCCCAGGGTGGCCGCAGTTGTCGTCACTGTTAATATGCGAGCAAGGATAAACCATCATTGGGAAAATTCAACAGAGTATCGAGTCATAAATACGTTGACTTTAAGCATTTTTGCATAAAAGTTTACGCAGAAGAAAATTCTTCATTTCCCGTCTCTCAAATATACAGGATTCGTCAATAAATGTTTTTTCTTCCCCCAAAGTTACAGTTTCAATAGAATTATTTTTTGCACAAGCTTCAAGCGGTTCGAAATTTAACCTCCCAACTTGCAATATCGAAAGATTTTTCGCCCGTTGCCCGGAAGAGGTTCGATCAGAGTGACACAAAGTGTTTTGAGACGATGAAAAATAAGAAGAAAAAAAAACAAAATAAGCACACACACTCGAATCGTACAAAAATTTCGATCTTTCAAGAATCAAGAGGCTTTTTCCCCGGACGCAAGGTCTCTGCGTTTTCTTTTAGATCTCTGCGGCGGTGTTTAATTACGTTTCGAGAAACAAATAACTCAATGTCGCGAAATGATTCGGTGAAAGAACAAATCGACGAATAAATTGTTCCGTTGAATTGTAATTTTTTTCTTCTACCGATCGATCTTAATCACGCGTTTTCCCAATATTTCAAAGCCCACATTCGAATTTGCCAACACGGAGATCCTCGAGTTATTGTTTTGGTGACCGCGTTCAGCGTTACGACTCTAGGCTACTCCGATAAAACGGTTGGAAAACAAGAGCGAGGCAAAAAAAGAGGGGGAGACAGAGAGAGAAAGCGAGTAAAGATCCTCGAATTATTGTGCTCCTAGGAAAAAGAATAAAGGAAAAACTAATGAACGAGCTTACCGCGAGCTCAAAAGATTCTCGGCCTCGTCGGGTGTCATGGTGTCTGGGGTGACGGCATTGACTGTCTGGCTGACGATCGGTTTGACGGGTGTAGCCTCGTACCGTCTGTTCGAATCGTCGTATTCATAAATCTTGTGGTCTTCGAGATTCGTGATGGTCTTGGCGTCGCTCGAATCGGTATCCTCGAGCAAACTGTTTTCCGATTCTCTCTGTTCGTCTTTGAGATTATTGGTGTCGTTGTTGCGTTGAATCGGCGACGCGGAGATCGGCGGTGTGACCGATTGTGGTTTTGCAAAGTGTCGCGTCAAGTCGGATGCAACGCCGCTGTTATTCTCGGACAATCTGAGCAAGGCGAGCTGTTGATCGGCCTTTTGTTTCTCGAGTTCCCAGGTGGTCTGTAGCTGTTCCTCGGAGTCCTCAACGGCAGCTTTGTCGGTTGCGTCGACGGAAACTTTTTCGTCGTTTCTCGTGAGATTCGTCCCGACGAGGATCGCGTTGTTGGCCTCGTTATCCTTGAAGTCCTTTTCGAAGCGTTCGTTCGACACGTTGTTGGACTGATTGACATTGTGAGTGGACGAGCCGAACGAATTCTTGTCCGCGTAATTGTTCGTTCTCTCGAGTTCGCAAAAGCTCGAACGCTTCTCGCTCACTTCCTCCTTGTTCTTGGCCAATTTTTCTCTCATTGAGACTCTTATCTGATCGTTTTTCGCGTTTGAGACAGTTTTTTGGCATTGCACGTCAGCCAACGCTTGTTTCTCCTTGCTGTTGTCCGCAGCGGTTATTTTTTCGTTTATCAACGACGTTGTCTCGTTGCGCAACGTTGTCTCGACACACGAACGCTCGTTCGTTACAGGGGCAGCCTCTTGGAATTTGTACGTAGCCTCGTTGATCCTACTCGGTGTCTCGTTCAAGCGCACATTAACGTCGTTCTTTTGCTCAGAGTTTAGCCTGCCGACGATCTTTCCAGCCTCGTGGACAGCAGCCGCGGCAGCAGCTTTGGGTGGCGTTTTTGGTTTTTGTGGGTGCCCTTGGTGTTGATCCTGATTCTGCTGCATTCGCCGGGCGTAGGGCGAAGGTATCGGTATCTCTTTGTGCTCCAATGGAGGATACTCCTGATCCGAACTAACCACCGAGGCCGGACGTTGACCCAGTCCAGCCGCTGGCATTTCCATTCGCACGTGCGAACGCCTGACAACCGTCGCTGCATCCGTCTCCACGAACTTTTCACTTCCGCCCTCGTCGCACGATACCACCTCCGTGTACGTTGTCGGTGGCTTCTCGTTTCCCTCGGCTTCAAGGTCATAGCTGTTGCGGCCTGCGAATCCAAAGAGACAACGGCCGATTACGGAGTGACAAACAGTGAAGTATTTTTTTTTACTGGTCGGACATTTTTCCTCTAATCGTGGCGAATTAATAAGGGGTTTTCTTGTTTTTTTTTTCATTCGAAAATAATTATAATATTGCGATGGCAATAATTTTGTAAGCATTCAATGGAGACGATTTTTAGAAATTATTCGAGATTTTTTTTACCACAGCGTTACGGGCATAGAGGGGGCAAGGGGGTTTGCTATGACAGATGGGCGAACATGTTTAAATCGTAAGGGTTCTTAGTGATTACGAAATCTCGAAGAATTACAACGTCGGTTATTTCCTTCGAATATATAATACGCAAAAACGTTAATTATTCGGTACTTAATTTGAAAGAGCTTTAGTTAACTGATTTTGAAACAAGAGCTAATTCCAACAAATGATTTTTTGAATAATTGGCTAATTATATTTTATCGATTAATAATTTATTCGACGACTTTTTGAAGCATTTCCATTCTGAACATTTATTTTTACCCCTTTTCTTTCTCCCCCCTATAATTTAAAGAATACAAAAGAATGTGGCCTCCATCCGGAAGTCACATACTTTTGTAATAACATCAAGAGCCGTGAAAGCCTTATAACCAATATGTCAACAATAATTTGCCAATAGACAAACTGCCCAAAGCAATCATAGAATCGTTAAAACTTACTCGATCCTCGTTTAAAAGAGTCTTCCGAGTAACCAAACGAATTCGGACGACGCCATTAAATTTAAAAAAAGAAAACACTCCAAAAAAATTGTCGCGGCGAAGCCGCGAGTGGCTCGTCAGATTAAGATGAAAAAAAATACAAGAAAAATCGACAGTCTCCAAATGATGAATGAAAAAAAAAAACTGGAGGGAACGAAGAGTACCTCGACAATCGATGCAAAAGAGACGAAGGCACATAGTACCCGTGTGTCCTCGTGTATTGGACTCCGAATCTCGGGGGGGGGGGGGGGGGGGGGGGATTACG